>JARFIY010000337.1:15652500-16252500 GCA_036346155.1 Sinelater perroti
TTTTTTGATCCGAAGTGAAATAAATAAGTTATAGCCGATTAAAAATTAATTAAACGGACCAATCACAGCGCGCTCGGAGAGCTTTCGGGCCGACTGCGAGAGGACGGGGGGGAGCGCTTGGCCGCTAGGAAGGAGCACGCAGGCGATAATGAGGAAGGCCGTGCGGTCGAGCTCGCACGGTTACCTTCAGTGACGTAGCAAAATTTTAAGTACGAGTCAATTAATGTCCTGTACTGTTTATTTTAATCAGCTTTCGAGTGTTGGACTCGAGCATTGTCCTTTTTTAAAATAACAAGTTCCGGGACGAGATCAGCGCAGGGCCGACACGATGGATCCGGTATAATATATAATAATAGGATAAGGAAGGTCGTGTGATGTTCACACCAAATTTTTCAATTTAGGAGTAGCACTTTTTCGTATCAGACAGCATTTTGAAGGGGTACGCTATGGAAAGTTCTTTGTCATCTGGATAATGATGAATAAAACAGTTCCAATTCCACTGGAAAATGCCTTACACTATATTCCAATTAGGACGTTTGGATCATGGTGAACAAGAACTTCTGATGGCAAAAGCTTTTTTTTTGACGTATTCAAATGCTTGTTGGTATTTTAATGGCCAATTTTAGTTTACTTATTTTTGTATAAGATTGTAGAGAAGTTTGCAATCACTTGGTATAAACACCATAAATTTTCCGTAAAAGTGGACCTATCCGAGGAATGATATTAACATACTTCGGACTCATTCACTGAATTCTGCATTGGATGGATAGGACCAGTACATGAGTTTCTCCATAATTTCCTAGAATATGGTTAAACAAGAGACGCTGGCCTGTGGTAGGACGTGAAGTTGACCGTTCACCGTTGACTTGAAATCATCCGTGATTCGGACTTTTCCATTAGGCTTCTGGGCCACGACGATTGGTGATGCCCACTGAATGGATTTAATACGTTCGATGACTCCAGAGAGTTCCACTTCTGCGAGCTTCTGGTCGACTGTTGCACATAATGCAAAAGGAAGAGGACGACCCCTCAAAGATTTTGTCGTTCTTGAGCGAGATTTTGGCTTTAAACCATCAGTTCCGCCAGTATCAGGTAAGAACAAGTCATCTTACTCATTTTAGAGAAATCCCACTGTTAGGCTGCTGCTGCTTGTTGTAGTCTTCTGAACGTGGTAGGGAAGCAGCTTGAATATCTGCATCAGGTCACGACCGAATAAGAACTCGTGTTTTACCACTGGAATGCGGCGTGTGATTTTGTTCCATTGTACTTTAATTTGTACAAGATGGTGTCGAAAATTTCTTTCCAGTAAGTACGGAAGGTATAATTAAACGGGTACACTTTTGGAGAGCCAATTGCCTTTCAAAACCCTTCATTAATCATTTCCTTTCCAGAGCTAAAATATTAAATCCACCATAAGCATAACATACTCACTAATTAATAAAATTAGTAAAATAATTCTTAAAAATTAAAAGTACAGAAATAAATATATGATAATTCTGAAAACTATGTTCTTGAGAAACCAGCAACATAAATGAACAAATCCAAACCGGAAAAAATAAAAGTTATTATAGTTAAGAAAAATGATTTAGTGCTAATTAAAAAAATCTCAGACAGTAACATTATGAAATTAGACACTACTTTCTAAACGTATACATACGTGGCTTATCTCAGTTCGTTGTTTTTGATCTTTTATTATTGTTAAGGGTAAAATTTAAACGATTGCATTCGTAAAAGGGTTGTGGCCTGCTTTGGGCACAAGATTTTTTTAATAAATAATTTTTCTAGCCAGATACCAAACCAATTAAAATCCATTGGCAACCCAAACAAGAAAAAGAGATTACACAACAGTTCTTAAAGGATGCTTTTGAGTTAATTACTTAATTGATAACAATGAAAACTACTGCTCATAATTACGCTTCGTTATATTCCCTTTTCATTTTCTTTTTGAAATTACTTAAGTGCAAGTCTAAAAATAAAAATAATGCATTTCGGAAAGACATTTCGGTTTGATTTTGCCTAACTTCTGCAACTCGTGAGCCACGTTTCAAATCACATTTATACATAATCCGAGCCTAAACGGTCCAGCTGAAGCACTGTATTAACATCTGATTGGCTGTCTCGTAACTGAATATGAATGTGCGTGCCCGGACTGAAGGCCGCGGATCGACGCCAGTAATTGCCTACTTACTTTAATATAACGAAGGGCTTTAGCTATTCTAATCGTAGTCCTCCCATTGTTCCTTTTGTGCAATTGGGACGATTCCGCCATTTATGTAACGTTACAATCCTAAGATGCGCCCTGCGCCCTAAAGATAAGCGTCGGCTGCCGACGGTTTTTAACGACTGCTTCTGTTTATCTCGGCGCATCACTTCTTTCCACTAATTAATTAATCGTTAACTTTTAACTGCCAAGACGTTAGCAACGCAATTAGCAGTGTTTAGTCAGCAGCAATTAGGAAGTGTGTTTACGGTCGGTGCTTTGCAGTTATACATAAAATGTATTTTCGCCTTATAAGGGATTTCAATTCAAACCAAGACAATAACCGTAGTCGCGATTACTTTTGTAGTTAAAGCAAAATTAAAAAATATATATTGTGTGATGTATGTATTATATAAATTTAGAAAACCAAATAAAAGATATAATTACATATCTTGTGTAACAAAATTATTTGAATGTTATTATTGTAGGCAGTTTTTATGTACACTATGTTCTTTGAAATCACATCTAATTCTTTTTAAAACTCTAGTAAGTGTGAAGATATAAAATATATATTAACAGTTATACCCAAGCGCTGCAGCTTAGGGTACAGGGATTTTAAAAACGCATTTTTTTTTTGAGTAAACGAAAGACACACAAACTTTGAATATAACTATTAAACATTGGAGCTGTGCATTAATTGTCTCTCATCGTATAATAAATTTTTAAAAACATTTATATTGTAAAATCAATCACAAGGGAATTATTTAGAAACTTTCCAGAATGATCGATCATCGCCCACGCCATTTATAGCGATGCCCAGAACCTTTTCGTTGATTCTAGAACTACGCGTTTGAATATAAGGCGAAGCAGATAGAAATTTGAGAAAATCAAATAGGAGAAATCATACAGCAAACAACAATAGTGCAAATAAATAGTATTACAGCAAAACGTTTACCGACACGTTAATAGTATCATAATTTACAATTACTGTGCATCAGTACAAACCTAGTGAAAAGAGTTTATTTTTGAATTAATTCTTCCTTTAATTCACATTTTATTTATTATAAAAACTAAGCAATGACTAAAAATACCAAAACTAGACCCTTTTTCTCGCGTGGTGTGCAGCAATCACAATTGTCACTATCGATTTCATTGACTTCAAATACAAATTATGGTGCATCAAATATACAGCTGCAAGGGGCTTGAACTCATAAAGCTCTAAAAATGCTCTTAAATAGGCAGACCCAATTATATCACTCGCTGCTCCGACACTGTACTACTTAAATAATAAACTTCATGAGTGGTGGTCTACACAATATACCACTCAAAAGGATTTTGTAGCAATCAGTTTTATAAAGAATTGATAAACGGAGAACGCATCGAACGAAATTCATTGGTTAATTCTAAATAATTCAGACGAGTAATTTGTGCGCCATGCAAACTTTATGAAGAAACAACTAAGGGGTTTGATAATTGGAAAAATAACCATATAACAAACGATTATAGCAATTCTAAACGCGGAGAGTGCATTTCAAAATTTATTAGTAGAAATCTAGCTTCATAAAGAGTAAATTGTAAAACAGCAGAACAGTTCAAGAAAAAATCTTTGTAAAAATGTTCTCTTAAGAGATGTTGAAGTTATAACATTTTTAATTTCCCGCCAACTAATGGCGATATAAAATATTAGGCACTGTGAAAATGGTTACTTTCTTGTGTTTGTAGAACGCAATTCAAAATTTTATCCTTTTATGTTCAAACGTTTACCAAAATTTAGAAATAAATTAATTATATAGTTAGCAAGCCAAGTTAAAACAGCGACTGTCCGAGAGATTGTATATTCTAAATATTATTTCATAATTGTAGGCTCAATATCAGATGTACCGCACACAGACCATCTAACATTTATGGTACGTTATGTGCTATCTACGGGAACTCCTGTCGAATGATTTTTGACCTTTATTCCTAACTGTGCCTTAAAGATAAATAGATGGTAAATGCTGTGATATCAACCATAGATCTTATAAGTCTCCATCTAATTAACTGTAGAAGACAGACCTAGGACAATGTCAGCAATATGTCTGATTGCTACAAAAGTGTCCAGGCTAGAGTAAAAGAAGTAAATCCTTTGACCACATACATTACTTACAAAGGTTACTCTATAAAACTAGTTGGCTCTGCATGCCGAATTGGTAAAAAGCTGCAAGTACTCTGCTGATTTTTTTCTTTAGAACAACATATCCATCTTTTAGTTCTTTAACCAAAAGACTGGTTATATTTCAGTCTCACCTTAAAAAGACTTCTTATCTTTAAATTTTATTGACATCCTGTTGGAATACTTATGCTGATGCCAGGTCAAGCACTATACAAATCGTATCAGAAGATTATTGATGTGCTGACACATGTTACTCATGTTGGTCATCAGACTAAGGACCCACACTATAAAGCAAATGTAATATTTAAAAAACTTAAGAGACTTGAAACGGCATTAATGGTGAAAGTAAGTGAAAAGCTTTAATGAAAATATACAGATACAATAACGATCATTACGCTATGTAGTAGTTTAACATCTTTTATAAGGTCAAATTTGTGTGAATCGACGCCTACAAAAATAACACTAGGAGTCTTTATAATTGTGTATTCTAATTATCTTTTTGGTTTGGTCTTCTTATCTTTTAGTCAATATTGTTATTAATTTTCTAAATGCTGCTAAATACACGCACACTTCAAGGAATGTTTTATCTAAATCAGAACCATATCTATAGCTAATTTTCCCTTTGCTGAATTTTGTCATTTTATATTTGAGTGATGTCCCATAAAAATCCGAAATCTTTATATCATAACCGTCAGACATACTAGCTTTTTTCACTCTAAACCCACCGAGTTCTACCGTCGAGGCATCGATATGCTTCCCTACAAGTGGCAGAATATCATAGATTCGGAAGGGGACCAGTTCGATTACTAATATGTTTTTTTTTTAATTAATTGATGCATAGATAATGGCACTCTTAAAAAGGCTGCTGAAAATTAGTTGCCAACTTACTATTTCTGTATAGATTGTTCTTTTTTGATCTAAATTGAGCTTCAGATAATCAACTGCAGCAGAAGTGTTTCTATTAAGAAAAACCATATTCCGAAAAACTCTTAATTTTCATATTTATTCTAACCAAAAGAAACTTTAGGGTTTTCTTTTTTTTATAATATTATTGAAATAATGAAACGTAGAGTCTACTTTTCCCAATACTGCCATTGTTCTAAGAATTTGTCTAAGTACAGTGATTAATAACTGCGCTGAAGAACGATTATGTTTAGCTTTTAAGAGAGTGAAACACTTTTTCAAATTAATCGTAAAACAAGAAAAATTGACGGGTCTTGCACTTTCATTTATTAAGAATCTTTGTTTTTATGTCTTACAGGTTTTTTATAAAAAGTAATGAGACCAAATTCAGGAAAAATATAGATTAAAGATATCGATACAAATAATTAAAATTCGACGCACTTCTGCCAACGAGTTTTCCACGTTTGGAAGGCGTCCTGAAAGTTCTTTTTTGGAATGCCCTTCAAGCAGCGCGTCAAAGCCGCTTGGACCTCTGCTACAGTTGCACGGCGCTGTCATTTGAGAGCTGTTTTCACTCCGGCCAGTTCGAGTCTGTAGGGGGATTGGAGAAGCGTTGTAATGTCAAAACTTTTGGGATGAGCTTGGCACAATTTTTTCTTATATGAAAATCCTTGGTAATGACGGTATGCACGGTGATTGCATAGCCGATTTTTCAAGTTCCACACCGAATTTAATGGCGCAGCGCTGTTCAATAGAACGTTGCATTTTTTAAGTTTTTAGACAAGGGTTCACTAATACGACGATACGAACGCACGGAAGCTCGTACGCAACTGACGCTAGGTACGCTTTGAAGCTGACTTCCTCCTTCATCGAGCCTGTCTGGACTCAGCACGCTGCGACGTACATTCGTGTCAGAAAAAATAGGTTTCATTACTTTTCGTACAAACCCTGTACTTTAGCAATTTGTTAATTCGAATGCCAAAAAAGCAATGTCTTTTAAATAAAAATTTTTAGGTGAAATTCATATTTGTGTTTATTTTTCTTAATGAAACTTGAATGAATGTAAACATTGTATTGATGTATATGTATATAACAAAAATTAAAAACCCAATAAATGTTTGGTCTTTTTTGACGCATTTACTGGCACTGCAGCCTCAAAGGCTTATTGTGCCTACTAACATGCACTTATAGTAGGACGACACATACACCCATATGTTTCCAGCGAGACTCGAACTCGCCTGCACCGGCTCGCGAACATAAGAATCGTTTCGTGTCCATTGAGCGTCAGCTCAATGTTTGGTCTTAAGAATTGACCTCTTCGTAATTTTTTGCGTCCCTAACATGCAAACATTTTAAGGAAGACGAATAAAAAATTGATAGTCTAGGCCGCCAAAGACATTAATCAGGCTCTGCTGTTAAGAAGTACATGTTAGATGTATTTAAATGACACAATAGCCCTTAACAACAACAAATAAAATTTTTAGTTAAACATACTCACTAGCAATTACATAATCAGACAATAAATAACAGATAACGATAAACAACCATCAAATCTGAGTAGTGCAGAAATATGAATGCTATATGGTTTTATCATAGACACAACAGTATTTGAAATAACAAATATTTAGCATTGATTTACAAAAAATGGTGACTATAAAATTAACGTTTAATTCTGTAAATAGAAAAGCTGGTTAGTGGCCATTTGTATTTAATTAAAAAAATCTAAAATAGTAAAAATAATGAAGCCTTATTAGATAAGTACCTTTACACAGGAAGTGAGCATATGAAGATTTATAATTGAAAAATCTCTCAGCAACATAACTGGTAAGTAAGTCATGAAGATATTACAGATTTTTATTTCTGAAAAAATGACATGGCAAACTCACAATCAGATATGTTATATCAAAAGACCATATTGAGATGGAAGGTGGGCATTTTAAAAATGATTGTTTTGTTTTAGTTTAGAATACATATAAATAACTTCTAGAAAAGGGAAATTAGGATTTATAAAAGGATAATTTGTTTTATTAACTTTGTTGCAGTACTTATGTCAAAAAACTTGTTATTAATCTTTAGTACTCAAAAGTATTAGTATTTTAGTGTATATAAACAAAACCTATTTTCTGAAGGTAAATTTACCAGCTGCAATTACAAATTTAAAAAATGCACAAACAACTTCTTATATTGCTGTATTCTTAAATACTCTCAATGTTAATGTAACTTATTGCTTTGACTTTATTATAAAGATTAGGTAATTTGCACGTAATACAGCATTTTATAAATGCACTATACTCCGTCAGTTTCTTTTTTTTTTATTTATTTTTACACATATATTTTTAAAAGCAACTCTGAATAACAAGTTGTTTTAATTGCTTAATAATCTTTGTTTACACATAAACAAAGTGCAAGATCTGCCACAACAAAAAAAATGCCACTTGCTAAGGTGAGTACGACCAACTAAAGTGGACGAAAACAAAATAAATTAATGTACGTACCAAATGGAGCAAAGAGTTATTCAGCGAATGTGCTTTTGCAACTTGCCGCGCTAGACGAGTTCGTGCAAACAAGCTCACCTGAAACAAAGCAAAAATGTATGCAGGTGTGCAGTAGCTTACACTTCGTGATATTTCAGCAAAACTATTGCATTATGAAGACGTTTCAAAAGCGCCGCCTTTGATGTTGCGGCATAGTCGTATGATGCAAAATACAGATACGCAGTATAATGCCGGAGCACTGAAGGAAGCGGCAATTCATTTTGTTCAAATAGGGCAAATTAGTGAAGTGGAACAGTTCTGATTTATCTACTATACTTGTGCTATTCCGTATGAGAATTTTTAAATTTCAGGAGTATGCTTATCGAATAAAGTTTACAAGTTTGATAATAAAATTGAAAGACAGCAGAAGCAACTTATTTATTGAAATTATAAATCCTGTTTAAATATGTTATTGATTCATTCTTTATTTACAGGGATAATACTTCTGTTAAACTAATTACAAAGGTAATGCACATAATTCATTTTTGTACGATAGATAGAAACTTTTGTTTATATTTGAATTTTCTAAGAAGTGATACCTTCCATCTATGATACCAGTCTCATAAGTTCCGTAGCTAAGATGTCCGTCTTCGGCCTGGGCCTCTTCTTCTATTTATCTTATCTTTTATGAAAAAATGCAAGATATATCGAGCAGAGTTTTGGGTCATATTCTCACAAATATTTGAGCTTTCGAATTTTTGTTGTTTTAACTATCTCCGTCTCTTTATCTACCCGGTGTAATATGTCCCCATTACTGACTTTATCAAAGCCAGCTAGCCAGAAGTATTCTTTGATACACCTACATCTCAAAAGCTGCAAGTTTTTAATAGCGTATCTGTTAGCGTCCAACTCTCAACTCCGTATAATAGTATTGTGAATCTATAACATGGTACGAGTCTACTTTTCAATCCGAAGTTGATATTTTTCCACAAAGTACTTTTCTCATTTTAAACAAATCAGCACGCAATTTTTCTATACGTACTTTTAACTTGTTAGTCAGGTCCCAATTATAGTTGATTTGACATCCCAGATATGATATTTTAGTTGTTTTCTTAGGCGGTATACCATAAGCTGTTAGCATTAATTTGGTTTTCGTAGCATTGAGCTTTGAGCCGTATTTGTCTCAAACTCTTTTAAGGCTGCCAACAAGATAGTTGGATGTCTTCCAGGCTACTAGTTATTAGAACGGTGTTATCTGCGTAACTTAAATTATTAATTTTTATAGCGTTTATTTTGACACCTACATTTATCGCACCCAGTGCTTCTCAGAAAATGTTCTCTGGCTATATATTAAATAGCAGGGGCGACAGAATGCAAACCTGTCTCACCCTATAAAATATTTCTATTTCTTCAGAGAAATTTTGGCCCATTTTTATGTTGGCTCGTTTGTTGGAGAATTATATTGTGTTGCCTGCGTTGATCGAATGCTTTTTGAAGTCAACAAAGCGTATGTATACTAGATGGTCTACATCTTTACACCGTTGTACCAGCACTTGGACTCTAAACAGCGCTTCTCTAGTACTAAGAGTGTTATGGAAGCCAAATTGCGTATCGCTCATATTTTTTTCTTTTTTATTGTGGATTCTAGAGTAAGAGAATCGAAAAAATTTGTTCTTTTGTGATGCTAAAACACTAATATAATTGTTGTTGTAATTGTTATTATTCTCAAGAAAGCCGAAAGTAACATTAAAGTGTCATACAAACCAGAACGATGAATTAAGATACCGGCTGGTTTTTATAACAATTAATGTTTACTGTTTTGTTAAATTGTTGAAACAATTATATTATATAATGAGAAATATGTAAACTTACTCTATATTTGATATTAAAAAACACGCGGGTTATAAATTTGTTAATGTACAACAAAACCAAGGTATATTTGACAGTAAAAAGCATCAACATTAAGGTTTATTAAGTCCGTTGACATGTATTCAGGTTGTAAGTCCTATTGTTCTTAGATAAGTAGATAAATGTACGTTTTCATAATAAGAGCTGAAAACGTATCACGTCGAAGGTGCAAATTAATGTCAAATAGTAGTGCAGATATAATTTAAAGCTCTTATAAGTGTACCTTTAATAACCTCAGCGACTTATAGTCCTACGAATGTAGACTCCGTACAAAGCTAAGATGGGCTTTCTACAAAGTTTTCCAATGAATACGCCAGATGATATTTTTATTTTAAATAGTTGTTCCTAATCCTCTGACCATGAATTCATCGTTAAAAAATTTTGCTTTAAATATTAAAATTGCGAATATTAAAAAATCCGTATGTTTAATCGGCCCAATGGGTATGTTACATTAGATTTTTATTTTAAATCGTTGTTCCTAACCTCCTAATAATAAATCCACCAATAAAAAGGGTTATACAATCTAGGCGCAAGAGGTTTGTAGTTAACTATGCTCCCTTAAAAGTTAACTTTGTATTTACTATTGGTGCAGTTTAGTTATATTTCAAAAAAGTTAATCTTCTCTTCCTAGGTTCTATGTACTATGCAAAAATGCACCATCGAACAAAAAAACCTTCATTATTCTGGCATACTATGTTAACCAGTCCTAGGCTAAAGCGGTCCATCGATTTAAGAAGAAGTTTGGTAACCATCCTTCTTTAGACAATATTTACCCATTGTGTTCGTCGAAATTACAGAATTCTAAATTTCCCAATTTTGACTTTCAAAGCGGGGAAAAAGTATAGCTCTAGATAAAAAAACATTCAGTTTCAGATGTTGTGTAGAGCAGAGTTCGAGAGATATTTATCATCAACTAGAGCATAACTCTTTACGAGCACCTATAACGTAAAAATTTTGTTTATTTTGAACCTTATTTTCTAACCAATAAGTATATGACGCAAATTTTCGTAATGTCACTAGATGTACAATATAATTATGTTAAAATATTGTAACAAGTAATAAAATTCAACTTTAAATAAAATATTTAGGGTATGCTAAGGAGATGTTAATAAAACAAGTAAAATATAATTATGGATACTATTAAGTAAGCCTCTTATAGTATATGATACATTTAAAAGCTTATTAGTTATAAATAAATACTATAAAAAAAACTACAAATTTACTCTGGTAACTTATATCTAAAAATATCACAAACAGTCCGTTTTAAAACAGAAATATCTATTTAATAGAAAAATAAAATCACAAAGTTTAAATTATCTTTTGAAACAATGTCAGTGTTATTACAAAAATAGTAAATACAAATGCCCACATAAAGAAGATACATGTTAGTGAAGGTGGTTTTTATTCTTATTACTAATAAAACAGTATACATGTAAGTAGTACGCATACAAGGTGATCTAATGCGTACGCTAGATGAGATTTTTATTTAAATCAATAACGATATTCTTCTCGGTGACAAGCAAGAGTAGAAGTTCTCACCCCGTAGAGTCTCGAAAACTAAAATTATTGTTCTGAAACTCCCACTATCACCTGTACGTGGCTGAGTGACCATATCGAGTAATGAGGGCAATAATTTCGTAGTACAACAGCCATTTCCCCTAAATGCTGATCAATACTCAAGCTGCATGGTTGTAAACCAAGATTTATTCCATTTTTGATCATATAACATTACGAGCTCATTTAAATTATGCACTTTAGGAGTTTATAGAGATTATCCTATCAGCTATTATGGAAGTTTGGGTACATTTCAATAGGTCTGAACTTATTATCATACGCGCTATATTAAAAGTTCCTAACATTTTATGTATATAAAAGCAACGCGATTTTCTTATCCAGACCATAAAGAGAAATGCCAAAAACATGTGAAATATATGAGAGTAAGAGCAGCGCATTCAAACAACAGCAATCTTTTCTCTATAAACTATAAGGATAGCACATAAAATTCCTTGGCCACCAGTTCCGTCTGGGAAAAGTCAAATTTGATGTAGAATCCAAACCCGCAATCAGAAATTAAGAAAACCAGTGCAAGCGGCCTAAAAATAGCCCCTTCAAAAATTATAAGGCTTGACAAATGTCAGAAATGGCAGAAAAACGGAACGAACGTACTAGCGCACAAAGCGCGCTTTCCCGTAGTGCCCAATTAGTCGAGTTGGTAGCGGATTCAAATTCTTCGGTGTTTGCCATCTTTTTGCAGGTAGGAATTGGACTTCTTACAAGGCGCGAAGCGCCTCAACGCACATCACTCGAAAGCTTTACCATCTTATGTACAGAAGTATTTTGTAACAAGAACGCGAAGCGGCCTTTAATAAATTTAATGTTAAAAAATTCTTAAATACAAATGCATGAACTGTAATAACTACATCTACTTAAAAGCATAATAGCAATGCTTACAATATTTGTATTTCCAAAAAGAATGTTGTATAACTTTCCTACTAAGCATTTCACTTTTGTTTCCATTTAGCATTCTGCATTAGTTTATATTTATTAAGTTAATGCAATTTTATTATTGTCCAATATGCAAAATAATATTGTAATCTAATCAATTTTAAATTCCACGCAAATATTAATGATACACCAATTTCTGCTAATAGCGATTGGTTATAAATAAAAGCAATAATTTAACTAAAAGTACACACAGCAACCAAAATTAATTTATAGTCACTTGTTCTCATTATTTTATTTTAAAATTTGTAGTTTTTTATAGTAAATTATATGGAACGTTTCACATTCAAAATTAGCAATAATTTGTAATTTTTTAAGTTTTTTAGTTCAAATCGGTATTATCGGGTATTTCGAAAAACAGTGAAAGCTAATAAGAAATTCCTTTTTTTATTGCAATTAAAAGTAAACTTAATTTAAAAATATTGTGTGAAAGTGTAAAAAACATCAGTAAATAAAACAAAATAAAATAAAAATCCTCACGCAATAATGAACAAAAATACTTCGAGCTTACTTTACCAAAAATTAACATAATTTCAGCACACAAAAGACAAAGACGATAATTTGTTGAATATTTTTGAGGCGACTAGAAATTTAATTAAAAGGACTATGGATATCGTAATCCAAACTAGCAAGCATGACAACAGCTCCAAAAGAAATTTCAAAAAGCGAAATGGATAAATTAACAACTATTTTTCATCTACTATATAATTGATCGGATTGGCTCCACCAATTTTACTTATGTCTAACATGTACTTATTTAATGCATTCTAATTTCTTAACTGAATATCAAATATCTAACTCTCAGAAAAGTATTAGAACGAAGAAAAGACCGCGATAATCTTTCGCCCTTTTATTTGAGTAACGTGCAAGAAACTGAAGCAAGAAAAGCTTGCTAACATTGCCAAGGAGATGTATTTTCCTAAGAAATGCAGGCAAAAGTTGATCACACTCTGGTACAAAGCTTACAAGTAGAATTTTCTACTCTTAGATAAGAATGTTAAACTTAGAAATTTTATATTCTGCTTCTTATCGATATATAAAGCTTTTTGATTAAAGGATGTTTTTTGAGTTGGTAATATATTTTAAATTGGATTTCAGTTTTTGGCGTCATCTTTAAAGGGCAGAAATAGGATTTTTAGTTATTATACCATCATTTGTCAGAAGAGGCTAAAAACAGTTTATAACTGAAAAAGCCAACCAAAATCTAATATAAATTAAGGTTAAATCAGGGATTTCAGTAAGAAATAACGCATTCTAAAAGCACAGTCAAGCATTAGTACTTTTTTCGAAATCAAAATCATTGCTCGTATTAATAAATTTAAAGATGCATTGATTGCAAAAATGGAATTCATGCTAAAATACCGAAAAAATAAACCAAATGCATTCTTTCTTATAAAAATGTATTCAACTAAAGTTCATCAACATCCCTAATTCCGCAAAACAAAAGAATTGGGCCAGATCTATTAATTTGAGTTCAAAAGAGAAGCAACCACCCACGTAATTTAAATTCTAAGAATGAGTTAGCCTCGCAATTGAAATTAAGAATCTCGTTACGATCAAAGCAAATCTTGGGTTGTATCATCCTAATTACAAGAAATATTGTGTATGCTACGACAACACCCGAAGTCTATTAAAAGATTTTACTACACTTGTCGAGCTATTGCAAAAACGCCTAATTACTAAATTTAAATTATAATAAAGATACGGTATCTGAATTACAATATATATTTTTAATTCTTAAAGGCTTTCTTAATCTTCTGATATTTGCAGGCTGCAGTGAATTGAATGGTCGTTCATTTTGTCAAAGTGTTTCTTGGCTCTTTCCTGGATGACTTTGCTTACATACAGGGTCTGTATTTTAAGTAATGAGAATATTTTTGTCCTGACGCGAATATACGACTGAGGGCACTGGGACCGGTTGGAGTCGGTAAAGGGGTTTGACCTTGAATATGCTCCAAGCGGCAGTCGCCTGTTGGCTTCCGTTGAGACATGATTACGCGCGGCGCGGACGTCTGCAAAGAAGTGTGTGCAAACTTAAAATGCAGCAAAGCATTGAACAGCGTTACGCAGTCAAATTTTATGCTCGTCTTGGAAAATCTGGTGCATCAATGCTGGCAATTCGGCAAGCGTACGTCAATACAAGCTTATCACAAGCTCAAGTTTTTAGGTGCCACAAAATGTTCAAAGAAGGCCGGGAGAGCGTGGAGGACGAACCCACACAGGTCGCCCGACATCCTCAAGAACTGGAGATAACAAACAACATGTGCAAGATTTGCTGAATTCGGACTGGTGTTTAGGTATTCGTTTTATCGCGGATAAGCTAGGAATCAATAAAATGGTTGTTCACAAAATTGTCGTCGAGGATCTTGAGATGAGGAAGATTTGCGCCAAGCTCGTCCCGAAAGTTTTGACGAACGAGCAAATGCTCGTGAGGCCGTTTCGAAAGATCTTTTAGAACGCATTGAAGAAAACCCTCAGACTTTTTTCTCTTTCCCAGAGTAAAAACCGCCCTCAAAAGACGCCACCTTGGATGGTATCAAAGTGGCTTACACGCGTGCTCTGAAGGATATTTTGATTGCTGACTTTCAGAGAGCATACGAAGCGTGGAAAACTCGATTGCAGAAGTATGTTGACGCTTAAGGAGCATACTTTGAAGACTACTAAAGTTTTGTAGTGATGTCTGTAACTAATTGTGTTTTGTGTATTTATTATTTACTCATTACTTAAAATACATACCCTGTATTGTGATATTTGTAAATGTATGGATTAAAACGAACCAAGAAGCGTTTTATGTATTTTATAATTTTAGATTGACATCTCTATATAGATATGCTTAACTTGCTGACGTTGATCACAGTGTACGACGGTTTAGTTAGTGTTTTATACATAAACAATTTGTTGTCTAACGATAAATGCGATTTTCACCAAGTATACTTCTTTAAATTTCAAATAATTTGGTGCATCCAGTTCAGCTTCAAATTTAAGTGAAGGCCTAAATATTTGAATGTGTCATCCAGTTGAACTTAAAAAGTTTATATGCGTCTGAGCTTAGATTCTTTCTTTTTTATTTTACTTATTTTTTGCCAACTCTCTATTTAATTGAGGTGTTATTAAAGATTGAATAAGGCTATATTAGGATATGAGTATGTTGAAAAGATATCTGTATTATCTGCAAAAGTTGTTATTTCTGTAAGCCTAGTGATTGTATGTTGGCTGTGTAGAGTGGGGTACTTATGAGTAGACGAAATACTTTTGCACCAATTCTTGTTTAAAATTTACGTCTATATAAGATTCTAACGGATTTGAGTATTTTGCATAAAGAGCTTTTTTAATTTTATGTAATCAACCGGAATATTATACTTTATCAAAAGGTTAGCTTGTATAAAGGAAAGTAGTTGTACCAGTACCTTTTGTTCTCTAATGCCTTGTTAACTATCTTGATTATACAACAGCATAGTGTGTTGTTAAGTGTGCGTGTATAAAGGGGAATTGTTAGTCTGATATCTCCTTTGATTCCTTTGAGAACAAACATTTTTAGAAGTTTTGCTATCGTTAGCAACAAACCGATTAGACGGTAACTTAAAACGTCTATGTAATTTTTATTGAGTTTAGGACACATAATCATTTAAGCTGTCTTAATGCTTTCAGCCCATAGTTTAGTCCAAGAGCTGAGTTAAATATATACAGACATTTTTTGTTTAAAAACTTTTCAAAATATATTTCAACATTTTTGGTGTGATAAGATCGGCTGTTGGTGCTTATTGTAAATTTGGTGATTTCATTTCATTTATTACTCTTAGGCTGCAGAGTAGAAATTACTAAGGAAAATTCAAAAGATTACCAGAAAGGATAAGATAACAAACAGTAATAGTTGAAGAGTTGAATGAAAAACCAATAGAAAAAGTAATAGAAAAAGACAACTGAGTTGGTTACGACGTATACATAAAATAAAAAAAATAGAATAACCAACCAAGTATATGAAGCTAGGACACTAGGAAAAAACAAATACGATGGAAAGAACAAGTCAGACTAGTGGCGAAAAATTGAGAAATACATTAGTGCGAAGTAAGAAGAATGGCAAAGGAAAGAAACCAATGGAAAAAAAATCGAGCACACATACGGATAAAGTGTAGCATGCAAAATATAAATAAACAAATACTTGTGTAAAATGTAAAATATATAATCCAACATCTAGCGGTACAATAAACTTCAGATTAAATAAATAAAATTAAAATTTCTCTTGGAGTAAGAACCTTAATGTGTCCTTAATTTCAGATGGATACGAATCAATTTTATTCTTATAATTAAGAGCGATATTTCCAAAGAGTATTTTGCCCGGAGTCTGAACGAGTTCTATATATTGGAGGGCTATTGTTCTTGGTTTTTTACTATTTTTAATCAATTTCCGGATAGAGTTGCCTATTTAGATTGAAGATAAATGCTTTGAGAAAACTTATTTTGTGATACTCTTATCTTTTTTCCTATAATTTCTTTTAGTTTAAATGGAATACTGTGAGGAGCTTTTTGAGATTCTGCATATAAACTAGTTTGGATGGCTGCTTGCTTGTATTGTTTTGGATTATCTGTCTATATATGTAATTTTTTTAGTTTTACAGTTTGGAAATCGGTTTATTATATATTATTCCCATCAAACCTTTCACTAGGGCTGCAGTTCAAACAATGATTGATAGAAAGACTAATTGCAAAAAGTCTCCTGGACACGACTTAATCACTGGTCACATAATGAAGGAACTACCTCCTAAAGCTATCTGTATACTCACGCTTATCTTCAACAGTATTCTGCGTACAGGATACTTTCCGTTACAATGGAAAATTGCTCAAATAATACTTATCCCCAAACCTGGAAAGCCCATCAACGAGCCCAATTCATACAGACCTATTAGTCTGTTACCGCTATTCTCAAAGCTTTTTGAAAAATTATTTCTGAACAAGCTCACCCCCATCCTGGACGACGAAAACCTAATACCTGATCACCAGTTTGGTTTTAGGAGTCACTACTCCACAATACAACAGGTACACAGGGTAGTTGAACACATTAACCAAGCATTCGAAAACAAGAACTATTGTGCGGCCGTCTTTCTTGACATCAGCCAGGCCTTCGATAAGGTCTGGCATGAAGGCCTACTGTTTAAGCTAAAGCTGATGTTACCCTACACTTACTACCAAATCATAAAATCATACTTCGAAGATAGAAATTTCCAAGTGAAATTCGGAGAAGCAGTATCAATTCTCCATCCCATCACATAAGGCGTTCCGCAAGGTAGTGTCCTAGGTCCGGTCTTATACGTTCTATACACTGCAGACCTCCTACGAATGCTAACAATTTGATCGCAACCTACGCTGATGATACAGCGCTTCTCTCCTCACACCGACCCTATTACAGCCGCTAGTAATCTACAGCAAAACTTAGACGCAGTAACCGACTGGTTCCAAAAATGGCGATTCAAAATCAACTCTCAAAAGTCACTACAAATCACGTTTACTAAACGTAGAGGAATCGTCCCTGATGTGATATTGGACGGCCGAATTCTACCCCGTACCGACAGTGTGAAATATCTTGGGATGCATTTAGACAAAGGCCTGACCTGGAAAACTCATATATGGACTAAGAGAAAACACCTGAATCTCAAACTCAAGAGTTACTACTGGCTCTTAGGTCGCAACTCCAAACTCTCTCCGAGTAATAAATTATTAATCTACAAAAGTATACTGAAACCAATTTTGAGCTACGGTATGCAGATGTGGGGTACCGCCTCACATTCCAATATCGAAATTCTGGAACGCTTTCAGTCGAAGACCTTACGCACCATCACTAACCTCCCCTACTACATACCCAACACGGAAATACGGAAAGACCTAAAAATGAAGTCAGTGAAAGAAGAAATTACCAAGTTTAGTGAAAAATACCTCTTGCGACTAGAATCTCATCCTAATCCACTAGTGACAGAACTAATTGATGAAAGTGAACAAGTGCGCAGACTCAAACGTTTCAAGCCGTCAGATCTTCCTAATCGTTTTTAGACAGATATAATACCCCTACTACTTACTTATAATTAGTTATTAATTGTTGAAAGTAATTTCATTTGAGGAACGTCAAAGGGCGTTACCTCCCATGTAATTTACACTGCTATGTATTTCCATTATAGTAATATGATTTGCTTATTGCTAATGTAGCAGATTGCAAATAAATACCAACTGTTAAAATATATTATAAGACTGGAGAAAATGTACGTGTAAGTCAAAGAGTTATTGTTGATGACGAAAAAGTCTATCAAGTCCGTTGCTTTATTTGAATTGGTAGTCCAATAAATTAGTGAACTTATCGATATATAGAAGTAATTTTTGCATAGCTCTTATTAAGCTCCTTACTTAGTTGTTATTAATCGAGACATAAATAAAGTGTGCCTAGTATTACAATTTTATTGGGCTGTGAATTATGTCCCACACTTTTAAATAAAACTTTTTTATATTATGACTTGTGCAAAAATAGCAGTGATAAAAGAATTTTGACTCTTGCTGACATGGCTTAGATATCAATCTTTTTGTATTCTAGTAATGTATGGCGTTGTGTTGATTATTTCATCAATATTGCATTAAAGATTAGTATTCTATTGAGTAATTCTAAGAAAGCTAGTCATTTTAAATTTACTTTGTTTACTAGCTTTTATTAGTGCATGAATTGATTAAATAAGCCTTTAAATTTACCCATATTGATTAATATGGAAACTAGGTTTCACCTTGTCTTGCGCTTTTTTTGGTTATGTCGGCGTAACTTTGTTGATTTGAGTGTGGTGTAGGTTCTTTATGTATGCTTGATCGGTGAGTATAGTTGGATTTCCTTTGAATAGGTTGCGATAGTGTTCGTAGTATTTGGTGTACATTCGGCGAGTGTTGTTCTGACCTTTCACAGTATTTAGTGTTGTAAGGCCCTTCATATTTGACACATGTGTAAGGTAAGTTTAAAATGCCTATACTGTTGGCTTATCTATTTGTATAATGTTATTTTGGTGGCCTGTTATTTTATATATATTTTATTGTTATCACTTCATTCTACATCAGCGCCCTTCAATAATTCTGTGGCATATATTTATTATGTTTGTTACTTTGTGCTTGTGTTTGGATAGTACTTTCGTAATATCATTTATGATGTGGATATATTATAGCTATTCTGAATGCTCGTTGCTCTTTTAATTGATACGTGTGATAGTAGATATCTTGCCTTTTAAATTCTTGAAAATTGACGTTGATAACGTTGTTAATAAAATTTTTTGTGTGGTACTGTTTATTTCTAGTATCGTTCTGATATGCTTCACCATCTCTTTATAGTTTGCTACGCTGTGTACAAATAGGGTGGGGGGGGAGTAGTTGTTACTCAGCTATTCTCTTTGAAGATTTCGATATTGTGGTTTAATAGACCTAAGCGTTTTTTTATGTTTTTTTGGGATTATTTGTTATGGGGTACTAATTTTTTTTTCTTTTTGTGCTTGGGTTTAGTGTCGCTTGAGACTTAATTTTTAATTTTGTTGCATATCTCCTTTTTCCTCGCTAGTAGATGACATATGTAGTATATTTGAGTAATTATATACTAGTACAGCTTGTTATAGAAGTGCAGTTGCTTATTGCAATAGTGGTGTTCGTTGTGGTATTAAAAAAATATAATTAAAGGTGTTTTAGTGTTTAATGTTGTACATTTTGATTATTCATTGTAGGTTGACGTTGCATTTTAGATTATTGTACATTTACTGAATTTGCATTGAGTTTTACTAGGCCCGAGGCAATTCCTATAAGGGAACACTGTTTAATTGAAAAATTAGGAATTTACATACACATTTTTTTACATTCACTCTATATTTTTTGCGTTGCGTACATTAACGAAATTTAAAAATTAATAAATATTTTTAATAAAAATTTTAAATTATTCTAATTTTTGTTGTAAATTTATGGTCGCGATTAATCATTTACTTATATAAGGGTAGAAACCACGGATGTACCTATAGAAAAAGCAATTGTAAATAATTGAAAAGCAACAAAAAGAGCTAACAATACATTTTTTTAATAATGTAACGACTTGGTGCTTTGCAGCAATGAATTCAGTATCCCTTGAGCCGCTCTGTTTTTCTTCAAAGCAAACCTTCATAAATATAAAGCAAAAGTATAAAATCGTTCTTTGTCGACATTAACCTGAAATCGCAATTATTGCTTTCTCTCTTTCGCTTCGCCTCCGCGGACATTTGCCGCAAAGCCCGGGAAAATAATGCACGTCGGGCGCTTTATTTCCAGCCCCCGGAAAGCGACAATTTCGATATTTGCGAGGAGCCATTCGTCAATATCTCGCTCGCACACCAACCTGTGTATTTAAGATAAGTGGTAAATTATTTCACTTAAAATCACTTATTCTGTCCCATAAAGCGTCGATTCTTGCGGAAAATGGCCCCGAGCGCGGGAGGCTCAAGCTTGGGAACCGGTTCGCGTGTACGCAGGTCGGTGTACGACAATAAATCGTGTGTAGTCCACGGAGTTTTCAGGTATTCCAGAAATTTTTCATTACGCGCGCTCTGTTGTCTTTCTTAGTCCTCATTCTCGCCCGAGGGCACGTCTCACTCTAGGGCAGAACTCTCGCCGCCACTCCAATTGTTCTTATTATCTTCTCATTCCCCATAATCCTTTTGTACCATTTGTGGTAAATTAGGAGCGGTGCGGCGTCGCCATATTTTTATCGCGACGCGGCGGCTGAATGTTTTATCATCGTTCTTGAGAAAAGCAGGATTTATATCCGGCGCTCCTTTATGGTTCTGTTCTATCGGCCGTAATTTATAGGTCCGCGAAAAAATTTGCTACACGACCTACTTTCCCCTCGCCGGAGCATAAGCCTTTAGGTGGCAAATCACTTCCGAGATTCGATTTGCCGCGTTTATTACTCCCAAAACTAATACTCGACTTCGCTGCGGACGAATTGTTTTCATTGCGTTGTCAGCAATGAGGGCGAAGGCGTTTAGGGTTCAAAGACGCGTTTGGAAGTTGCAGACACACCGAGCTAGGCAGCTCTAGGCCAGACTCAGATAAGGGTGTTGCCGACGTCTCTCTAAAAGAGCACTTGCACGACCTAGGCAGCAAGTTTCGTTTGCTTGCAGAATTATTTCAGCCGAATTTTATTTTTAGCTTTGTTATTTTGTTGTGGACGAAAGAAAAGGAAATAAAAAGAAATAAATCACTTAAACAAGCAAAAAGTCTAGAATTTTTTGTGGCACTTAAAACAGCTCCAATAAATGCATTAGAAAGGCTTATATTTCCTCGTAATGCAGCAACTAGTTTTTATTAAATCGTATTTGAAGAGAAAATACAAATGCCAGTTTAATACAGCTGTTACTACTACTACCACTATTATTATTATTATAAAGTTTCTTATTTAATGTAAAAATCTATCTATACATTTGAACAGAAAGTAAACATCGTAATGTGGCGTTCCCTACGCCCTTGATTTAGACCAAGAGATCTGTGCGTAGTAAACAAAGGCAGCCTATACATTTGAACGGAAAGTAAACAAAGACGGCCAACATAAAATTTAGCGTGCCGCGCTCCGAGCGCTTAATTTACACGAGGTCCGTGTGTTCATGCACGCACGTCGGAGCCGCCCCCGCTCCTCCTGGCGGCTGCGGCTACCTTTGTACCTGTTATGCCCTTTATGGTATAGGAACGGAATGCTTATTTATTAACTTAATTAATAGTTTCCTCTTCGTTGTAAAAACGAAGCCAAAGTGTCGACAATACTAAAGTTAGATTATGCAATTTTAGAATCAAAACAAATATTCTGTTACTGCTGCGAACACTAATCTTGGGAAAAATTAAAAACTACTGCAAATGTAAACTTTTACACCAGTTTTGTAATCTTTACTTAAGCAAAAAATGACGAAATTTTTATTGCTTGTCTCAGGATGAAGAAACATTTCAGTGTATATTAAATAATCTAAATCTTTGAATGATATTAAACTACAAAGATCTGATCTCATGCAGTGAAATAAAATAACATAGTTTTTTGAAAATTATAATTCGGCTTTAACATTGCTTTCTTGAATTTCATTTTTAAAGTTTTCATGGTAGGAGCATTTTAAATTTAAATCTTGATAACTAAAATAACTTGTGCGGACGTAAACGAAAGGAAAATTGCTGTCTCTATTCTTTATATAAAACATATTGAATGCCTTGAAAAGAAGGTTGTAGTAGATATAAGAATACTTACTTCTGTTTCACTTAAGTCTTGAGCCATTTCATCCAAAGTCAAAATGTGATAACTTCTCAAATGTACATTTATAGTTTGCAGCCCCCGCCACGGATTCTACTATTTTAACTGAATTTAAATCGTAGTAAGTACACTCTCGGATTTTATAAGGGATGAAAGTATACTTATCCTGAACAAGTGTCGCGTTAAAATGTTTTGTTTATTAATATTTCAAAATTTACTAACAAACTCAATATTCAAAAATAATGTTTTAAAGAACATTCTAAGAGATTAATTAGAGAAACTAACAGTTGCTATCAGCAATAATAGGTGATCTAACAATCAGTTGGGATCGGAATTTCAATTACTTGTATGTGATTTACGTTAATCACGTAATTAAATAGGATAATGTCTAGTCGCGCAACATTTATAGTTTGTTGCACCTACACTGCGGCAAATATCTAAAAATTAAGTTCAGCCAGTGAAGTAAAGTAAGACCGTTGTAACAATACGTTATATTTCTTACTACACTAACACTACTTATTAATAAGTTATTAAAAAAGAATTAATTTTTACATTCTTTTCTCTAATTATTTAAATAAATACTCAAATGTATATGCAGTAATACATATGTAATATACTACATAAATTATCAAAATATATAGTATAATTTACTTTCAAAATATAACAAAAATTTTGTTAAAAACTAATGAAAAATGTTATATATAAAATAGAAAAATATCAGATGAGGTAAAAATTTTCAAGTGATTTGAAACAGTAACTGATTTGTTATATACGAATTTCTCAAAAAGGTTTTATATAAAGTGTTTAAAATAGTAATGGTAGTTTAACTGTCATTAAGTAAGGTTGTGCTTGCTCAGTGAATAAAGTTGACGAACTCAAATTAAAATATGGCAATAAAGCCAAATGTTTAAATAATGTAACGACTGATCACTAATGAGTACTAGTGAGAACGAGTTCCAGTCTCGCTGAAAGTATGTGACGTCGGAAAATGCATGTTAGTAGGTACAACAAGTCCCTTATTCTGAATAGCTTCGTCTACTTTGTCCTTCCGAATCTCCAAAATCTTCCTCGCTTTCTTTTTCTTACTAGACTTTATTCCGTGATTTTCTGATCTCCTCGCGTAGCCATACCATAATAGACCTCCATCTTCTATAAATTTTATACGTCTGTTTCGGCATAAATTCTTCTAATTTATTTATTTGTTATTATATCCATCTTGGTCAGACCAACAACATCCCTCTGATATTCCATTTCAGTTGTTTGTATTTTTTCTACTAGAACTAAACATGACACTCCCAATATCCATGAGTGAAGGCCAATAACCAACAATATAAACAAATCTAAAAACACACACTTTGAAATTCTAAAGGTAAAGAAATCATGAATATCTTTTCATGGCAAGAAGTTCATCACATTAATAGAAAACTCATTTATTTTAAACAAATGTTACTGTAGTTAATCTGAAAGACAGATATTTAAGTCTTAATAATAACAATTTTAACAAAATAACGACGTGCAAAAATTAGCTAAAACCTTTAATTTTCGTTCATGGTGCAATTAATTATAATTAAATACTCTGGTTGTTATAGTTGAGGAGCATAACCCTATTAATAAATCCCTGCCAACAGTGTTGTTATAATTAATATAAAAACAACTGATTTATACAAAACAAGTTTATCAAATTTATACAGAAAAGAACTATAATCTATTATATCATATAATTATATTAACTGAAAGAAGACAAACCATAGAGTTTTACTCAAGCATTTACATCCTGCAACCACACCGCAAGACATAAAGGATGATTATCAAAATGTGGACTGTCAGAAATGTAATTAATATTAGACAAAGTTCTATAAAAACTTCATTTGTGATGTTTCTTGTAGACTTAAAATCTGTAGAAAATAGAAAAGTTATTTATAACCTAAAACACTTTCAAAATAAAGTCGAAGGGGTAGAATAATTATGAAAAGCACGGAATTACTTCAGTATACAAGATATAAACTGTATAATTATATTAAAAACTATTGTAATAGACCATAAACGTGCGTTAAATGTAAAAAAGAGAAATACCTCAGATACATATATTACATATAATGACACACATTCAATCGACTACAGTGCAATACAATCCAATCTCCAGTGTATCGCAAGCTTCAAATATCAAATGGGACTTCAGTAAACACAAAAACGCATAATTGCATATGGACAATACTATAAACAACTTACATATGCACACCTGATTAAAATCAGCCTTGTATTATCTTATACAGAGATAAATCCTTACATATAAAAAAAATTAAGGAAATGTTTAATCTATTAATTAACCAAAACAATATAATGCTCAACTTGTTCATCGTCATTACAAAATTATTATATAATGTCAATAGGGAAGGCCAATGGCTTCCAACCAAAAAATAATTGAATTAAATATTCTTAAAACTACACAATATAGACATTCTCGTAACGACGAATGCCCATTTCACCAACAGATTATATATAAAACTAGCACAGATAACCGACTGAATAAGCGGTTCCCCACAATGGTCAACAGCTTAGAGTGGATGAATCAACGGAGTTAGGACACTCCCGAAGCCCAGAAATTGGCCTCAACGAAGGAAGAATCACATACGTAATCAACGTCATAAGAATGTAAACGCAAGAAAGAAACCACTGCCTTAAAGATTCATAAGTATAACCTTAGTATCATCATCATGACAGTGTTTATAACTAAATATTCAGGACGTAAAAGTTCCGGGATGTCCGGGGGAACGATGATAAACAAAGCTGTAAAAATGGTTGAAAATAATAGAAGGATGATCAGAATAGCTAATTTGAATGTCAAAAGCATGTTCAGATCAGGAAAAATTCAAAATACCATTGAAGAAATGCAAATAATAAAAAACATGTAATGGGGATAAGCAAAATGAGATGGCCAAGAAATGGCAAATGCGTAATAAACCAACATGCGATATATCATTCAGGTAGAGAATATAACCAACATTGATATGGAGTGAGAGTCATTGTGTCGGAAGAAAATCAGCAAATGGGTATATAACTTTATTCCTACATCAGACAAATTTCTGCTAATACAAATAAGGGCAGAACCAACCAACATCAATAATGTTCAAATATACGCACCACCAGCCGATAAAGAGTATACACAAATTAAACTATTTTACAATAAGATAGCAAAAGTAATAAACTAAATAAAAAAAAACGAACTCATAATTATTACGGGCAACTACAATGCGAAGATTAGAAAGAGCAGAGATGGTTGGAGAAAGGGTGCGTATAGCTTGAGGAAAAGAAATCTAAGAGTAGAACTGTTCAGTTCTGTACAGAAGCGAAATATGTGGCAACCAACACGTTATTCAAACTTCCACCCAGAAGACTATAATCGCGGCCAGGCGGACACGGCAGCAAACATCATAAAAAACAGATAGATTGTATTCTACCCATTAAAAAATTTCGTAATAGCATGACTAGTGAAAAATCTGATCATAATCCACCAGCAGAAACACTAAAAATTAAATTGAAAGAAATAAAAAAGCTACATATCACAAAAAACTAGACATGTCTAAACTAAAAAAATCAGGAGGTTCTACGAACAGTAAGAAATAATTTAGAAAACAAATGCAAAACAATTAAAGATATCAGATTCAATGACACAGAAACCATATGGGAAGAAATTGGAAAGGCCACTAAAGACACCACGACAAAATTTTTGAAGAGTGATAAAGTATATAAAAAGAAAGTGTGGATGACAGAAAAGTTTTTGAAACTGATGTAACAAAGAAGAACATCTACAAAGAAATAGACAAGGATATTAGACAAAAAATTAGAGAAACTAAAAATAATTGGTTGAGGACGGAATGCGCAGAAACAGAAAAATTAGAAGAAAAACATGATTCTTTGAACATGCCTAAGAAGATTAACGAAGCCGCAGTGTTATATAAGAAAAGAACATTTGGAAATATAATTGGTTACCACAATCCTACATTGTAGGATCTGCAATAACAAAAGAAGAAGCCGGCCCAAATGGGAGAAAAATATAATTATTTAAACAATTAGAGATACTAATCAAACTATACAATAAGATCTACGACACGGCGATAATACCTAAGGACTGGTTGAGATCAACTTTCGTAGTCCTTCGTAAATGCAGAAAAGTGTAGTAGGTATATACCGAGTAAGACTAATGAGCCATGCCCTGAAAGTACTACTACTTTGTCATTCTAGTCTTCTATGAAGAATCTAGATTTCAGTGATGCAAAAAACTTAACATATTCTTCTTTAGATATGGTTTGTCTAGATGGACAATTGGTAGACGAGGTTATTCAGACCACAAATTGGTATCTATCTTGATATTAACTAGTTGTATTTTTTTTCTATTAGTGAAATCACTATTCCATGTTAAATTGCGGATTATGACTACTCTACTACGGCGTGCCTTACCAACTAAAAGAGTTATGTGGTAAACATTATAATGTAGCAGTTTAAATATTATTTTTGAGGTAATATGTGGCTTTTGTAGGTGGAGCAAATCTTTAGCTCTAATTTATTGTTTAATAAACCACTGGAGTTCCACGAAACTACTCATAGATGTTACTTAACTGTATTTCTTTACTTATTACTGTACTGAGTATATTTCATGCTGATTTTATTAATCAGTTGGTAAAAGATTCTGCTCTGATTGATTTAAAAAGATTGTAAGTCGTTACGACATATTTAAAGATTGATTACTTAAAAATATGTAGGCTGACCATTAAATGCAGACTGAATTTGTGAGTGGTTATGACTTATTGGTGGAAACTGGTTACCATTGTTTATGTTTAGTATTAGATAAAACACATCTTGATGTGGCTGGTTACATATTTTTCTTAATTTTTTTTTGTAGATTTATATAGATATTGCATCATTTGTAGGTAGCAGGGTGATTCATCTGATAAAGTGTGTATCTAGTGGGTATATTGGCTGTTTTTTTTAGTCTGTTATATCGTAACTGTCTCTACATATCACACATGTATATGGCTTTGTACAATATGTATTGAGTGTCCATAAAATTGACATCTGGTACACTACGTTAATGCGTTTTTTCCTTTTTGGAGCTCCGACTGAAATTCCCATATTACTTAGAAGTACATAAATATTTATTGGTAAGTAAAATTTGTTCCTTTAATTTCTGTTCTATTTAATTTCCGTATGTTTGATTCTCTTTTGTCTATTGTGCAGTGATGAAGTTTCGAATGATTATCCTATATTCTCTTCCCTGATTTAATTAGTATTATAAATTCCCCTATCTTCTTTAATTATCTGATTATGCTTCGGTAAGAATGAAGTTGGATGACATTAATTTTAATTATATTGTTTTTATTGGCTTTTGATAATTAAGTTTTGAGTGCTAATGGTCATTATTTTGTTAGTCACACTGTAAAACAAACTTGGTATTTATGGGTTCCTTTTAACCGTAAACTTCGTTTTGTGTCTTTGTTGGTTATTCACGGATTTGATAATTCTTCATATCTTGACAGATTGTCATGTAAATTAATTTATCGCTTAGTTTTTTTGTCTTTTTAATAATTTAATTAGAATAACATATGTGTTCGATGTTTTTGAAATTAAAGTTTGAGGTCAGTGGCTCAACTGTTAACAAGAATACATTACATGTAGTCTCTTGAACTAAACTTTCTTCTGTTAAAGTTTAATCCAGTCTAATACGATTTACCTATGTATAATAAAAAAATCAGACAGCGGAAATAAACGGCCGAAAAAGGTTAGCATGGACAGCTTTTAGCATATTAAGCAGTACCTTAGCGAACAAAGTTATCTCCAAACTCATTTCTTCGAACAGTGTGTAATGCCAGTCCTAACGTGTAGCGGTTAAATCTAGACAATTACCAAAAAATCAATGGTTATGCTCCAAACAACGCGAAGGACTATGAAAAGGCGGATGACTGGAATTTCTCTAATACAACGGAAGATGGACGAACACATAAGAGGCGTAACCAAAATAAAGACGTGAGTGAAACAATAGCGGAACTTAAGTGGAACTTTTCAGACTATGTGGCCAAATACCAGAATAAAAGATGGACAAAGTAGTACTACAATAAAAGCCATACCAAAGCAAAAGATCTAAAGAACGACCACTTAAGGGCTGAACAAACTTACAAGGGTTGTATCATAGATAAGAGAGCCACAGAACAGATACAGGCGGAAACAATGAACCGAATGAGGGCTGATAAAAATGCGTAGTAAAGCAGAATAAAATAATGCATCAAGGTGTCTTAAAAAAACTTTTCAATGTAACACGCAATTGCCTAATGAAAATCAAAACAAAAAATATCAATAAAAATATTCCATACGCTTAAAAAGTTAAGAGAAAGTTCAATAAATTCATAAAATTGCAAAATTGCTTTTGCTGCGTTGCTAGAAAATTCTAATGTTAAAAAAACATGCTTCTCTTCAAAAATAACTCAAATCGTTAAAACGACCAAAGAATCAGAAAGTTGTTAGATGAAAAAAATAAAATAATTAATACCTGAAAAATATTTTGGTAATTATAGCTAAAATCAAAATTACAAGAAAGACGTTGACGGTGGTTGATGTTTAGATGAACTTTATGTGTTCACTAAAGAGAGTTAATTAAAATGTCAAAACCAGCACACTTATTATATATTTGCTGCTAGAATGCCACCTTGTAATGGTGGTTATTATAAAATAAATATTTGGTTTTAATATTCAAAGGTTACTAATACTTATAATCTTCAAGTTAGCTCTTTAAAATGAGATAAAATATAAATTAACATTTTTACGGAGCGTGTACATAGCAAATAAATACGTCCTCATGAAGAATCATTTTAACTTAAAAAATAAGAAATGAGAACATATAAAAGTAAGTAAATACTTATTAATATAAATAATCGCTTATTCACTTAGTTTTTAATTTTGCCTTAAAATAATAGTTTTAAATATCAATGTTCAATAAAATTACACAAAAAGGGTATACAACTCTAGCATTTTTATTGTACAGATAACTTCAGGTATATACCAGAAACTAACTTGTACATTGCAAATTCTGTATATCGACTATTATTTTATATATTTTTTTACGGAACACTATAGTAATTGAATTTTAAAAAATAATTTTTATTTTAAATGTATTTATAATTACCAAAATGAACGATTAAGAAATAACATTTCACGGCTCAATTACAGGAACCAAGCATAGAACGGATACTGGAAAAATACAAACTAGGCCCGGTTTGTTTTGGCAGCTGAATACGCACTTTATTTCAATTCGCAAAGCCCTAGATAAAGGCAGAAGAGTTATGTACCAGCTACTCGGGGTGTACGCTGAAGGTATCTTTCCAAATCCTGTTTATAAAGATAGCGCGGAATTGCTTTTTCATTCATAAAGATAAACATAAGTGCGTGATTCCGTTTTATGTCTCCAAAATATACGCAGCAGAGCTTGAAGTAAATTTAGGGTTAAGGATTAAACCCATAGATAAAAATAATTCTTCTCCGCCTTCGTATCCCTACTGACATAAACTTGTTTATTGCATGCGATCCTAGGGGCAACCTAGCAGTTAGGGAATTAGTTGTTTTTTCCTGTAAGGATGTTCTACTAGCAGAGCTATGTCAACAGCAAATTTATACAAATATGCATAAAGCTAGAGGTATATGTATAAATTAACAGCTGCTCATATGTAGAATATAAATTTATTAAATACACTACATACACAAGAATGAACAAAACGAAATAAGGTTATACGCCTATTTAAATATATATGTTAGGTGGATTCTTATGTTCTATTTTAAACTTTTTGTATCACTATTATGGCTTAATAGTTATTTTTTCAAGTTTTTCTTATTATACAAATGTAATGTTAATGATTCTTTGAATAGTTATGAAAAGTTTTAATTTAAAACAAAAATTCCTTATAATTACTTTTTATTCAAAAACGTAAAAAGAAAATTTCATATATAATTGCACTAACGTAGTTCTAGTTGACTTTATCTAATGGCAAAATTGCCATAAAATTAGCCCATATTTTCTCAGAATATTTACAGGCAGAAGTTACTAATCAAACACAGCGTCTAGTTTGCACGAGTAAAAAAATTAAAAAAGAAGCTAATCAGCAGACAAAAATGTTTGTAAGTAAAAACTACTTAATTATGTTAATTAAATCATAAAGTAGTGTGCTACGTTTAATTAATTTTAGATTGTACTTTCCTGATGTAGCATATGTAGATAATTTTACTGTTGAATATCTGTAAAGAATATTCAGAAAATAAAATTTTATTAAAAATTTGCGGCACTGCAATTGCGATGGCGCGTATTTGTGCAGTAATTGTCAGTATTAGCACGGGCGTTTTTTTCGTGCAATCATGCAGCGCTTATTCTCCTTAATGTCCATTTATAATGTGGAATAACTAATTCAATGGAGCAAATGTGGTTACAACTATTTAATAACAGTTACAAAAATGTACCTAACGATAAACAATCCAGGGCATTTTAATGAGAAATATGAACAAAAAATTTAGTTATTACATTTCAATATATTTAAAAGCGGAGAATATGTATGCTATCAGAGGCACAAACTGATGTTAGGTTAAAGCTCTTATATGTTGGCACTTACTACTTGGTCGTCACGAACCATATCTGTTACAGGATGATGTGAAAACAAAGTGCCTCAGACAACAGCGTATTATTTTTTGTTAGAAGCGAACGTAGATACCCAGTTGAAAAATGGTCCACTAAAATAAAGAAAATTGTTGTTTTGGTATATAGATTTTTGCTTCAACGTTTTTCAATTTTAACTTTCAAGATTTTAAATCTTATAAAAAATAGAAAACGAGAGTTAAATTTATGTTTTTTTTCTATGCTTCCAATAGACTTATAATAATGAAATAATCAGATTTTTTAACTTTCAAAATTTATTCTTTACGATGGTGACATAGGTATGTAATATTCTAACCCAGAATTAGGTACGAAACAAGCTTTTAATTTTTGTGTTTGGCAATTGTAAGGGTAATTGTAAAAACTATTATCAATAAGAATAGCTTACCTTTGTTGATCACACAAAAATATTACATGAAACTCACGCAAATATATGCACCGACAGGCAACCACACAGATAACGAATTAGATACCCTCTTTGACAATATTACCCAAGCAATAAATAAAACGCCAGATTATTTTACGATGACGTGACGATTTTGATGCTAAAATGGGCCTTAAAGAAGAGAACACAAAAATGGCACCGAAACAGTTTAATTCTGACATTATAAATTACAGATAAACATCTCTATTAGTCTATTATTAAAAAAATTACTTATTCTAAGTAATTAGTTTCTTCTACAAAAAAATGACATTAAAGATGGACATAGGAAAGCCCAGATACAGAAAATTGCCGATAAAAGACTAATCTTCAAAAATGTCACGGTGCTGAATAAATTTACGACGGCCACTTATCACAGAATGATGAAAGCTATGGTAAAGATACACCCTGGTAGAAAAAATACATATTGCTTTAAAGAAAAGTTAGACCAAACTGAATTTATTAGAAACAAGTTAAAAACCAAAATTACGTCAGATAGAAATATCGATATTTTAAATGACCAAATCCTAGAGGTAATAAAATAGGGCCAGAAAAGCATAATTGTAGCAAGAGTAATGGAACAATAAGGCCGCTGACTCATAAAGTAAAAGTGTTCTACATATCACTCGAGAAGAAACAAAAAAGAATGTTTGTTTTCAATGTCAAAGCTTAAGACACACGATATATCATTGTACAAAAACTAAAACATACCATCTATATTTATTTGTTAACTAATTGTTAAAATGTAGGGTATAAAAACTCTCTTAATCGTATAAAAACCGAAATTCCAATATACGACATATTCTTATATTGAAATTTGAATAAACCTTTTGTTTTTACTATTTAACCTAACCTTTACAACTAATTAGATCTCCAAAAATGAAAAAATCGGGTAAGCTATTTAAATGCAAATACATAAAACTTGCGACGAATAATATGAGAAATGAATTATAAACTTTTAGATAAGTTACTAGATCCTATTTATAATTTTTTTTACATATAATAATGAGATTAAAGGAAGTTTGCAATGTATGATGCTAAAATAGAAGAATCAGCCCTTGCAAAAAATAAATAACATGTGACATAGCAGTAATTGGGAACAGGAAGAGAAAGAGGATTCAAGGAGGAGAAAATATAAAAAAGTTGAGAACAGAAAAGAAAGAAAATGAAGACAAAAGGAAAGAAATTGAAATTTGAAGAAAAGAGAAAAGAAGAAAGAGATTTAGATGAGTATGTAGTTGAACAAGAGAAAAATTAGGCAAGATAAAATAGAAAATAAATTATATAAAATTCGAGTTTGCAGAAGAAATATCAGAACCCTCAGATAACATTTAGTTGTTAATAGACAGGCCTGCTTATGCTCCGGAGAGTAAGTAGGCGTTGGTTTACTCAGAACATCCCTAACTTGTTTTTAAATAATAAAGTGTTCTGAAAATTTAAACTTGAATACTGATAAATTATTTTCAAATTTTGAATATACAAATAAAAACGTAAACTACTGCCATCATAATTATTTCAAAAGAAAGCATAACAATCAAATAGAATCATTTAACTAAAACTGGATAAATTGGCAGTCAACAACAATTTGTGCTTTAAACAGAGATAAGTTTCTTATATGAACAACACCAGCAATTAGTAATAAAGCATAACCCTCAAAGTAATACATTTAATAACCAATTATTGAAAAATGGGCGGTTAAATTTTAAAAACCTAAAGTAATATACAAAAAAGTAAAGCTTAGTCCATAGATAAGTATTCAAGTATACAATATAATTTGTTAATGCAGAAAAAGTACAAAGGTTTTCCAGTAAAGAATGTTATAAATAGCTGTTATTGAAAATTTAAATCACAAAACAGTAGCGTGCTTAGCTGAATACAAAAATCTAGATCATTTCAGCCAATGGTACATCACAGACCATTGTAGTGTATTGCAACGAGATATAAGAGAGTGTTTAAAAATATTGTTGTCGGCGGTAAATAGAAGAAGATTTATGAGAAACGATAAACGATCAGTGCTTCCAAGAGCTGGCCTTCCAGGACTCTTGAAAGGAACGTAGCGAATATTGGTAAGAAAAGTAGTTAACTATTACTAAAAAAGCAGTAACCCGGTATCAGTAAAGCAGGAGCTCGCTCCATTATAGTGACAGATCTCGTTAGATTCCAACGATAATAGAAACAAAATAAAAGATGCTAGATAGTGTCGCATCATTTTGCACAATTTGAAAATTTCTCACTAAAAGATCTTACTCTCAGTAATATTAAAAACTTTTGAATGGTGTATATGGAGAATCTATGCACGAACGAACAAAACAATCTCGTTTGAGTCGATAAAGTATCAAAGACAAACCACGTTCAGGTTTTTGGAAGAAGACATCGCCCTCGTCAAATGTGAGTTATTGCAAAATAAGCAAAAATAAAATTATTAGCAAGGTTAAGGCTTTCTGATAAACTTATGCGACGTATTCTTCATAATCAACTTCATAAGAATAAGGTTAGTGACAAATGGGTACCCTGACATTTGTCAACGGTTCCAAAACAGCAACGTGCGACCTTTTGTGAATAATATCGAAACCCCTGTTGCAACAACAAAGACAGGGCTCTTCAATCTATTGTTACATGAAATAAAAACATGATGTTGTACTATGATTGCTTCGTAAAAAGAGTCAGTGAAATAAAGCAGACCGGACGTAGAACGGCTGAGGAAAGAATAGGTAGATCAATTGACAAAACAGATAACGGCAACGATATTTTGGAATTCAAATCAATTTTAGGGAAAAAACAGTGTAAACTCAGCCAGTTTACTGCATAAACTGTATGACGTTATCAAAGAAAAAAGTTGACCTGTCCAACTTTCTACATGATAACACTTTTGTTTATAACGGTCAGGTTGCTACACAAAACTATGGCTTTTAAAAGCTTTCGCACTCACCCAGGCCAAGTCTACAGTGACCGCTATATATTTTCAAAAATATATCAAATTGTTAGAATACATGGAGACTATTAAAATATAACCCAATTTTTATTCCTCCTCTATTACTCTTTCTTTCACTATTACTTTTTATACAGACTAATAGGCTGCTTCTAACCACACAGTTGTGTGGTAGTATGAGTCATGTTGGTCGTACACCAGGCAAGTGGTTAGTCTATTAAACTTAAAGTCAAAAAGTGCTTAAAACTGGTTCCAAAGAATTAACTCAAATTCCGTTTGTCATTCCACTTTTCTCAACTACAGTAGCCCAATTAGATCATTTAAAAATTTTACAAGAAGAGTGTAATCCAATTTAGTTCGATTCATCTCCTTGGGCATTAAAAAATTGCAGACCGCATTATCATTACATTAACTTTGTATCGGCTGTACCACAAACAAAAACAATATTTAAATTCTGTGTATCCATTCAATTTTTATCTTTATATGCGGGTGTTGACGGATTGAAGAAAAAGAATAAATCTGCAGAGTTTTACTGTACTTACATCATTTATGTATGATTAATGTAGAACTGTAAAACAGAATTATTTGGGTTTATGTTAGAACAAGTCAACCCATAAAAAGGACAAACTAAATAATGCGACAAAATAATTAATTACAATAACTTATTAAAGATCAAATATAAAAAAAAAACTCTAGAAGCTTTGCGTAATTTAGAATTGAGCTTTCAGGTCTCTATTTATGGTAATTTATGAGCAGCAACATGATCTACGAAAACAAAATTTTCGATAATTATGGAGTTTATGGAATTGGGCAATACATGTTCACAAGTCATACTAAGTTAGTTGATAGGAGTGTATTCCCGATAAATGTAAAATGTAGTAATTACAATTTATATACAAAACAAATTAGACATATAAAAGATACAAATTAAATTCAAAGCGGTTAGAGGTAGATAGGTGAGACTGATAAAATACTCACATTTTTGTGTCCTACAGACGCAGTTAATTAATGCTAAATTTAATTTATAAAGAAATGATGAGTATAATACTGTTGTACATCGGCAACAGTTAAAAATTGCTGGTATTAAAATGATGTTTCTAGATATAACAGCGATTTCTTTGGAATATTTCGTTGGAAATGTTTAATAAACGTTTTTCTTTAATTTTATTTTTGGGCTAAGCAACTTTCTCTTATTCTTAGCTTTTAATAAAGCACCACTTAAACCATTGCATCTGAGATTTTATTTTGGTTATCAATGACAGACAGGTAGATACAGAACCTTTGTTATACGTATTAGAAAGCTGTAACAGTACATTACTTTTCCATATAATCGCCATTTGGTATACAGTCTTATAAGTTTTGAAAAAAATCTCCAGCCTGTGAATGGAGCTACCCTGTAACATTTTGAAGTGACGCGACGAAATCCACTGTTTCATGTGCACAACAAACATTTTTGTCAATTTACTGCACAAATTAATCGCTGGTTTTAGATGGGCGATTACTTCTTGGCCCAATGTACACGTTAGTGCGTCCATTTTCAAACATCCAACACCATTAACGCACAACATCTTCACTTATCACATTTTGTAAACATTACACACTTTGGGATAAATCTGAACTTTCAAAAGTTTTGTTTTTGCACACAGGTATCGAATTACTGCACGCACTTCACATTTGACTGTATTTTCTATTTAGCGTTCATTTTCAAATGATCTTGCAGATGATTCAAATGCAACACAATACTTTTTTCCACTCAGCACTACTAAATTATTGTGCACAACGCGAGACGGGTATTAATACCCCCGCCTAGTCCTACCACATGCGTAAACGGAGATTTTTCTGAACTGATTTCGTATAACGCAAATAGTAGGATTTTACCCGTATTAAAGTAATTAATAAACTTAAATATTATTATTAAATTATAAGTTAATCTTTGTAGTTTTATTACAAACTTATTTGTTTGCAGTAGAAATTGTATGCTCTATCTCTCGTTTACCAAAAAGATATAAAAACTTGAAGAAAATATAATAACATTTTTTGTAAGAAAAGTTAACTTTAATTAAACTGCAAACATCAATAATATTAAATAAATCAAATATTTGTAAATATGTTCTGCAATTTTTTTATTTAAAGTAATGCAAATAAATCAAATGCAAATATTGCTTGTTGAGCTAAGAATTTTTTGTTCATCCTAGTAATAAAAATTTTTTTGACGATTGTTTTATATATCTACAACAGAAATAATTATTATATGCTGCATCTAACTAAACAAAACAACAAATATATAAAAGTCTTTTAAAAACAAAATAAAGTAACAAATAAATCAGTAACTTATCAAGCAAATATTTTGCAGAGTTGTGTTGTTTCCCTTTTACTGCCTCTGAGCCTGACAATAGGACGTTGCTCCCTGCTTCCTTTGCCCGGCGTTCCAGGATAAAGTTAGGCCAATTAAACAGAAACTGGGCTGGTGAATTTCAGCAAACCTTACCTTAATTACAAAATTGTCGCGGCACGCACGCAAATGTCAAAACTAACGTGTGGTTTAATCTAATCGCAAGCCGGATGGCTAGAATTCAGTTAACCAATTTCGGAAGTGCGAGTACGCAAGCTTTTGCATGAAATCTTGCTCGGTCGCAAAAATTAAACGTTCGCTTTGTAATTATGGAGTGAGGCTTGTATCTCCATTTTACATTACAATGGGCTTTCTTGTAAGTAAGGAATTTTCGTCACGGCCACGTCTTCCCGATAATTTTCCATATCAATCTTTTTAGCATATTGATAATGAAATTCGCTTCACTGAAATTCTGGAGTAATAACAACGAAGATGGAAGGCTTCCTCAAAGACACTCCATTACCAAAATTGTATTCCCATAAACGAAGCAATTCCCTATTCCGTTGTTCAGCCAACTTCGACCGTGTCTATTATAATTTTGTACTGCCAAGTACATCCATTAAGGAATCGATTACTCCGAAATTATCTTTGCGAATTCACGGAACCGAGCATAAAGAACTTCCACCCTTATAACGCAATTTAATATAATGACATTCAAGTTTGATAAAGTTTTAAATGAACATTCTGCCATAACTTTCTTCTACTTGTTATATAAATATCAATGCGATGATATTAGATAGCAGGTTGTATTAAAATCAAAAAGCTGATTTTCATAGCGAATTGTTGGCGGCTACGCCGCCCTTGCCTAATAATACATGGAACGGGCTCTCCCTGGTTTGCGATGAAAGGGCTTGAGTTATTAAATAGTCCTGCGCTAGATGAAGGATGTAACACCTACACCCCGACATCCGCGGTTCCGAATTCTGGCCCATTCTGTCCTTTATGCTGCAATTTGTAATACTAATCCAATTAAGAGCCTTTAATTTTCGAACCCTAATCGCCTGTCTGCCACTGCACGCGCTATGGGATCCACCTCCGTCAATTATGAGACGAAAATTGAATTTTATAGGCGTTAGAACCTCCTTCTGTTGCATTAGATGGATGCCTCATTTTCTCTCGCGACTCATTTAGCGGCATGAGGAAAAGGAAGTGGGTGGAAATTTGCCCGTCGTTAGTAAACTGTTAAAAGCTTTTCGGCAACATTAATTCATCGCTAAAACGTTTTGATCCAATAAGTGAGGTTTGCCTGAAATTACCAACCTTCACTTACACTAACCAGCGCAATTTTTCTCCATAAATGGTAAAGTACAATCGATTGCTGACAAGGTAGTTTAAGAAGCACTTACCTTTCACTTACTAGAATGATACCTGATTTTATTTGTAATAAAATGTAGAATAATTTTTTGGAAGTTACAAATTCTACAATATTTCTTAAGATCACTTTTATAATAAAATAAATAAAAAATATTTTTATTCCATTTCATATCATTGTTTTCATTGGTATTGTAATAATGATGGGTATTTGATATTCAACTATTTACTTAAAATCAAACGGCTTACTAAAATAAATTGTATTGCTTACTTTTACAATAGAGTAGCAATTAACTAACTAAAACTCCGGTTCTATCACTACAATAATTGTTTCCTTATAAGCAGCTATGTGTGGATGCAATATTTGTAATCCGACAGATAACGAAATAAGCCTTAGAATGCAAGCCCGCTTATTTTTGTTTGACGGCATATAACAGGCGTTCGACAATTTACAACTTCAGAAAGTAATAGATACGCTGTAAGAAAATAAGGTACCAAATGCACTGATTTCTCTCATACAAAATATATATAAAGACAACTATACATAAATAAAAAATGACAATAAACTAATAGCAGATAAAATTCACGTGACCGAAGAAATCAGACAAGGAGACTTGCTCAGCCCACTATTATTTAACTTAGTGGTGAGCGAAATAATAAAATCAACACTTCACGACTATCTTCGCGGATACAGAATGCGAAATCAAGAAATTAGGTTAATATGCTATAGGGACGACGCATAACGAATTTAGTGTAGCATGTAAGACGTTTGGGTTAAAAGTGTCGGAGAAGAAAGCCAAAGCAATAACAATAAGTAAAGAACCATTACGTTGCAAGCTCGAACTATCTGGATATGTAGTACATGAAATGATATTAATGGTGTATTTAGATATCAAAATCACAAGTAATAAAATATTGACAAGAGAGGTTAAACAAAGCATAAAAAATGTCTGCATGCTTAAATAATATCATATGGAACAATAAACAGCTAAAAAGTTAGAATATGTAAACCCGCCATAAGGCCAATTATATGGTCAGATAAGGTAAAGACCAAACAAATTCTAAAAACAACGGATATGAGGACACTCCAAAAAATTATAAGCTTAACTAACTTGACCACATAAGAAGTGAGGAAATAAGACAAAGCTGCAAAGTTCAAAAGATCGACGAGTAGCTCAAAAGAAGAAGATCAGAATGGAATAGCCCAAACATCTAGGATGGAAGATTCCAGAATAGTAAAAAAAGTTACAAATATGTTGTCTAGAGGGAGAAGACCACCGGGTAGACCGATAAAAAGATGTAAGGATGTGATGAAATAAAACAAGCTTTAAGCTTTTAAGCAAGTGGAAGAAAAAGAATAAGAAAAGCTATTCTATTTTGCGGTAGATTTAAATCACAATACCGTTGGTCATGCCTAGTAGAGTCCCTTATTTTAAAATATTATTATCGCAACTAGTTTGCGCGATCAAATTTTTATCTAAAACTAAAGATTATTCCTTTGCCGATATGAAAATTTTACGCTACAGTAAACTAGCGATGTATCTGCAGGAACATCAAATAAGTTTTGTTATAACTCTTCCTGTCGCTAACGTATTCCCTGTAATCAATTGTTTCAATTCTTTAGTTAAGGACTTACTTTTTGTTCCCGCATAAAACATAAGGTCTGTAGTTTACTATTAGGTATTTTTAGAATACAGTATATGCTGTAATTTATTTTTTTACAGCCTTTATACAATCCCCTTGCATTTCTTCTAAATGTTTGGTAAAAGACAACGACACTTCTACGCAAATTTCAATACAGAATTTTATAGAATGTTTTGAGCAGTGGGAATGACGCTTGGAGAAATACATAAAATTCCAAGGTACAATGTTACTGTAACCATTTCCCATTTGTACTAAATAGATCTTCTGCTATTGCAATTTTAATTTTGTGTACTATTTATACAAACCATCTATATTAGTTTTTTAAAACTGTTTATAGCGAATTTTAACACACTTATGAATATGCGTATAGAACTTATCTTTCCATTTTCACCTACTTACAGGTGGAATTGAGAAAAACTCAAAAACATATTTATCTATTCTTTCGACCTCAAAGATGATTTAATTATAATAAAGGATTCATATACCAATTTTAATCTTTCTTCCGAGAAAGAGAAAACAGCCTTCCATTTTAATCTTCTCGATGGTAAAATGTGGAATAATACTAATACACATGTTTATTTGTTTATAATGGAATAAATACGCCCCAATTCTAATGGCACCATTTTAAGCATTTTTAAGATATCAACGTCAATTTGAATACGTAATTCCTTTCTCTTCATCACATTAGGGAGAGAATTTAGAGAAGGGTTAAAACAAGTATTTTCTTTTTAACTGACTCTTGATTGTCTGTATACAAATTACTATGAAAACTTCTTATACTCCAAGACTAATATTTAATAATTACAGAAATGCAAATAAAAAATTATTTTCTATATTCCGTAATCAGAGCTTTTTATGTTTACATTTTTAGTTTAGTTAAATATTTTGTAAAAATCTTTAACTTTATATAGAGTAAGTTTTACCCTATCTACGGGTTTTTACAATTTTTTAGAAATACTCTAAGCTTCCTGAATACGTAAACATTTTGGTGTTATACCTTTCAAAATAAATTTAACCGTCAAACTAACTCATAGTAAATCCCTTCTTTCTCTTCATGACTACTTTTGTAACAAAATGTAACTCTTTTTATTTTAAACCTATCGTTAGGATAGGATATGTTGATGAGACCTTTGTTGTCTGGTCTAATAGACAAGATACACATTAAGATACTCTTACAACAAACACTTCTTCAAACAACCGTTTTAATTTTATTACCCGTAGAAAACCTATATGCACTAATCGTTACCTAAACTTTAAATTTCGCCGTTACCCTACTAAAATCCATTTAATTGCAAAATTTTTCATCACCAGATTGGTAAGTCCCAAAACGACACTTCGATAGCTACAAATATCCCGGTCTTAATGTGGATTATTATGTACTGCTCTGGTCTTTCATAAAGTTACGATAATTATTGTAACTCAGTTTTAAATTAGTATTTCATAGGCACTTAGCTATTAAGGTTTTGTAAATGTTCCACAAATTATTTTCTTTCGTTCGTGAATAAAATGATGTATAAATATAAATATAAAAGCGATGTATAATCCAAGCAGCCTTGAATATTATGTGCTTTTTTATTAGACTTTATATTATTCTTGTATATTAATAGCTGTGTTTACAACAATTAAGAAAGATAAACCAGGTGTCACCGACTCTTGGTACGAAATAACTATTCTTCCTCCCATAAATAAATTCTTCAAGCGTTTGTTTGTAAGCTTTTTGGCAAGAGTTTGTAAACACTACTAATAGTTTATTGCAGAATTTGTTTTTAGAGTCATATGTCTTAAATTAACATTCATTGCTTTGCATTGTCAGGTTCTTCTGATAGCTTTATTTCCTTTCTGTGCGGAGAAATTCGTCGTAGTTACTCTTTTGCGGATTATAAATAATTTATGTAAATTATTTTCTACAGAAAACATACACAAAGTTGGTACTTAATATAGACATCCATACAATAGTTTGTTCAACACTAAAAATAAACCTGTTTATTCGCAAGTTTATTATCACATAATATGTTATAAATTATGTGAAGCAATAAAGGTGCCTAATGTAGTGTTAAAATAAGTTTAGAAATGGTTTCTTTGAAAAAGTCTCAAAGTACAAAAACATTTATTTATTCAAAAATATTATAAAGGCTGCATACAGTGCCACTAAGTGCACCTCAATAAAGAAAAGCTTACTGTTATAAAGACAGTAGTTCATAAATTGCAACATATGTGCAATGTACCATTTTCTTGCTTCTGCTGTTTTTCAAAATAAAGCATAATTAGGACGTTCAATTACGAAAACATTTAGAAAAAAGCGTTGTTCACGTTTAAATTTCTAGAAATAGCTGAAAATTGTTTCTGTAAAAGACACATAAATCCAAAACGATACATTGTTTTTTTTAAATTGCAACATACCTTTGCACAAAAATAATCCCTGGTTATTTTCTCTGTAATACTAATTTTAAATTTCTTACATGGTAACACAAGTTACTGAATTAAAACATAATTTTTACGGATAGTTACAATGTAAATAAAAGAAAAAACAATGTTTTTAATAATTTGATTATGTTCTTGAAGATCTGAAAACATTTGGTCTTGCCTTCGTGTGTACACGAAGCAAAATTTAAGCTACCATTTTTGCTCTCTATAAAATTTTGATAAATTTACAAGTGACTTGATATTAGATGATATTATAACTTGAATAAAAACAATTACCTCATAACATTCTAGATCTTCAAATAAAAATAACAATAATGTATTAATTTGTAAATACCAATTTTATAAACGAAAAAATCGTATTATATTTGTTAATAAAGGATCCTAAAGAATTAATACCTTTTATTAAACTTTCCTTTAAATTTATATTAAAAACTGTTAATAAACATTTACTAACAAAAAATTGTAATACTATAAATTAATTTCAAAGTTTAATTAAAATTTTTACCTTACAATTTATGGAACAAACTAGTATTACACTATTCTTTATTAAACATACAACACCAAGAAGAAACGCAAATTAACAACTGAAACTTTGTCGATTTATTTAGTAGTAATATAAGAAATGATTTAATTTACAAAACACTCCTGTCATAAATATTGAGAATTATTTATGTACGGTCCCATCTCCAGTTCTCGTGACTCCCCAAATTAACTCTAACTAGAGGAGACCTGCTATTATATCATATCATAATACCCATAGTTGGCTTGTAAGCTATGTACAAATGCAGTCTTCTTACTTGCGGTTTATAGTATATTAATATTTGATTTATAATTTCACTTTAAACAAAAAAAATTTTTATAGAGATGATTTTATGCTACTTGTATATCTACAGATGCCTTTCTGTTGCCCAAAGTATTCTCCGTTGGCATCGATGACCTTTTGCCATCTTTCGAGTAGCTTGCGAATTCCCTGGAGATAGAAGCTCACCGGCTTCGAGACGATAGTTATCGATGCATTTTCGGACTTCTTCTTCTGTTTTGAAGTGCGTATCAGCCAAGTGATGCTGTAACGACCGGAATAAATGATAATCGGAAGGAGCCATGTCTGGGCTATACGCCGCATGTGGGAGAAGTTCCCAGCCCAACGCGTTTGCAGCTCATCCGTGTTAAATGTTTGAGGGCGTCCGGTTGACCTTCAAGACTAAACTCTCCTCCGCGAAATCTTTGGTACCACTTTTTGCACGTTGCATGACTTACGGCATTCTCACCATATGCAGCAAAAATCATTTCGGTGGTTTCAGCAGCGTTTTTCTTAAGATGAAATGCGAAGTGATTGCCAACGTGAACACAGCTGATTATTGAAGTTATGTTCATCAAACGTCAAATCGCATGATGTTTCGAAAGACCAAATGCCATTGCTTTAAAACCGCAAGATGGCTGACTAATACATTACATGTAAACGGTGATTTGCGTCATGTGAAATCTAAAGCTTAAAACTTATTTATACACCTATTATATATATATATATATATATATATATATATATATATATATATATATATATATATATATATATATATTTAAACAACTTAGTTCACGGGATGAATCGCGTCTATTTTGGGAAAATTCTCGACGTTTCGGCATCGGCTTTGATGCCATTTTTAAGAGATTAGCTCTTCACTCGAGGTCTCAATCTGCCTACTCCTTAAGGAGAGCTATGAGTCTTTGAATAAGACTGACCTTTCGTGTGACCTGCTTGATCTTTTATAGGGCTGGAAGTGAAAGTTTGTTTGGCTGGATATGCGTTGGGTTGGGGAAAGTTTGTAGGATTAAGGTTGTTGCGTAATTGGCGGTGCGGAGCAATAAGGGACTTCCACATGACAGGCAAACGCTGGCCTCTATCTCTTGTGTTGAGGCACTGTGGGCGTTTTTCTATTTCACTTGGCAGAGTAGCAGACATCCATTACAACAGGATTCCTGAAAATTCAATCCTAAAAGAGGGAAAGCAAATGCTTAAACTTTTTTAAGAAATATTTTAATGTCAAAAACCAATTATTGTATAAATTAATAAACACGTGTTTTAACATTTGCCTACATTACACTCCTAAAGGAATAAAAATGTAGATGTTACATTTGTTAACAGATATCAATATACCGAGAATACATACATACGGCTTCTGAAGTTAGTATATAGATTCTCTATTATGAATAAATAAAAACCTTTTAGAATTTTTCCAAATTACAGGGTCCATCCCAAAAGAAATGAGCCTTTTTCAAAAAAAAATAGTTTTATTGAGCAGATCGCTACAACACCTCAAAATTCTTCAAAATAGGATCCTCCTGCATCAATGCACTTTTGGAGACGGGTCTTCCAAGTCCGGAAGGCTTCCTGGTAGGCCTCCTTAGGGATGTCCTTGAGGGCTGCTGTGACATTCTCTTGGATGTCCTCAACCGAGTCCCAGTGCTTGCCCTTTAGCACTTTTTCAACCGCGGAAACAAAAGAAGTCCGGGGAGACAAGTCCGGGCTGTAGGGAGGCTGGGGAACCACGCCGAGTTGAATCCGGCCAGGTACTTGGTCACGATGAACGCGGTGGCTCGGCGCGTTGTCGTGGTGCAAACTCCAGTCGTTTTGATCGCGCTCCGCTTACTTGTGACCTTTCTTTGAGTCTTTTGAGGACTTCCAGGTAGAAGGCGGCATTCACTGTCGTCCGGGTTGCGAACACGTTCTCGTCGGTTCGGGAGGTTGACGGTCGTCCAGACCGAGGTTCGTCGGCCACCTCTTCCCGGCCCTCCTTAAATGCTTTGTGCCACTTTTTAACTTGCGAGTACGATAAACAATCATCCTTGAAGGCCTCCTGAAGCATTCCAAACGTTTCGGTAGCATTCTTGCCGAGTTTGAAGCAGAATTTAATTGCGTAGCGTTGATCGATTTTTGAATCCATCGCGCCGTGTCGAAAATTGAAAATAGACATTCACGGAAGCACCCGTCCTGCCGCTCCGGGAGCTCAGAGCCGACTTGCACCGACCGCGTATGGAAGCTAAGACCCCCCACCACCTGCCCCAAGCGTCAGAGCACGCCGGAATGTACACTCGCGTCCGAAAAAAAATAAGGCTCATTTCTTTTGGGATGGACCTTGTATATCCCTAAGAGTATAAAAATGAAAGCATAGAACTATGGAAATTAACATGTGGTTGTTTTAATTAAATATATAAAAACATTTGGTGTTTTTCTAAATTAAATAGTGTAAAAGGAAAAACATTATTTTTTATTTAACATTTCAAATACCACTAAAAATTAATGCATAAACATTATATGTAAAATACTTTCTTAAGTTTAATTTCTTTGTAGGTCAAAATGCAAGCATTAAGTTCAATTTAAGTAAATCACTACCATATTTTAAAAGGCACTAAGACGGTAGTATTAATATCAGGATTACTGTACTCATATGCACAATAATTTTGACAATTCTTTCTTAATGTCAGTTAAAATACAGTTGCAATTTTAAAGAACTTAACCCGTAGATTTGCAAATATTAAAACACGAATATGTTTACAAACAAAAAGTAACGTGGCTGTTTTATTTTGACATTCATCTCTCAAAGTATTCCATTTATAAATATTACTCTCTAAAATATGTCTCTCAAAAATACACGCTTAAGAAAAGCTATATTATATGCTTACATATTTGTATACTTCATGTTAAGTAGTTCTCGTAATATTTATATCAGGTAACCTAAGCTCTTCACTTTTCTGTTATGGAAGGATTTTGTAAAATTTTAATGTATATTTATTTCTATCTACTTGTCTAACAGCTACATTTTGGTACTGCTATATTTTGTGGTTCTTAAAATAAAAACGTTACTTGAATAATTTAACCAAGTCACTTTTTTTAGATGTACAATTTCGTAAAACACTGAAAGACATATTAACTTATTTTCAATACACCAATATATTCACCTTCACCTTTAGCAGTTCTTGTAATCTTAACCGCATTTTTAACAGCAGATTTTAAAATGAACCTATGGATGTGTGTATGCATAATTTTGAAAAATGAGTGGTTTTGAAATCTGAGGGTATGAAACTAAAAACTACATTGAAGTTTTCTGTATGTATATATATATATATATATATATATATATATATATATATATATATATATATATATATATATATATATATATATAGGTAATGATGAAATATGACTAAAATTCCAGTTTTTCATAATTTTTTTTTTATTATTTTTGCGCTTAAGTTATGATTAAGTAATCTAATTCTTCCGTAACTATTTAACTGATACTTATATAACCGCACATTTTAATTTTTGTTTACTATAGGTAGGTAAATCTAATATAATCCCAATTTTTATCAGTTGAATTGTTATAAGTCATATACAAAGAACTAATAAGTATCTTTAGTAAATGTTTAATTGATTTGAATGACTAAATTGTTGAAAGTGTAGATTTTTAACGCAAATCTACAAAAAAGGATCGAAGAAAATTTGTGAAAACTACAGAGGAATAAGTGCACTGTCTTCAACTGCTGGGTCGTACGGACGTATAATTAGAAATAGATTAAAGAGAAAAAAAACATCAGATGTGGATTTAAACAGAAAGATTGTAAATAATACAATTATTTACAATAAGACAATAGCAGAAAAAAGGAAAGCAAATAATTTATAAAGTAAAGCATACATTCCTGTAACGATTGTTCGAAATAAGAGAAAGCTTTTTAAAACTGATAAAGGATTGCGACAGAGATGTAACTTATTCCCAACTTATATATAAATATTCTTGAAATATATTTTAAACGGTTGAAAAAGAACATGCCAACAAACGGGTATAAAAATAGACTAATAATGCATTCACATTCTCTCATTTACAGATGATCAAGTCCCGATAGCTAACGATGAGTATAACATCGATTACATGATGAGAAAACTAGCGAAAGCATAAAAATAAAATAGCCTAAAGATAAATAAAAAAAATATGTAGTGACAGGAGAACAAAAAATTATCTATAAATTAATAGAAAAGTAATAAGAATATGAAAAATATCTAATTATTTGAAAACCATAATATCTCAAGAGAAAAACATAAAAATACGAATTAATAACAAAATTATTCAAGATGAACAGACGATACAAAAGTTAAACTCAGTGTTGTGATCGAATAAAATAAGAAATAAACAAAAAATAGATACCGGATACGGTGGTACTGCGTATGCTCTTATATAGAACGGAGACGTAGTCCATCACAAAACGAGATAAGCAAACATTGGAGATGGTAGAAATAGACTTTTCGAAACAAAGATGTGGGGTATCAAAATTAAAGCATATATATATATATATATATATATATATATATATATATATATATATATATATATATATATATATATATTATATATATTTCAAGGTCCGTTTGGTCGCTAAATGAAAATCACAGTCAGAATCAAGAAAATTTTATATGGAACAATGTGAGCTACTTTTCGACGTAATCACTGTTCCGATTAATACATTTTGTCGTAGCGTGGTACCAATTTTCCAATGCCTTCATTATAGAAAGCAGCCGCCTATATTGTCAACCAATTCTGTACTGCTGGTCTGCAGCTCGTTATCTGTGGCGAAAGTTTGTCCTCCTAGCCAGCGTTTCATGTGGTCAAAGAGATGAAAATTTGAAGGAGCCAAGTCAGGACTGCATGGTGGGTGATCAAAAACTTCCCATCCAAAACGCTGCAGGAGGATCATTGTTGCAACTGCAGTGTGCGGCCTCGCATTGTCATGAAAAAGGACAATGCCTGACGACAATATTCCTCTTATCTTGTTATGAATTGACCTTCGAAGACGTTGAAGAGTCTTGGTGTGATAGTTGTGCCACGTGGCATGAATTCCACCAAGAAAACACCTTCACGGTTCCAAAACACTGTAGCCATACACTTTTTGGTGGAGAACGTGCGCTTGAACTTAACTGGTTTACGACTCATCTCCGTCGTAATGGTAGCGTTGGGGGAAGGTTAATGCGGCGCCCATTCGCTGAGTTTTTTGATAGTCAGACAGCATCCTGAGAACTCATCTTGCGCAGAGTTTGCGGTACTCGAGTCTTTCACTCACAATGGTATAGAGAGCTGACCGTGAAATTTCCGGAAACAAATCACTCAACCCAAAAATTCAGAACCGACGATTTCCGCGAATCGCCTGATCCACGCGCTGAACAAGATCATCGGTTGACACTGGCTTCCTCCCCTGGTCGCCTGCATGATGAACATCTGTGCGTCCAGCATCAAAGTTCCTGCACCATTTCCGCACTGCTGTCACTCATGAACGTTTCTGCGTACACTTTACTCATTCGTCTATGAATTTCAGCTGCATTGCTTTGGCGGAGACTCTATTTTTCGAAGCATGTTTATGTGCTCCCTACGTACTCAGAAATGACAACCGCGATAAGCCCTCGTATAATATTTTTATTTGCCTAATTCTTAAGTAGATTTGAATAGCAAGCTGTAACTTTCTTCTATTGTGCTGTAAGGCGGCTGAGCGGAGTGAAGGGCACGCAGCAGACGAGAAATATTTAAATTTAAACCTCGTTGCAGTTAATTCTATAACAAAGCCAAGTGTTCGGGACGTGATTTAAAATCGGAATTGTGCGGGCAGGACTTCGCTAATTCTTCTTTTCACGCGGGGAAATCCTGAACATGTTTCCGGTTTCCAAGAAAATTTCTAGGGCTTGTTGCGCTCTTTTTGTTGCGCCCTATAATGTGGGCGACGCCCTCGGGCCTCCTAGTGGGAAAAACCGAATGCCCACAAGCGCGCATTAGAACTTCAATCATAAAGTAACCCAAATGCACTTCTTTTATCAAGTGTCTGCAGTTAATAAAATATTTCCTAAATTTGTTTTAATTACTAAATAATTTTTTTCTAATAAATAAATTGTTTATACTGTACTAAATTTATTTATAATAAATTATAAATTATCTCACAAAATGCTTTTTTTATGATAAATTTATTTTACCCGTTTATATTTCTCTTTGACAAACATTGCTCTAAATTACAATAATGTAGCTTATATTTGTGTGTTATAATTTAGATAAAATTAAAAAATCGAGGAATATATTGGTGCAAAGTAACAACAATGGCAAAGCACAAGAACCAATTTGTAAAAAAATCAAGGGTGCATAAGGATGAAGTGTAATATATAAAATATACATAAGTAAATATAAAAAAGTAAATGTAAAATATATAGTACAACATCTAACAGGAAAATAGGCTTCAAATTAAATAAATAAGCAAGATAAAACTCTGACAGATCTTATAGTATAAAATTTCTATTATATGCAAGAATAATATTGTCTTCTATTGTTTAGCGCTAAGTTTTTGTGAATATGTAATTTTTTGATATAAGAATGTTTAGAATATCATTCACATTATATAAAAAAGTAAAATAAAGCTGAGTATTATACCAATAAGTAACGCAAATTTATAAATCAACCAGTATGCTCAGAAACAAAAATATTCCTCACAAATCAACAAAATAAACATAAAGGATTAGAACAATTTTAGAGAATTAAACTAAAAACTACAGCTAAAATTGTAGATGGTAGAGTACAAGCGTTAGATCAAAGGAGGAAACCAAGTTAATAAAGAAAGCAGTAAAAAACAAACAGTTCGAGGAATATGTAGTATTTATAATTTAGTAGCCTAAAATTATTATAAAAAATAATATCATACAAATTTCCCTTTCAGAAAAGAATAGAATTCTGTATTCAAGTTTCAGTTAAATATGTAGAAAGAAAAAAGAAGTAAATGCATATTATACGCTACATAGTATGCCGAAATGAGAGAAGAGTTATATAAGTCTGCATTAAAAATCAAATTTTAACCATAAAAGCTACTTCAACCAAATAAAATATATAAAATTGTTTTTTAATCCTTAGCAAATAGTAAAAGAGGCAAGGAAAGCTTTAAGAGCTTAACAAGTATGACAGCTAACATCACACTTTTTAGGAATTGAGTAGAGAAACTAATTCTCTAGAGTAAAAACGAACAAGAGAAAAGAAAAAAGAATTATGAGAATTTCTTATGCAGAAACCTTGAATTTTTTCTAATCTGCCCCTTGATTTCTGTAAAGATCTTAATTGAATCTAGGAGAAAATGTTCATATAACTTATGAAACATATAAAAATAGCACATTTTTTTATAAATATGCAGACTACTTTTAAACTTACGATAACCAAAACGATAAACAAAAATATGTCGGATCTTTTACAGGTACACCCAATAATAGGATGTTCTATACTCAAGTCGTACATTTAAATCCATAGAAAGCTGAACAACTAACCAAACCAAATGTTCAATTACTAATTTCCTCTCTTATAGAAATTATTTTACAATTCATCAAACCATTAATTATTCCCCATTTATCTCAAATTACGAGATGTGTAAATAAAAAAATAAGACTGATGTTTTATCATTTTATTAGGCAATGACATTTACACTTGGACATTATGTAATTGCCTTGGGCAGCCACACCGTGCTGGAGATGGTTCTTCCACTCGTCATAGCAATGCTGGAATGAGGATACTGGAATCGGCTTCAGCTGGTCGGTTAAGGTCTTTTCAATGTTCGATACTGTCCCAAAATGAGCAAAAAGCAAATTAGCATGCTTTTGATCTTTGACTTGCTCATCTAACATTTTGCAAACGTTTCTGTTGCACCGTGCCTAAGTCTGAAGCAAAATCGGATCGCATACCTTTGTTTGGCCTTACTATCACTCATCGTCAAAACGCACTGGCCAAAAACGTTTTACGAAACAAATTGCTATAGACGACGTACTGCCTCGCGAGCGTCGCCACTCCCGCTGAACGCGCATCGGATGTCGACCCGCCTTTCTTCCAAATTGGCGGCCCACAGTATTCCTAAATAACATGCTACACTATCAGTCTCACTACTTTATTTACACACCCCCTAAATTATTTATCACAGCACATAACACCCCAAATTCATTTAATGGATAAATAGTCACCCAATGATCAACGTTTATAACCTTCTTGGCCGGGCACAGCGTGAAGGTAAAACCTTCAAAATTCCAAGATGTTGAGTATACCGTAAAGAAGCAAAAGTTATATTAAATAACAATCCTAAGTACTTACAAATAACTGAACAATAAATTGAATAAAGACGTGCTTAAAAATTAATCATCATATCTGATCATTTGACAAAATGGGCTTGTAGATTAACTAATCTTGCAGGCGGAACACTTGAAACAATGATCAACACACAAATTTTAAGTTTTAACATCAGATGACTTTCTTTCAATATATAGCTATTCTTCAACCAAACATACTGGATATTGATCTTCAAAAAAATGTTATTAAACCAATCGTACAAATGGTAATCTCCAAATTAAACTCATACCATCTGCCCGTTACCTATCTCCTTTTTCAGTTCACAAAACATCCGCTGTATGTCTAAATAATAGACCAGTTAATTGCTCTTCCAAGAAACTTTCAACCGCGAAGACAAAAGTACTTAGAAACCAAGACATTGACATAGTATATGCCGTCAATTAGCGTCAAACGTAGACACCGTTTTACACTTAAGAGCAAAACAATCGACTCACTAGCTACACGCGCATTTTCGTCTCCTCGTTCAGTATAAGGAACATTAAAATAAAAAAAATAACGTGCAAACCGTATCTTTATTATTGAGCTCTAAAAATCTAAGTCAATCAGCTGTGTCGAAGGTATGACGTCGATACCGGAAAACCGGAAGATACGTCTGCCGACAAGAAGGCGGCCGTAGACTCGCAACAACAAAGATAGATGATAGATTTCTCGTCTCAATATCCCTCAGAAATCCACATATGACTAGGGTTGACCTCAAGCAAGATTGAGTGCGGTCAAAAGTGTGGTCGCCGACGCATGGACAGTGAAAATAAAACTAAAGGCAGTCAGCCTAAGCCCCAAAAAGCAGCTACTGGTCCCAAGCTGACTGCAGTCCAAAAGCAAAGGCGACTAGAATTTGCTCGAGAACATCTCGATTAGGACCTCGGCCATTGAAATCAAATATTATTCACCGACGAGTCTGGGATGTGCCTATATGGCAACTACAAGAGACATCGGGTCTATAGAAAGTCAGGAGAGCGATTTGATCATTGGTGTATTCAAGAAACTGTTGCATATCGACGTGGATTTTACATGTTCCGGGTGGGCATTTCCATGTACGAAAAAACTGAGTTGGTTTTCGTGCCTAGTGGATGATGCGGAGGGAGTTTAACAGCAGACCGCTACTTCAGGGAAAATCTGGAGGAACATGTTCCGTTTGCGAGATTTATTGGTGAGCATTTCATGCCAATGCACGACAATGCGCTATGCCACACCGCACGAGTGATCACTACCGAAAATGGATTGGCCTCCGTGTAGCCCAGACTTAAATCCAATGAAGTATATTTGGGATGAGCTTAATTGAAGAGTCCGGGCCAGAAATCTTGTACCAGGGAACGTGACGGAACTGAGAGTGACATTGATTGAAGAATGAGAAGCAATCCCTCAAAACAGTAGAGGAAAAGTTATTCGATCCATGCGTAATCGCTTGGAAAGTGCAATTAGGTCTAGAGGTGCTAATACCATGTGTTGAAAAAATCATTAATTAATTTCAACTGAGCATTTCAGTTTTTCCTTTTATAATTACCTTTTGCCTTTCAACTCTTTTGTGTTGCACATATTCTTAGGCTCATAATTTTGTCAGAACAGGTCCAATTCCAATCAAAGTTTTAAGCTTTCAAACAGTACACTGAACTTTACTTGGAATGCTATCGGGGTGGATGTACATTCTCTCAAAACTCGAGTATGTTGCTGAGTTGATTATTTTGCTCTCAACACCACACGCTACGTAATTTATTTTCTACAACTCACGTCACAATTTTTAGATACAGTTCAATAGTATGTGCCATCTAAAACAAAACTAAATTCCCTATCTACCTGATGACTTCGTTTTCCGCCGCGTGTTCTACCTACGGTTCCGCGCTGCAACACCCAGCTTTACGCAGCGTGCTCTGCATACGACAAAACACTTACAATAAAACAATACTTAACACGCGGATTTCAAGTTTCTACATTAGGTGACCTACTTTCAATATAGAGCTCATCCTCACCCCTACATATTTGATATTGACCTTCAAATAATTATTATCAAACCAATCACACAAATGGTAATCTCAAAATTAAACTCATACTATCTGCCCGTACTCATCTCCTTTTTTAGTTTCCCCCAAACCCCATTTAATTGATATATTTTCCAAGAAACTTTGAACAGCGCAGATGAAAGTAAAAGTAAAAGAGAAAACATAGCTCTTTTCGCTCCATAATTAATACGATCAAGCATCGATGTCAAACTAGAATACTCCGGCAACAAATGAGAAAAGTCTTGAAACTGAATTATTGAATAAAACGAGAACCGGGCGACTATAGCATCCAATTCCACTGTAAATACATCGCTAACATCGATTCTGGCGATTCGGGGATTTGGAAATCCACAAAAAAATCTTAAATCAGACCATGCTGTATTCTAATCCAACAGCAAAAAACTGAAATATTCGCCGACTATCTCTAACTGATCTTTGCACTTATACTTGCAACTTAGTCCTCCAACATCTAACTAGTAAATGCATGCCATATTTTATTACCTAACAAAAATCATGCGGGCGGGAGTCTCGCAAGGCAATATTCTAGGTCCAATTCTTTTTAACTTGAAAACACCAACTTATAATTGCAATCTGCAACAAAAAAATTCTACAAGTGGCTCAAAAACTGGAATATCAAAATAAATCCTTCCAAATGCCAATGCAAGATCTTTACCCTAAGAGAAATAGTCAATCTATCCTCTATTAACATAAGTGACATCCAATTATTAATCAAAAACCCCTCTCCGTCTAGAATGGACTATTTTTCTATATAAATCCTTTTAATAACTCCTAGCGCTCTACGTCTCCACAGTTAGGAGTAATACAACTAAAAAGAATGTCTCGAAACTCCAAAGATTTTAAAACAAGGTTCTGCGAACTACAGTGAGAGCTCAATGGTTTGTCCGCAACAATCAATTACAATACGATCCCCAATTGAAAACAGTCTTATCACAAGCACGAAGAAATCACTGCAATAAATACAAACGAACAACATACTACGATTTTTTTTTGAATAACAGCGTAACATCTATAGAAGACTAAGAGAAAATTTCCTCAAGTTGAAATTTCAGACGAAAAAGACTTTGTTAGATTATCAGAAGTGTTAACAGTAGCCTCCATCTGGCAAACACGATTAATATAAACGTGCTATATAGATATGTTGGCTTATTTAAGCCAAAACACAGATGATATAAACATTTTATGTAGTCATTAGTAACTTATTTAAAAACGTCATGTATAATACCTGTAGTATTGATATCATAACTGCAATCAAATTAAAAGAGTTGTTGCCTACTTGTTGGATGAAATGCATCGAAATCAAGTGGATATGTAGAAAAGCAGCTTTATGTGTGATACTGCAATAAAGTGTTATAATAAAAGTTTTATTCAAAGTTACTCAAATATCTCTATACGTATATTCTCACATCAGAATTTTAAACAGTATCTTTGTAAGAGCTAATTATTAACCAAAAGAACTACTTAAATGATCTCCCGTTTTTGAACTAAATTCTTATTTTATAATCATTTATGCTAATAAAATTTTCCTTGGCAACTTTACTCTTTAGATGCATTTTAATGCGCAAAACTAAAAGAACCAGAGACAACTGTCCTTTCCTGTAAGCCGAGTCTCGCTGCACGAAGCCATCCGGCCTCCCATGTATGCGATAAATCTCGCCGCACCCCGGAGAAAATTACTTGCGACACCCAATTTAAGTCCGGCCCTGCGACCTGTCACCCATCAACATCCAATTTGCTAAGCCAATCACGCGCCGGCAATCTTTATCATTTTCGCCGCCAGACGGCGCGGTTTAAATATGCAAAACGGGTTCTGCGCTTGAAGCTTGGCCGAGAATTTCAGAAATTGCGATGGTAATGGTAAAAGCACGCCCAGGAGCTGCCGAAGTATCGCGAGCGCGGGCCTTAAATTTTCGTCTGTGGGCTAGGTCAAGTGAAATTGTCGTAGTTTACTCGTTCCTTAGCGCTATCGTCATTATATCCGCATAAATTTATGAAAATTAGAAAGTAAATGCATGTTTCAAAGTGATGTAGTTGCAAGGTCGCCGGTGTCTTTCGTACGGTATGTTAGCATACTAACTCTTAGAACGAATGTTCAAAACTATATTTCCGTAAAATTTATGCTAATCTACTTCAAGCATCTAAATATGGAAATAAATAAATAAAGGACTATCAATTTATAAGTTTTAATAGGTAGTAATACAAAAATATGTTTCGCTTTGATGTGTGAATTGGAAATAGATAAAGATGTTGATCAACGTAAGGGCAAAAACTTCAAGCTTGCGTCAGGTAAAATCTTGGCTGCCATATTTTTGCACGTGGCAAATATATTCAAAAAGAGCTAAAATTATTTATTGTCTACGCACTAACCCGTATGAAATAAATACGAATCTCTAAGATAATTCTAGATCTTATATATTTAGAGTACTCCAAAAGATGTTCGCAAGTTGTGACAAGTACAAGTGTGTTGAAACTACAAAAATCGACAATTTTGCAGTACTTCTTGTGTCGATCCCGTGGTGTAAGATGATTGTTCTCGTTTTACGACAACATTCAAACGGGATCAGAAGTTTTACAAATAAAAACGTTTAGAGGTAAGTAGTAGGCTACTACAAGATTTGGAGAATTTAGCCCTTACGCCAGCTACTAGTTTTGCTACTATCCCCCATCTTCTAGGAGAAATCAGGTCCAACCCGCTTCTTCCTTCCATTTCCACATTTCCTCTTCTAGATATATCATTTCCCCATTCTACACCATAAAGGAAGACAACGGGAAACCAGCTCCATTATTTTTTTAATAAAACTTCATGAGATAACAATAGTTCCCCAATCGGATCTCCTGGAGCAATGGTCTTGAATGAAGTCTAGAAGACAAGGACGAATACTCTCAAAAACCGTATAAATATTGGGACATGGAATGTCCACAACATATTTGAGGCTGAAAAATTGACCAATACTATTAAGGAGATGCGGCGGTTTAACATATCAATTCTAGGAGTATGTGAAACACGTTGGCCCGGCCACTGTTAACGATGTATCCCTGTATTATTCTGTAAACAATAAACAATATCATAGACAGAGAGCTGCGGTTATTGTTAAAAAACATATAAATAAGAGTGTCACAGAATTTATACGTCACTCTGATAGAGTAATGCTACTAAAAATCCAAGCAAAACCAATTAATAATAAATACAACCCAAGCATATGCTCCAACCTCAGACAAATCAGACGAAAATGTAAAAGCTTTTTACGGCAACATTATACAACTACCAGAATATACCAAACCACATAAATAAAACCTTATAAAAGGTGATTTCCGTGCTAAAGTAGGTAAAAAAGAAATAGTGGAAGGTAGAATAGGGCCTTTTGGTTTAGAAGAAAGGAACAGAAGTGGTGATGGACTGATACAATTCACAAACACATGGTTCACCTTACTACAGGGAAGATTCTATACGTGGAAGTCCCCTCAAGATAAAGATAAAATGTCGTACGAAGACAAATCGAATTCATTCTCATAAACAAGAGATTTAGTAGATTAGAAATAAAAGCTTTGGCATAGCCGAGTGCTGACGTGCCGTCAGATTGTGTTTTCCGCAAGCAAGTTTAAAACTAAAAATTGGCGTAACAAAAATTAATCACATCAAAACACAAAAACTGGATACCGATAAACTAAGGAAAAAATAAATTAGAACATAACTAAAATCAAACTTAAATAAAAAACTGACAGAAATAAGAGAAAATAGTTCACAAATGATAGCCATAGAATTATAGAAGAAAATTGAATATAGAAACATTGCAATAGAAAATTTAGGACACCACAAAAAAGCAATATACAGAATGATTGATGATGGAGCATATCCTAGAAGCAACACCGGAAACACAAAAACAAAAATAACAATTAATATAAAAAAATTGAACACACTAATCAGTTGTGAAATCAGAGAAGCTGAAAGAAAATGGATAGAGAAATAATGCGAAGAGATTGAAAAATTGCAGCATATGCACGACACCCTAGGAGAACATAAGAATCTAAAAGAAGTAGCTAGTGTATATAAAACACAACGATCGCTAATATTATTGAACGACAGAAATTGTCGCGACTTAAACAAAACGTGTTTCTTTGTTTTATGGACTACGAAAAAGCGTTTGCCACGTTCAACATAAGAAGATCATGAACATCTTGAGATACACGGACGTAGACGAAAAAGACATTTAATGTGTAGAAAACGTGTACTGGTACCAGACATCTTACATAACAACACAAATATTAACACAGAGGACATTCATATTCAGAGAGGCGTACGACAGAATGTGTGCTATCCTTACTATTATTTAATCTCTGCTCGGAAGCTATATTTGACGAAGCCTTTGAAGAACAACAGATAGGAATAAAAGTGAATAGGGTGCCAATATCGAACCTTAGATATGCAAACGATACAGTACTGATTGCCAACAATATCGAAGAATTACAGCAAATATGTACACAATTGAATGAGAACAGTAAAATATATAGATTAAATATAAATCCAAAAAATATTAAGTATTCAGCAGAAAAAAGGAACCGTACACTAATGCGGCTATCCGAATTGGAAATCAACAAATTGAAAAAGTAACCTATTACAAATATCTGGGATGCCAGCTAAATGCAAACTGAAACCCCAGAATAGAAATTAAAATAGCACTCGCAACGTTTATGAAGTATGAAAAAGATTTGAGAAACAGGGATATCCAGTTGTCACTTCGCATGCGTTATCCAAAATGCTACATATGGTCTGTACTCTTATATGGAATGGAGTTGTAGACCATGAAAATAAACATAATCAATAAAATTAAAGCTTCTGAGATGTGGACTTACAGACGCATATTGAGTGTCTTGAACTTAAAAAATGACAAAAAGAAGGCATAAAGACCGAAAACTCTTACTACAATGAAGCACAGGGAAACTGCTTATCTGGAACATATCGTTAGAAATGAAAAATATGGAATACTGTAATTAATCTTAGAAGAAAACATAGAAGAAAAAAGAGCAATAAAAAGGAAATAACTGTCATGGTCAAACAATATGAGACAATGGACTGGACTCAAAACAATAGGGGAACTAGTCAACATGGTAAGAGATAAAGAAAATTTAGAAATGGGGCCACCAACATACAATAGAGTGGATAGGCAGTCGAAGAAAAAGAGGCAAGTCACTCATCCTTATGATGATCCCTATGATCTCCCCACCTTCAAGTGAAATCAGTTTATTCTGTTTGTGTACCCCGTGATTTAAACTACGACCAAAAGGTAAAATGCGTTTCGTAGTGCCGCTAAAAACCCAATAAGTTTAAGAATAAGATATCTTGCTACGAAAACGGATTAGTAATAGGTGACAAACCCTTATTTGAAGAACAATCTAAAAGAAAACTTTTTAATTGGATGGAATGACAAGTACGCCCAGAACACTCACGAAACGTGAGAAAAATTGGTTTTTAAAGATAGAAAATGTGGTATAAAATATTTCGAAATATTACACACTAAAGGCGTATTACGACACTCCTAGTACCATGTATGATATCCTCTACGTGTACGAAATTACGAATAAATATACCTGATCACTAAAACCATAGATATCTCTACAAAATGAGGCTAGCATTGCTATTTAACTTAAAACAAACCGTAACATTGTAAAAGCATTAAAAAATTTTAGATCAGAATAATAAGAAGAAAATAAATATTTTATTCTTTATTGTTATTTTAACAATACGAACAGTACAACTTCTTATTACTCTTACGTAACGGAAAATAATAAAATATTAAATACTATAATAAAAAATATATAAAGCGGTGACTATCGACTAAACGATAAGAAATATCATCGCAAAAATTCCTTTCAATATGAATTCAATACAATCCAAAATTGTGCAACTCACTATTTCCGATCTCGCTAAAACTATTCAAGAAGGCATTTTCGCCCAGGAACATAAAAATATGAAGTTAATCACTCTTTTATTTAAATCGGGCGTGTGGTTGTAAATGGTTTTCACCTTAAAATACTTTAATGAACAAATGAACTGAACTAGGCTTAAGAATTTGTGTAATGTGTATTATAAGGCTGAAAAGTTCAATACTAATTTACTCTTTAAAATATTGTCCTAAGTTATAAAGAAAGTTCCTTAACACTTGCGAAGAATTAATGTCAAAATAACATCAACCATTTTCCAAAATACAGCCTGTTATAATAAATGACCTTATAAATTATCATATCTGTCCTCGGTGCCAATCTGCCAATTTCGTAACAAATAATTCTTGACATGCTTCTTCAACTTGATCAAGCGACTCGGAACGCCGACCGCGCAAAAAATCGAACGGCGTTAGATTAAGACCATAAGCTGGATGCGGTAAGACCTCAATTCCAACTATTTTTCCTGTGATATTCGTGGCACGATAGGTGGGCGTGTTGTCTTGTTGAAAAAGAGCTACCTTGCGGTTGATAAAAATCTGATCCTTTACTCTAAGACTTCATAAACACCCCTCCAAGTGCTCGCTGTAAAGCTCGGCATTAAGAACCTTTGGTTTTAAATTAATTTAAAGCGCACAGTACTGTCAAGACTCTACCAAACCGAAATTATGACGAACCTGCCGAGTAATTAATGGTGGATCTTGGCCTCAAAGAATTGACTGCTTAGAATGATCACGATCAACAAGGTAAACTTGCTTTCATCACACGTGATGATAGGTACGCTTTCAAAACCACTCATGCAGTGGATCTTCAAGTAGTTGGCGGCAAATCTTCACTTGCTCAAAGGCTTGTGGTTCAGTCAATTTGGTTGGATTTTGCTCGGGTTTTTTGCGCGCAAAGACTAATGGACACAAATGATTCCAGACAGTTATGTGCGAGACGCTAAGCTCAGACAACAAAAAGCAATTTCTTATTAAATATTCGGCATCCAAAGCCGGCATCCTCTATTTAAGAGAAATTATCGACCAGAATGTGATTGACCTTCAAGAATAAAATCACCATAATGGAACTACTTGCAACATTTAGAAATAGTCACATGGTTCACATTTGTAATTCGGCATCGCAAATTTCCGTTGCTGCATCTCTTCTCAACAGTTCACGTTTAAAACACTAGCGAATCAAAACTGGCTGTCAGTTTTGTAAATTGTCGTCTAGGATTCAAAGATAAATATTGTTTCTATATTATAGATACAAGAAACAACAACAACTCAGTAAAACTCAAGCGTAATGTAATTTTTTACAATGTCTGAAAATACTTTAAGCCCTAAAATGAGCATAGAAAACTTAAGAAAAAAATTGGTGTATAAAACCTAGATTCTGTACTTCATTTAAGTGAAGTTAACCAACTGCAGATTGCCATTTTACATTTTTTATGGGAAGTTATTTTCTTAAATTAACACAAATACGTATGTTCTACCGCTGACTACTGATCAGAAAATGATACCAATGTTTTGGTCAAAATAGGGAAATAATTTCCTATTATACATTTCTTCATATTTAAAACATTACCAGCAATAAATTACAACTTTTATGTTAAATAAAATAAAAATTACTTAACAACATATTGTTTATAATATAAATCCAAAATAAAAAGTAAAAAATAAAATAAAAATTAATTCGGCAAGGAGTTTTTGCTTAATTATAAAAACTTTCAATAATAGTGAATACACATCCGTAAATAACGTAATTCGGGTACTTCATAAATACTTTTTATAAGAGCCTGAACAAATACGTAAGCTTTCTTCAAAACTGTTTATAAAACATAAATAACAATGGATTCTTAAGTTTAAAAAAAATTGATTAATTTTACGTTGAAAGTAGAAATAAAAGCTAAGCTCCGAAATGCTTATACAGGGCAACTTATAACAATGGATTGAATTTGTAAGTTTATACTTAGAAATATCATGTAAATTACATTTGATTTATAATTTACGTTAAAATTTATAAATGTTTAATGTGCCCTCTCTTGCTGGTTGAATAAATTTAAACGGTCGAAGAATTTATCCCACATTCGATATAAAATAGCTGAATCACTCAATTCACCGCATCTGTGATACGGTTTTTTAGGTCGTCCAAAATAATGGTAAAGATGGTACATGAATCGTTTCTTTTACGAATCTCCACAAGAAAAGGCCGCAAGGTGTGGGATAGGAAGATCTTAGAGTCAAAACATAAACTCCAAGTCCTTATTTCCCATGCGACTTATTAAGTGGCGAAGCGAAGCGGAGTCACTTACTAACTTCATGTTGTCTGTCCGTCTGTCCGTCCGTCCTTCCGAGCAAAAACTCGAGAACGGCTGGGAATTTCCAAATTCTGTTTTCACCAATCGACAGGTGACCAAAAAGACTTGTTTGCTAGTGATTTTGGAACTGATTGGTCAAAGGTCAGCGTTAGTGCTTCGCCACTTCGCTACGCGTTGCAAGCTTTGCAGGTTTATTTATTGTTGTAGTAAAGATTTATACAAGAAAATCACCCCTGTGCCGATGGGGTGGAACTTTATCTGAATCTTCATTCATTTGAAGAACGAAACCAACATCGTGAGTTACGTTATCCCAGTAACTGCGTTATCATAAAAAAGAAAAGGTCCATAAATCTTTATTATCAGTGTAACACAAAACACATTAACTTTTGAGGGGTTTTCGATTGTTTTATTATTATATTGGGGATTTTGGAGACCTTATATCCAAATATCGTATCGGTTCATTTTTCCACTTAGATAGATCGTCGTCTCGTCACTAAAAATTAAATGTGGCATATAAGGTTTACCTCCTATATTTTCAAACGTATTAGAAAGTTCTATAGCTTTAGCTTGTCGTTTGCGTAAAGAACCTGCACCAGTTTTAGGAAGCATGATTTGATCATTAAATGACGTCTAAATACACGCTCGAATTTGTCCCACATTTTCTTGTTACATGCGGTTGGTCCATACTGTTACGTTTACACAGACACTTTGACCAATAGTTAGAGGTTCAATGTTGTAATGACAAAGAAATGCACGTTGCTCCAAATATGTGGACTTTGTTTTACTAAACTCACGATTAGAAGAAACCTTGGTCACGACTGACGTTGTATATTTAACTATAGCTCATACTGTACCTACATAATTTAAGAAATATAGCCATATAAAATTGAGCCCATCATTTTGATCGTAAACATATGTATTTAATTCTTTGTTTTATTATTAAATTAAAGTTTAATAAACAATTACTTATATGCATATTATTTTTTTTTTGATACTCAGTTTCTTTAATTTAAGTTGTGCATTTTTATTTAAAAAGCTTATCGATATGTCACAATATTATTTAAAATAATACATTAGATATTGAATATAATAATATAATATACATTATAATACTAAAAATTTACATTAGTTATTTCAAACACTTAATGAGAAAACATCGTTGTTTTGATTTGCAGTAGCAAAATCTGTAAGTAAAGCAAAAACAGAAATTTAACTCCCAGTAGAAACTATAAGATAACAATACAAGATTTGGCAAAGTTTGAATTGTTTGGAAACCGCTGACAATAGTAAAGCGTATTATCTGATTAGAAGTTTCTGGCTATCTTAGCCTTATTGACATTGATTTACAGACTATAAAAATACTTATAACTGTGCGAAGCAGCTGTGCATAATAACCTTAACCTGTTTATTTATTTTAACCTATGCAGCACTGAAATAAAGTATATAAAAGTTCCTTTCAATAGTTGTTTATTTGGATCACATAATTTAAAATTATTGCTAGATGATCTGTCATTCTATATTAATATATAGAAGAAACATTTAGAATGCGCTAATTAGACAAACCAATTTATTTTTTAATAAAAAGAATAGTCTTTTTGTGCAAATGCTTCCCCTATAAATTTTGTTTAAATTGAGAAAAATAGATAAGTGAACATTGTTTTGTAATTTACGATTATACAATGGTCAAATTGGCTGTAAAATTATTTAGCCTTTTGCTTTATGTAATGTTGAATTGAAAAAGCATATGCTTTTTTATGCATTTAGAAACATCTTATATGCGGGTGTTAGCGCTGATACGCAACAATTTGCTTTCGAGAATTTATAATTTGTTTAAAATTTAATTAAAAAATTAAAATCTAGATTTATTTAAAGTGCTGGAATATGCAGTAGTTTTTTTTTAGTAGAATTTTTTTGTTGGCTCTCCACATATTTGAATTCCTAAAGTTAAGAGGTTCTATGTACTACTAGTTGTTATATATTGTGAATCTATGTTGATCCAACTAGTATTTCACTATTTTGATTAGTCTATTTAGACGAATTTTAATTGCCAAGTTGTAGATATTTTTCCAGTATCTAGAGAAAGGAATTTAAGTATGTACGTTGAAAAGTTTAAGCAATTTGAATGACGATGTGATCACATTTTTCTTCTAAGTGTTAAAAGTTTAAAAAGTTGCTTTGTCTTGTCAATCTCCTCAGATGCTTTAATAGTAGCCGCATATGTTAATTTGTTTTCCATTTTAGATAGATAGTTTTTTCAGTAGATAAGCTCACTGAGTGGTACGGAGTTCAGAATATAAATACGCGGAACAATGAAGAGTTTAGTTCCGTAAGTATTGTTTGATTTTGTTGGAAACTTCAGATTTTTGTGAATTATAATGTGTAAAATATTTAGCAGGTGATTACTTGTAAATAGTTACACATCAATTTAAAATTTGGATTGATTGCCTTGCAGGATCAGTTCTCATGTTTATAGTTCAGTTCATTTGTTAAAAAACATAAAATGTGAATTACCAAAAATGTGTTGAAATTTTTCCTGTAACAGTTAAAAGAAAGTTCTTAGTGTAATATTGTCTTCCATGATGAGATAAATAGCTACTACTTCTACCTGGCCAAATATTTATTAAGTCAATTGAAGTAACGGTAAAATTTGGTTTAGGATTGTTGCAAATCCTTATTCAATTGCATTATCTTTATCTTTCCTGGAGATGTATTAGCTTGATATAATAAATTTTTTGTTTTGAATGAGATACGTTTCTGTGTGGCAGCTAAGTCAATTCCATGTCATGATATAAATACTCGAAGGGTTGCTCGTTGTAATCCATAATTTTAAGCATTGTTGTATATATTATATATCCATAGTAATAGATATTAATTAATAAGTAACAATTGAGATACAATAAAGTTCTTAATTTATCAAAGGTATGGAGTGAGCATTTCTAAACTTAATTGGATAATATTTGGGATTGGAGAAGTTGTATTCAAAAAAGCAGAATCGTTGTTGGGGCCACTTTATTTAGGAGTTGAAGAATTTTTGCAATTGTGCAATATTAGTTGTATTGGTTACAACTAAAGATGTAATTCAAGGGTTAGGATAAGAAGACCTAATTATCACATATAATGGGATATTATTATATTGTGTTATATAAGAGCACCCTCTGTAATAGTGTTTACCTCCACAGTAGACACATATCAGTTTGTCAATGGCTTTCTTTAGTTTGCACTGAGACTAGTGGTGACGATCTCTGCATTTGACATATTGAGGAGATAACAGTAAATTTTGTTTGTGTCCATTTAGTTAGCAGTTAGTTACAATATTGTGCAGAACTGTATTTGATTAAAAAGGTATTTAGCTTTATCTTATTGACTTAATTCGATTGCAAGGATTGAGACCAATGGATTGATATAAACAAAGTAGAACTACGGTCATCATTTTTTCGAAATCATATGCAATATGAGGGTGCCTAAAAATTTCTTGGCCTGACAATTGAAACAAATTAGTAGTTTTTTATTTTTCTACATAATCTGAAACTGATATACATTTTCTCGGGGATGATCCAGCATCATTATCCCATTTCTCAGGGTTTGCAAAATAACTACCTAAGTTTCCAATTGCTTCCAATTAGAAAAAAAGCGTTGATTGACGAAGAAATTCTCGAGAAAAGATGAAATTCAGACGTAACCAAACATAGAAAATAAAAAATAAGTTCTAGCAATTTCTAGTGTAATTTTCTAAATTTTTTCATTGCTAATTTCTAATAATAGCTGTAAATGGCGCAATTTTTGGAATTGAAACTGCTATATTTAGGGTAAAATTATCTGCGCATGCGTCATTTAATTATGATTAGAAGATGTTGGATGCCTATGTTGATGTAATTACTTTTTCTATCCGGGTAAAGATACGGGGAAAAACTACGAAAACAGATTTTCAGAAAACGTCTTATAGCCCTTAAACTAGGAATCTTCAACTCTTTTAACTATGATTTTCGCAATAAGTGCCCCCTACTGGTTGTTTTTATTGAGGTTAAAATAAATTTTGAGAGTAAGCGATGAGATACCTTACTTGCTAGTTCACGGGTTAAACTGCGTCATTTGTGAGATAATTCTACTTGTCTCGGTACATGCTTTGATGCCCTTTTAAAAAAATTTAACACTGTACTTGGGGCCCCGATTTGTTTACTTCTTAGAGAAAGCTATGTCTTTGAAGAAAACTGATCTTTTGTGTGCCCTGCTGTACTATTTGCTCTCCTTGGAAAGTACAAAAATGAAGGCTTTAAGTGAAAAGCGAAATTCTGTTGAATATACCATCAAATCAGATGCCTTAACGACAAAGATTATCTCCAAAAATTATACAGTTCAATTGGCAAATTAAATTGTTCATATATAATTGGCTGCGGAAGCTTACCTGAACATTTTATAGGCCTCCAAGGAGAAACAATTTTAATTTAACTAAGCTATATTCAAAGTTTACATTAGGAACGAATTTTTCTTGTGACCTAATTTTTTTTTTAATTTTGTTCATATAATCTTGTGAATTCTGTTAGTTTTCGACTAATACAAATGACTAAAAGTCATTTAGCATCCTCCGGATCTTTAAGAAGCCAGAGCTATATCTACTTTAAAATTCTGTTTACTCACTACAACGAAACCCCTAAAATGTTGGGACATCTTCCATAAATTAAAGCTCCTTCAATATCCACCCTATTATTTAACGTTAATTTTCTGGGATAATACATGACAGCGTCACATACATTTGAAAAGAAAAGCAATACCCAACAATGTAAAATTATCCATATGGTTCGAAAATTCAAATACCAACCGTCACTAACTAACATTATTATGTGCAACCTTTCTCACTACCCCCTAAACAACTCGGCTATTCAGTCATTTGCAAAAGTGTTAATTTTGCTGTTACGTTAAATAATGTATCCACCAAATATACAAGGTGGTTCAAATATGACCGGGACTGATTTATGTGTAAACAAGCCGCATTGCGCAACATCTGTACGAACTTGAAAGAGTGGAGCCACAACCTCCATCCTCCCCCCTACTCGGGTTAGAACCTGTTTGGTCCTGCTTGGAAGTTGCTAGAGTCCCGTCCGCTGAAATTCATCACAGACACTAACAACAGTATGGAAAAACGTGTCTCTCGCCGACCCATGTGTTTGAGTGGTGTAAGAGCTTCAAAGAGGGCAGAGAGGGCAGAGAGAGCGTGAAGAACGAACCGAACTAAACATTGATCGTGCAGACGCGCTTATTCGTGAAGATGGGCGCAGAACTATTAAAGAACTTGGAGCAATGCTCTCCATCAGTGTCGGTAATGTCGAAGACATCGTGAAAAACCTCCTGCACTACAGCAAGGTCAATGCACGGTGGGTACTACGTACTTTGACGGACGTGAACAAAATAGTGCTTATGCAACCTGCCAGTCGCTTCTACAGCATTTTGAAGGCGAAGGTAATGCATTTTTTACTCTACACTGACCACTAATAAAACATAGGTGCACTACTTTATTTCCGAGTCCCAGCAGTCATCACGACAGTTCTACCACACCCAAGAAAATGCAAAGGAGCCGTTAGGCAGAAAAAATGACGCTAACGTTCTTCTGAGACTGACAATTCATGTCGACTTTCTGACAAACGCCAGAACATTCAATGCAGCTTATTGCTTAGACCTCTTGAAAACAGACGTGAAGGAAAAGATCCGATCCAAGCGGAGGACTGGTGGAAAGCGGTTAGCCGTCCTTTAAGACAATCTATGTCCCCATACGAACAAAACAACAATGAAAACCTTCCGGAAATTAAAATAAAACTTTGTATCACATCCTCCATACAGTCTCCATTTGGCCTCAAGTGATTTCTACCTATTCAAAAGGCTCAAATCAGACTTGAAAGGCATCCAAACTGTGTGAAAGTCAATACGTTACCAACCAAAAATTGTTTAGAGTTTCAATACTATGAGGTTCTAAAAGATTTATAAATAAATGTTACTTTATATCCTATAGTCGGACTATTCGGTTACTCCTATTACAATATAACAAAATATTGTGCCAAAATTATTCAACCTCTTACAGGACAAGCATCATTCTACGTCCAAAACTCCCACCATTTTCTAGAAATACTCAAAACTTTCTCTATACTCAAAGATAATATCACGATATCGTCTCCTTCTTTTCCGATATCGTAATTCCTGAGTTATTACACTTATTGAAATTGATTTACTTAAGGGGACCTTCCAATGTGAACGTTAAAAAAAGGCCATATTTTTTTCTGGGGAACTATTGAAAATAATTGGACAAACATTTTTTTCCCTTAAAGGTATGATCAAGCAGAGTGGAAAACAATGTTTTTTTTTGGTGACGAAAGATATTTCTTTGTTTATTTATAATATAACATAGCGTTAAAAAAAGTTTTCTGTTGGTGCAGGTGATTCTAGCCCACCTGGTGATCTGAAACAGAAAATCTAAGAAGTTTCTTAATCTGTGTTATCGCCCCTATGGCCCGAACTTCCACTTTTTTATTTTATCGAAAATTAACAAAATGGCGGAGTTTCTTGCAAAAGTGTAAACAAAATCACGTATTTTTGCATCATAAATCAGGTGAAATTGTAGGTTAAAATCAAAATATTAACAAGTTGGAGGTTCAGTCCTTAGCCATGATAGTACTGAATATCGTGTTAAAATTTGAAGTCGATACGCCCGGTGGTTTTTGAGAAATCACCTGCACCAGATGCAAAAACGTAGTTTTGAAAAAAACGCGTTTAAAATTTTTCAAGATGGAAAATCATATGATAAGAGTCTATGAATCTATTTGCGCATTGGCAAACTAATTTGATTTTGAAACCAATTCCTTGTTGACCATATTTCGAAAAAGTACTGTTTGAATCACATTCTCGACATTTGACGATAGCTTGGAGTTATGAAAACAAGAGCGAACTGGAGAAAACAGTAAGTGGCAGAGTCGCTTTCACTCATTTTGACTCCCTCTCAATTTATTTCCTGACGTACTAGCAAAATCAGTTCTAGTATCATCTGAATGTTGATTTCTATGGAATTTTCTCTTCTTAGCAGGATAACTATGACGTCTTAAAGATGATCTACGCTGCTTCTTATCCCTTTTTACTTATCCAAGTTCTGAAAAACAACGCTCTTTCCACGACGAAATCTCAAATAATACTGGTCGTTTCACGAAACCGTTACTTAAAATCATGAAAAAGGACGTCTCTACTGTATGACTGTAAGAATAGACGCAGGTATAAACACGGAATAGCTACTCGAATGTTTCATCCGTATATCTATTCCGAAACTCGTGCGCGCGCACTTTGGGCCTCTCTTTTGGGGCGTTATAACTGGTCAACAAGGCAGGAATTACCTAAACCAACTGTAAGATATCAATTTTATGGGTAAAAACTATCGAAAACTGTAAAAAAAATTAAATTTTTCAACCCGTCACATTGGAATGTCCCCTTAAAAACGATGGCCTCTCTCATCCCTTTTGCATCATTTTCATGGCCGATTTTAAAACCAAGGCCGTCACCCTTCTTTCACTTTAAACCTGCCTGTTAGATACGATATGTCGATGATATTTTTATCTCACTTCGTTTACATGATACTTTTTCAGAATTTTTTCCGGCCGTACCCAAATCCATCAGCATAAAATATGCAATGTAAACTTAATAAAAGAACTCTACTTGATTTCTAGACACTATAACAAAAAAACTCTTAAATGACAGCTTTTGTTATACTTTCTACAGAAAACCTGTCCATACTAACCATTAGCTAATTTTCACATCCCATGATCACTTTCCTTGCTTGAAAAGTCCTTCATTATCAGATTTATCAGATTCACTGACACAAAAACCGCCAGACGGAACTCAAAACTATTACCACAACCCCAATTTTTAGTTGGCTACATCTAGGGCATTACATATACTAATCTTTTATATCCATAGGTAGGAAGCAAAAAGGTGAAATTCTTATTTTGATATTTTACTTTATCATATCAATAAAAGTATCCTAAAAAGTTAATGAAACCCATGCATTAATACTTTGTAGAGAAAAGAGGTTTTTCTTAGCATAAATAATAAACTGCCGGTATATTTTCGCACAAAATACCAAGTTGTCTCAACAACAAAGTAGTCTATCAAATTAGTAAAAGACAAGTTTCCGTACATCCCTCAAAGACTTTGTGTGTTTATTACAACTAATTTATCAATCAACTAATTTGAGTAATTAACTAAATTAATTTTCTATGCAATTCAACAACTAAAAGAGAACTAATAACAAAGAAGTGAAGCATTTTCCTTTAAGGGGCATCATTCTGAATCACTTTTCTGATTCTTTGAGATTGCAGTCATTGTTGATGGCATAACTGCGCGGTGCAGAGGCAGAGGTTGTGTCGCGCGTGGGCGCGAAGCTTTCACAGTAATTAACCTGCAGCTGCGCGGCGCTTAGCGCTCAGATTTTCCATTATGCATCCTCCCTTTCGGAATTTAAGCGCCGTTCTGGGCGGCCTGATATTAGGCATTTTTAGAAAATTAGCTCCGGCGAACTAGCGCGGCAACGCGAAATTCGATAAAAGCTCCGCTGAAGAATTGCGGGCAGGACGGGTGATTAAAATATGCACGGAGTGCTTTATGGATTAAATGCGATCCATCAATGTCAAAGCCTATGATGAAAACCTGCAATTAGGTAAACGTGCAGCCCGCAGTTTCCAGACAGGGCGCGGGCTGGCGGAAGGTCGTAACTATCTGCCAGTTCGGCGGCATTCGTGTCCAGAAAATTAAGGCGGGCGCTTTTTGTCGGAATGCCCCAGAAGCATAATTACCCTCATACTTATTAGTTGTGGCGATTTTTAGAAAGTTGCAAATTGACATAAAATGATGGATATATCTAATGCAATATGAATCAATTACAAGCAGATTTTCTGAGTATATGTTTTAAGCTACTAGTTGACACAATACTATAAGAAAAATAAAATATATGTATTATTCTAAAACAAAAAATTGATTTAAAGAAACTACAATTAAATTAAATATTCTATTAAGCAACTTGAACGTCGTTTGGTTTTTAGTTTTTTTAGTTCTTCATATATTGTGAAAAGTTACAGCTTATTGTGCTAACACATTGTAATATTGTTAAATTTGAAGGTAATTTGACTTTTTCCTAAAAAACATAAGGAGCTCAAACAAGTTAATTATTTATCACATAACGGCAACTGATTTTATTATTTTAAATTTTTATAACAATTGTACTTTTTATTTTAATTTTGTGCTACAGATAGAAACAAAACATAAATCAATATTGCCATTTATAATTTACTTGATCATTTTATTTTGTTTGTTTTGTCATATTGTTCAGCTATAAGTTATTTTAAACGATTTCGTCAATATTTAAATTTTTACATTTTTGTTGTATATTTACAACATTATGTAATCAATTACGGCAATGAAACTAATAAAAAAGTTTACTTATTGCTTTAAAAATTGTTACAATTATTGGCCTTCTCTGTTACGCCTAGACAGTATAATAACCTACAATATATTCTAAAAAAGCGAGCAAAGAAAGAATGTTGTATATGAGTGTTTTTCTACTGTCTAGAAAGTTAGTACAAAAACTGTCTAGAAAAAGATTCATAGTCCTCATCTCTCGTTCAGTATTTGTGGCACATTATTTATGGCTGTCATAGATTATACTGTATAAAAAACAAAAAGTAATATTCAATAAAAAACTTAGAAAGTGTTATATATCTCAAATAGCGGCGCTGATCAATAGCACAATTAGTTTACTTATATTTTGTAACAAATCAACAGTATCTACAATATACGTTTTGGTAAAATCGGAAGTTGTTTAATATTATTATAATATAATAAAAACAATTTTTGTATTTTAAGTTTTTTATTATTCTACCGGAATGGAACGTTTTATCACCGCCATTTTATTGTAGCTAATTTTAATTTAAAATTCTTGTCATATTAATTTTATTATATTTGAAGGAACTCCATTGTTTAACAGATTATTTTAAATAGTAAATAAGAGAAAAATGATATTTCCTATGTCAGTTTTCCAAGACACATCTAGGGTGTAGATAACTTGCTCACCAATGTTGTGTTATCAAGAATATATTATTTAATAATTATAAACCAATAGACAGATGCATAAGTACACTTGCAATTACGGTATATCATAAAGAATAATAATTGTATCATAACCACTCAATGATTAATTCGAAGTCAGTTTGGTATCCATGAAAATAATGTAATGGTGCTCATACAAGCCATCAATATATATATGCATAAGAAAAAGATTTTGCGTTAAAAAATGTCTTCTGGTACAGTAAAAATTGTGCAAACTGCGAAAATCCTATAAATGCGAGTACCACAACCAAACATAGCTCACGGTGCTCTGTTCTCGTTTTGCATTTTGCCATTTTGCATAACAACTTATTCAAAATGCAGATAACACATCCATTAAGTGATAATTAGAGCTTGGAATACATGCAAAATGGACACCTTTGTGTCTATTGCATATTTTGACAGTTTTTTTTATAAATGCAAATGCAAAATATTGTTTTGTATATTAATTAATTTTCTTGATTTTACTTACCAAAAATAGTTAAAAACTTTATTCTAAATTCTTAAGTTCCTGGGATGCTTTGGTTAGTTTTCTTTTTAGTAAATACCTACAGAGGTTATTTGAAATACTAGGGTTCCAATAATATAGGTTCCAAAAAGATTCACTCGATATCTATTTACACTTCGCTCTATTGTTAAGAGATTAGTAACACCTTAAGTTACTCTCAGGTTACTTTTCCACAAGTACGCATTTTAAAATGCATTTAAAAACATTTAAAGAGCTTAATTTTTCAATTTATAGAAATACAAAAACTATATAACAACTTTTATACCTATTGTGTTTGCTAGAATACATTTACCACCCCAAGCGATAGTCCGATTTTATTTGACTTTAAACAGTTTGTGAAGTATGTTCCTCAGATTTGAAGTGTTTATTTCATTTTGTGAAAACATTTTCCGATTAAAAATGGCTCAAACAACCAGCCGCGAGAAGTGTTTTGTTAAAGAAATGTTGTTAAAATAACAGGGACTTGAAAATTATTGACTCTTCTCATATTTATTGCACAGTTTGTGTTTTTTATTCCTTTTTGATGTTAGGGTTTTAAATTTAAAATACTCTTTTTCTGTAGTATCTTTAATTTAAAACACAAGAATGTATAATAAAAAAAAAGTAGATTTACTTAATTATTAAATTATGTTATAGATAACGTGCGATAAAAAAATCCAAATAGAGCAACACCGAAATATAAATCTACATATACAAAAAAAAGGTTCATCGTTTGGGAAACATGGCTCAGTAGTTGTTCAATATTCAATAATATTCAATAATTCCGTACAAAAAAAGGACATAATTTTTCAAAAAGTTGTGTAGTTTATTTGTAGTTTGCTATATCCCACTTTATAAACTATATCATCCCTTATTTTAAAATTTCCTAAAAAATTACTGCACTTCTGAGCAATGTCCCTAGTTCTTTAATATTAAAAATAATAATAATATTAGTTATTAGCGTATTAGCCGTGGATTTATATGGTTTTTAGTAGATGAAACAACTTATGTTACATCGATATATAGCTATTCTTATATTGAGTATGTTGAATGAAAATGAACCAGGAAGAGGTTATTTTGTCAGTGTAAAACCTCTAGAAAAAACCAATAATGCAACAATAGCTAATTAAAAGTAATTTTTACTTGTCAAATCAAATACTAATGGATAAAATAATGTTAATGGTTACAGATGCTGCACCATATACGATAAAAGCGTCAGAAAATTTAAAATTTTTTTCCTAATTTAATTAATTGTACTTGTTTTGCCCACGGTAAATTGCGTTGTTAAAAATTTAGTTAATAGTTTAGTTTAAAATGTTGAATTTTTTCATTAAAGCACCTCTCGAGAGTTTAGTGTGTAAAGAAAAGTACCCTAAACTTCCACAGCCAATCTTAACAACATAGGCTACCTGACCTTATTTTCAAAGTACTGCTGCAGTTGAAAATTGCATTAAGTATTTTACAGATCAGACAATAAAATAGCAATTAGCTTACATTAAATGAAATTTTGTTTGCATTGCAACTGCCATTAAAAAATCGAAAACGCGAGAACTTTTACTACATAAACGTGTAAACATTATTGAAAAGCACAATTACTAAAATTGGTGGTGAAATAAAAAAAAGTTTTGACAAAAAATGAAAACTATTTCATGTTTAAAAAATTGACCATGTATTAAACGGTGAGCAGAGGAATGGTCTAGAATTGGATCCAGTAACAATATGTGCATTTCAGTACATACTTGTTACTTCTTGAGAAGTTGAACGCACATTTTCAAGCTACAAAAATTTGTTAAGCGATCGAAAACAATGTTTCGCTATTGACAATTTAAAAAATATTTAGTAAGTTCCAATGTAGAAACGTGACGTTAATTGTGTTTTCATGTTTATAAAATATTTTTACGCTTGTTTTTTTCGTGTTAAAAATGCGTTTATAACCTTTTTGTATAAGTATACATGTAATAGACACGTAGGTGTCGATGTTGTAAAATTAAAGTAATTCTATTTTGCATATTTTAATTGTTTTATAGTGCATATTTGCATGTATATTTTATATCTTTTTCGTACGTGTGTTTCAATCTCTAGTGATAATAATCATGTTAATAGAACAAACTTTTGCTGTCAGTCCTCCAACACTTTAAAGTATTACATTCATAGTAAGTAATTTTTATTTTTTGGATTAAGCAAGACAAGCAACATATCCAATTTTGTTCCCAAGTATATCCTTATAAAATGCATGTTGTCATTCGTCATTATTAATATACTTTTTATAATAATACGTAACTGTATGTATCAAATTATTTTTGTAATTATTCAATCGTTTTTTTACATAAAAAAGTTTAAATTATATTAGTAAATGGCAGTTTAACGGAACTGAACGGGTATGGAGTATTAGTAAATATCATATTGTAGTTATGGATGTTTGTTGTGACTTAAAAACGTAATATCTATGCTGTAACAGATGCTTTGACGGTCATTTACTGACAGTATAATTATAGCAAACAAAATGAATACGGAAGAAAGATATGTCCTCTGACATCTAGTATATGTCCAAATTAAGAGTAATTTAAACATAGAAAATTATACACTGAGAAGCGCGAAACTAGAAAACATCAAATAATAACTAAAACATAAAAGCATATATATGTCCGAAATGAGTAAAGTAAGATAGCCATTAGAAATGATAATCATTACTGCATTAGAGCATGAAAAAATCAACAGTACAAAAAGTGAAAGGTTACATTCCAAAGAGTGAAAGAGTGATACTTGTAAAAATAGCTGGCAAATCAAAAGACGCAATACAAGTGTATGTACAACTGCAAAGTGTGACGATGATAAGGTGGACCAAATATAAAAAGTAATGAAACAAGACAAAGGAAACAATAACTACTAATAGAGGATTGGAATGCCATTATTAGCAAAAAAGTGAAAAATTGGATTAGGAAGGAAAAATGTGAAATACATAATTTTAAACAAAAAATATAAAACATCCCTAGAGATTTGCAATAATTTCACACAAGCAACATGAGGTAAACAGAGAAGAAGTAGAATATTATAATGCAAAGTTGACGCAGAGTATGAGATATTAGAAATTAAAGAAGGCGAAAACCGGAAACCCTAGATCGTAAAGGATATTATCTAAATTATTAAAGAAAAGAAACTATAAGACCCTCAAAATAAATTATGGGTAAGAAAAGCATTGATGTTGAGAGAGTACAAAGAAAATGTGCGAAGAAGTAATTAACTTAGTCAAAGCAGCAAAATTTGACCAGGTCTAAATAAAAAAGTTTTCATTAAGGAGAACAAAGAAGAAGCGTGGGTGTAAAAAACGAGAGAAATATCTTATTAGAACGAAAAATATTGCGGAAAGGAAAAGTACTACACATTAAAGATATATATTAGCACGAGAGGCCTTTGAGACCCTCGGTTTTATTAACAATTTTCGTTAACTCCTTTGTTTTGTAAGTGCTTTCCAGTTCTCAACTTCCAGTTTTTTAAACCTTCCTTTACGTCTTGGAACTATTCCTTCTGCGGCCGTCTCTTCTATTTCTTCTTTTGGGGATTTCTAAAAACTGGTTTAGGGATTATTTGATCCGATATCTTTTCTAAATGTTCCGGCCATCTCAATCTTCCTTGTTTGATTGCACCTATTATTGTTGGCTTTTGATACATCTCATACAACTCATTTGTCCTTTTTCGACAAGTTTCTCTTCCCTGAATTCCTTCGAAATTCTGTCTTAATACTTGTCGTATCGGTCGTATTAAATTTTAATTTTAACTGTTCGCGAAATGTTTTTACTTTTTATTACTTCATTTAAAAACGCAGTACTTTTTATATCTAATACTATACGAGTTACTTCTATTATTGATTTCTGTGCCTAGATAAATGTAGCTGTCCGTTTGTTTAAAGTTGTATTGTTTCCCATCCTGGCTACAATTTACTTTGAAATTTGTCTTATTGGTCTTGGACGTTTCGTTCGCTTCTAGTCCATATGCTCTTGCTTCTTTATGTTTCACAATATTTATTTTCTCCACTATTGTTCTAGAAATAATTGTCTGATCGTCTGCATATGCCATTTCTTGGTACCGGTTTTAAAGGATGTTGATACTTCTACTAGTTTCGCTATTTTTTATCACTCCCTCCAAGCTTATATTAAATAATATTTGTGAGAGCGGGTTTCCTTTGACTTAGTTCGTTTGTAGCTTTAAATTTCTAGGAACTTGCCTAACGTCATTTTGACCAGTTCAATTATATCTTCTGGAATGCGTAAATCTTTCATTATTGATAATAATTTGTTTCTCTTTAAATTACCACAAACCTGCTTATAGTCTATAAATAAAATAGTGTTATTCCTATTCTGTTCGTTTTTTCTTGCAGTTGATCCGTTTCTAATCAATCTTTTTTGAATCCACATTGATATTTTCCTATTTTACTTTCTGTTGCCTCTTTTAATCTATTATTCAATATACACAATAAAGATTGCAAAGTAAAAATCGTTCTGAAACTAGAAAAACGGTTCGATAGTATTATAGATATAATGTAATAACTTGATCAGAACATATCAGCAAAAATTATTAGGAATTTAGAAGAAAAGGTCATCAAACACATTACATGCTTAATGTACTAGATATATAAAACAGAAAAAATTTTGAAAGCTACAAAAGCAATACTAATCTTTATATCCAAAAAAAGACACAACTGTACACTATAGTCCTAGTAACACATACCTCGAGAACACTGACCGTTATTAATATCGCACAATTAAAAAAATCAAAGAACAAACCCTAGCAGAAGATCATTCTTTTCTAGGAAGAATTCTGGTATATGAAAAGCAATAATAAATATAAAAAGGAAATTCAAGAAATGAAAACCAACGTACGTTGCCTTCATAGACCTAGAAAGGTCCTATAACAAGGTAGAGTAGTCACAACTATTAAAATTAATAAAATATACTGGCGTAAATTTCAGAGATAGATGAATTATTCTAGCACCATATAAACAACAGACAGCTGTAAAAAAACGTCGGAAAAATAAGTAAAACTACAAAAATAGAAAACGGGTTGGACAAACGTTGAGCGTTATCACCACTACTATTTAATGCAATCGGAATTCAATAAAGTTCAGAAGAAAGTAAAATAAGGCATTAAAATTAAAGGAAAAAATTACACTGCTTAGATATTAAAGAATTACTCAGTGAAATGAACAATATTCTGTAAGATTGCAAAATGAAAATAGACGCTAAAATCTTAGTCTGTAGAAAACACCCACACAACGAACAAAAATTACACTCGGCATCACACTAGAGAAAGCTGAATAATACTTAAACCAGAAAAGCATAATAATAAAAGTTGAAAAATAAACAAGGCAATAAAAGATAAAATACGTACGTGGGCTGCTCGATATGTATTGCAAATTAGCAAGTACTGAGACTTTTGTTTATATTTTTGTTTATATTCCTGCAAGAATATTTTATAATACATACATTGTCAATATGGAGTGTCACTTGGCAGAGGAGCGAGTGACGATTGCTAAATTACTTACTAGCATAGAGAATGTTTTACCGAGGTGTGCGTAAATTACGTAGCATTTTCGAAAATACTGGAAAAAGACTAATTAAAAAAATTAAATATAGAGGTATGGTTGCAGATAAAAAAACAGACCCACCTCGTACCGACCGTTCAGCTGAAACCACTGAAAAAAAAGTGTGATGGGTTGTCCAAAAACCTCAGTCAGCCACCAGTCACTGCAACTGAACGTTTTAAAAAGCACAATGCAGCAGATCTGCAGCTCCATCCATGAAAATTCAGCTAACCTAAGAATTAAAGTCAGACGTTTATTTAAAACCCTGGGTATTTGGTAATTGAGTGCCAGGGAATTAAGAAATTAATGGCAAGTTTGTTAAGTAAATTATATTTAGTGATAATGTTGTCGCATTGGTTCATTCACAAGCGGCCTATGTATATCGAAAGAGTAACAGTTTGGGGTGGATTTTATGCTTGTGGAGTGATTGGGCCGTTAGTTTTAAAAATTAGTCTGAAAATGCAATAGAACATTTTTGAGATCATAGTGGATTTTTTGTGGTCTCATTTTAACGGCATGGATTTAGATGACTTATGATTCCAACATAATAGTGTCCCCTGTCACACAACGCGTAAAATAATTTAATTGTTTAGGTAAAAGTTTAATAGGCGACTTATCTTTCAAAACGGGGAAAGAAACTAGCCACAAAAATCTTGCGACCTCACACTGAGCATTATTTTTTCCAGGGATTCATTCGTAAAGACCAATATTTATGCTACGACAACAAAAACTATTTCTAGATTAAAAGCAAAAATTAGAAGAGTTCTAGACAAAATTGAGCCACAGTTACGCGAAATTTGATCGAGAGCCAACATCATACCGACTTATAAATCTCCTTCCCATCCTGTCTAAAAATTTTGAAAGGATGTTGCTAAAAAGAAATAGAAGAGACAGTCGACTTACACCAAATCGTACCAGCGTACCAATTCGGTATTCGTAGGCGACACGTGACAATACAGCAAAGCCACAGGATTGTTACCAAAATCATGCAATCACTAGAAGCCAAGGCATTTGATAAAGTATGGCATTTGGAATTAATATACAAAATTTTACGGCCAAAGTTTCCTATTATTAAAATCCTACCTAAGCGACAGAATCTTCCAAGTCAGAATAAACAACTTATTCTCAAACTATCAACCCATATCTGATGATGTACCACAAGGAAGTGTTTTGGGTCCTCTATTATATCTGGTGTACACTTCAGACGCTCCTATCATAGCCAACACAGAGATCGCCACCTTCGCCGATGACACAGCTGTGCTACCTATTAACAATTCATCTCTCATGGCATCTGAAAACCTCCAGATCCATCTTAACCTCCTCCAGGAATAGTACAGCAAGTGGAGAATTTCCGTCAACAACGATAAATCTACCCACTTCACCTTCACAAACAAGCGAAGTACATGTCAAATATTTAGGGATGCATCTTGACCAGAAACTCACATGGAAGACTCACATAAAGGCAAAAACAAAACATCTCGACATTAAAGTAAAAGAAATGAACTGGCTTCTTGGAAGGCGTTCGCAGTTATCCCTCAAAAACAAATTCTTCTCTACAAAGTCATCCTGAAGCCAATTTGGACCTACGGCATCCAACTATGGGGTTGCACCAAGCCGTCAAATACTAAAATCTTGCAGCGTTTCCAGTCCAAGACTCTCCGTCTGATGTCAAACGCTCTTTGGTATGTTACCAACCAGACCCTTCACGAAGACCTAGAGATCGCATATGTCTCCATCGAAATCCATAGACTACCAATTTCCTACCAACACACTCTCGTGGGTCACGAAAACGAGCTCGTTCATCAGCTATCCCAAGAACCAGTTGTGACAAGAAGACTGCATCGCCAATGGCCCCATGATCTCACACATCCTCCTATTTTGGAGTAACATCAATGGACGGACCTCCCTCAAGTCTTCTTCTTTATTACACGATTTGCTTATTACTCACTTAGATTGTATAGAGTAGATTGTAAATATGCAGTCTTAATAAAAAAACTTTAAGAATTAAGGAATAAAAAATGTTTTTTACAAATTAAATCTTGTGTACAGTTTCTTTTACTTAATGTTTTCATATCCTTGTGATTTTTTATTTTTATATTCAGCCTGTTTGTTCATTTTTTTTAATATTTTATTGTTTCAACCAAATTATTTTTCTTCATTTTATTTCTTCTGCAATAATCGTAACTTTTTTCTTTATTCTTTAATGTTCTCATTAGAAAGTGGAAAACGAAAACAAAACGTACGTCGAGTTTTAGCTTTAGCTTATTGTCTTAATCATTATTAAAATTAAGAAATAACACCACTTTTAACTACCATTATTTAAAAATATTAAGCTTAAAGTGAATAACAAAATTTATAGAACATTATAAAAATAATGTAGATATTTGTTTATATTCAATAACAAAAGACAGTTTGCTAGTATTAACAAAATGGGACAGCTGTTCACTGGAGCCAACTGTCAGTAATTTGTATAGGACTTATCTTCTTTGATGACGTTTCTAAAAATGGTGACCTTTCTTGACGTGCTTGATATTCTAATTTGTTGCTAGGTAGTACGCAAAGATGTTTAAATATTAGCATTCGCATATCTAAAATGAAAGAAGAAAAAGCCGAAATTTCTTTCAAAATATTAAAATTGATCAACAAAAAGATGTCCTTATCATAAAGTAAAATGCCTTTTTAATTAAATTTTTAAAAACTTCTTTAGCTACTTTCGTTACCAAACTTTTCTTTTAAATATGCTTAATAAATAAATTTATTAGTTAGCACGTATATTACAAAGTTTTTATATTATTAGTTTGTGATTCTATTTCTAATTATACACGTATCTTAATTACATTATATAACATTAATACAATATTTAAGCTAAATTATGTAAAAAATAATTGTATTAAAATAAATATTTAAAAGATGTAGTTGTAAAGAAAACAAGTTTGACAATATTTTTATTTCTATGTTTTTATAATTCTCGTGATTTAAACTATAAAATAATTGTAAGAATAAAAATTTATAAAAATCTCTAGAAACGAGGAGAACATTTTTTTGTTACTACTAAAATGTAATATTGTTTTATATTTTATTAATTAGATTCTCTAAAGTAAAACTAATTATCATGGAACTAAAGGAAAACCTTCTGAATCTTAACAATTTCTGTTTCTATGAGGGGAATCGATATAATTCGGATTTTGGGCGCTCCTCGTAGGGATTACGCTGCCCTCTCGACGATAAATCTCCACCTTAAGATAAAATCTTGCGATAAAAGGATAACTGAAAATTCCCATTCGGGGGCAGTCATCATAAACAAATTTAGCCTCCCGATTCTTAACAGCTGATTAAGCCGCCGTACTATCAGCTTCCGAGCGACGATACGTGAATGAAGACGCATTTTTCAGAGGTCGAAATTCAGGACGCCCCAGTATCAACTGCTGCTTAGATAGCATTCACATTTGCGCCATTTTTTAGTTTTCTCCCTTTTGAGCTGGGACAGCTTACGCAGCGGGAGCATGGTGCGGCGCACCTACAGAATGTTATCTGGGCGAATTCCGTTTGAAACCTGTCACGTCTGTGCGAAATGAATAAACACTTTCCCGGCCTTTCCTTGCAGGCTGCACGACGTCATCTGCGGCGCTTCCCCATTTCTGTAATGATCATATGGATGCTGTGAGCCTGCGAAGCTAATTTTAAATGACGTTCATTAATCATAACATCGAATATTCTATAGCTGGCCTTTGAAGTCCCTTTGGCGGAGCAGTTCCACTCATATCCATCATTTTGAGAAAAATGCGAGTTGAATTTTTTCTTCGTCCTTATTATGAAAAACAACTTTTACAACATTCTCATAGATCTATTCGAATATACAGCAAAATCGCTTTATAAAACTTTTAGATTAATTGTGGGAATTTCATTAATACATATATTCATTTTTTTCAATTAAAGGGAGTTTTCAGGACTCACAGTAAGGCAGTAACACAGTGGTCTTGTACAACAGCAATTTGTTGCTCTGCTCAGGCGATTTCACCGTTCCCACTAAACCGGTCGTCTCAAACTTCCTCATTAGTATTTGAGCTGTATACTCGTTGGAAGCTTCATTTCTCTAGAGAATCACACAAAGATTTCGCACTTTCTGCGTGCACTTTCATCGCTTTGGTAAAATGTTTTAACAATAAAAACATGTTACTCCGCTTTAAACCATAACAAAAACTAATAAAAACAAACTGATATATTGAAAAAGCAACCAATGCTAAATTAATTCGAGTGATAATAGATAACAAAACGATAAGAATAAGCCTACCAACTTCAATACAAAGAAATGCCACTCGATTCAAATTCAACGCATTTACGCAACATCTTATGTTTTCTTAAATGGCACTGTAATTGTAAATAAATAATTTAATCAAATTAAAATTATAAGATTCTTATCGAAATTGTACAAGACAACAGAAATTAGTTGTACTTTAATTTTTAAAAATTGAATTTTTAAAGGTACTAAAAATAACAGTACTTTTATTTAAATATCAGAAGGCATTATTATCCCTATCAAAGAAAATTGTAGGAAATAGCTACATTCATCCGAAACAACTCCATATACACTCACCGGCATAGAAATCCGCCCACCCCGTTTTTTCTTAATAATATCTAGTTATTAACTAATATCATTATGTACACTATTGAAAATGGTATTTATTTTGCTAGCAGGAAAAAAATTGCCAAAACAAGCATTTAAAACAAATTCTGTTGAAGTCATTTACGTCCTAAATTTGGGCTGCGTAAAGTTTTGTGTTCATCATTGTGTTCTTTTTATATCGCTGGTAATTCCTTTGTTACTTTCTGTTTAATTCCCTTATTGCTAGTGTTTTTGGTTTCTAGTGCATTCAAATTATGCATTTGCCAGTAGAAACTGTTGCTAAAGCAGTTGCATTACTTGAAGGCGGACGCTGCCAACATTATGTCCCTAATCGGCTAGTTATTCCTCGTTCAACGCTAAAAGATGTTCATAGAAGATTTAGAGAAACCGGTAGCTATAGTCGCAGGCCGGGAACAGAAGCTAAATGTAAGACGACTGTTTTATCGTTTTGTCTACGTTAAGACATCGACATACTACTGCAGTGGAGACTCGAAATGCCTTTCAGCGTGTAATAAGTGTCGATATTTTTGAAAGAACAGTTAGATGGAGACTCAACAAAGCAAATTTGTTTGCAAGAAGACCATCAAGAGGTCCAAGATTGCTACGGCAACATCGAGTAGCTCGTTTAGTGTTTGGGCATAATCATGCAAACTAGGGAATCGAACACTGGAGGACCGTTATCTTTTCTGATGAGTCAGATTTAATCTTCGTGGTTCAGATGGTCGTGAACGAGTATGGAGAAGAAAGAGAGAAAGATTTGCTCCTTTTAATTTTCCGAAAAGGATGCGATTTCGTGGAGGTTCAACTATGGCGTGAGCAGGAATTTCTGCTGATGCACGAACGGAGCTTGTATATAAAGAAGCAGGTTCATTAACAGCAGATAGGTATGTAGAAGAAATTTATTATCTCATGTGATTCCTTTTGGGCCTTTCGTTAGTGAAGATGTTTTGTTTATGCGTGATAACGCCCTACCACATTCTGCAAGAATCGTAACTGCCTTCTTAAATAAAGTTCAGATGCTCGTTATGGATAGGCCGGAAAATAGTCCGATTTAAATCCTATAGAACATGTTTGGTACATGTTAGAACAACGCCTCAGAGCCAGACCTGCTGCTTCAAATAACCTCAACGAACTCCGAATTGCTTTACTCAAAGAATGGGATCAAATCCCTCAAGAAGATATTCGGGAGTCGATCTACAAAATGAAACGCCGGATGCCTGCCGTGATTCGCGCACGAAGAGGCAATACGCGATATTAGAACTTCACATCGTGGTTGTTTTTCTTATTTTGCTAAGTTTTTTAAAGTTAAAATAAAATATGTATTTTGTTGTTATCTTTATTATGTAGTTTCTAGGTAACACTAAAGAATAATATAAGTAGAAGTGTGACTAATAATGCAGTAAAAATAACACTCGATACTAAATTCACTTTAGTTAGCATTTTCTTCAAATTTCAATTAGAAAATACCATAAAAATAGGGTGGATAACCAGATATTATTGAAAGAAACTGTATGAAAACTATTTTGTTTTACAATACCTCAATTTATGCAAAATCTGTACTAACATTTATTATCAGTATCAGCTAAAAGTGGCTCAAAAAAGTGTCAATAAGCAAATTAACAAGAAACACGTTAGACAGTTGTTAACTAAATTTGATAACATTTTTTGGTAACTTTATTAAAAATTAGAAATATACATTCTATAAGCTAATTTGATATATATATGTACAAGATGGTAGCGTGAAGAGGTGCATCATCCAGCGATTTCGCCTCTAATTCACAGAAGATTCGGTGAACAGAGTTTTTGTAGTCGTCTGGTTTCACTGGTCGTAAGAGGTTCGTTAGTGCTTGGTTGGGATGATCCTCAAGTTTTGCATGGTGTCTGGTGGCTCTTTCATGTATAACTGTGTTTACGTTTGGAACTTTGAGGTTTGTGTGCAGTGTGTGATTGGTAACATACCATGCTGCATTAACGATAGTGCGGATAATTTTACATTGGCTTCGTTGGCTTATGTCTATGTTAGACTTACTCGCACAACTCTAGAGTTTGATACCATAGATCCATATAGGCTTGATGACTACTTTATAGATAAGTAATTTGTTGTTAGTTGATAGGTGAGATTTGCGACCTATTAGCCAGTTAAGTTTCTTTGTTTTTAGGATAATTTATTTCTATTTCTTTAATATATGTTGTTTCAGTTGAGTTTTGAGATGTAGACCTAACTATTTAACTAGTTCTTATTGTATTATATTCACTCGATTGAAATCAACGCTCGGGCAGTTACTTTTTCTAAGGGTATATCTTATGTGTGCTGATTTCGTTTCGTTGACTTTTATTTTATATTTCTTTAACCACTCTCCTATGAAGTTTAAGTACTGATAATTACATAAAAAGGGGGACCAAGGATACTCCCTTGGGAACTCATGATTGTACAAAGTATCGACTGGAAGTTTCACCGTTCATTTTAGTTTCCAAGTTTGATTGATGTAAATATGATTTTAGTAGGTTTATATATTTAATGGGAGAGATTTAATTTCATAAAGGAAGCCTGGATGCCAAACCTTGTCGAAGGCTTAGCTTACGTCTAAGAAGGCTAGTGTGCAATACTGTTTATTTTTTATAGCTTGACTGATTAGGTATATAAGTCTGTGACACTGTTGCACTGTGGTGTGATCCTTTCGAAAACCGAACTAGTAATCTGGGGTCCAGTTGAGGTTTTGTTTAATTCTTTTAAGTACAACTTTTTCAACAAATTTAGATAGTATTGGCAATAACTAATCGTGCTTCAATGATTTGTTGGATTTTTGCATGGCTTCGGTATCATTATTATCTGCACAGTTTTGAATAATTTAGACCAGTACTCGAGTCTTAATATAGAGTTAAATATATTCATTAATTTTGTTAGACATTTTCGTGGAAGTTCGTTTAAAAGATTTTGGCTGTGATTAAATCTATACCTGGTGCCTTTTTTCTTTTGATTTATTGATTTTATTCCTGATTTCTTTTGGAGTAAACAGTTTTAGGCGTTCATGTTCTAGAATTGGTAATAGCTCTTGTGCTACCTCTTGGACATGGTCGTTGTCATTCAGGGAAAATTTTTGACATATGTTCTGCAAATAAAATAGCTTTCTCTTTTTCACTTTTTGTTCAAGGACCTTTTAGCAGTGTTTCGGAGTAGGTGGATAAAATTTCCCGTTTATTCGTCAATTTTGTCTGGTGTTTGTAGTCTTACTCTTAAGTTTATGTTTTTATGTATAATTTGTCTCTATGCATCCCAGTTTGTTTTAGAATTGTGTAGTCTGGGCGTCGTTTTTCTGGTTTATTACCGACGTGCTTATTGTTGCGACTGTTCAAACTCAGGTCGTAATTGGAAGTGATATGTGTGTATGCTTGAGAAATTCTATTGGTTATAAAGAAGTCCACTAAATCGGGTGTTTTATCAGGGCCAGTGGGCCAATGCGTTAGCAATCCAGTAGATAAAACTAAATAATCTTTTGTTTTGAGGATTTTGTTAATTCTCGACCTTTCGTAGTTGTGAAGCGCGAGCCCCATATAACAATTTACAATTATAATCGCCCCAGCTATAAATTTTGGTTTTAGCGCATCAAAAAATACTTCTAGTTGTTTTTTATTCAACCGATGTCTGGGTGGGGAATAAATTGCAGTAATCTTATTTCGTATCAAAGGTTTGCATTTTTTTAGATGTTCCTTGAAAGTGATTTTCTTCGTATTTTTGTCATTCATAGTCATCTATACTTTATCTCACCAGGATTACTAATCTTTCCTTAGAGTGGGTGGTTTGTATGGTGTAGCTTGTAATGAGAATATTTAAAGCATTTTAGTGGTTAAATGTGTTTCACTGATAAGTAAAATGTCAATTAAATTATATTTCGTGGCTAGGAATGCCGACATCATTCCACTGAGCAATCTAAGAAACTTAGCCATTTTTATTTAATTCATTTTATTGACAAGCATAGTAATTATATTGAGTACCATGCTGTTTGTTTGCATTAACCGGCTGAAGATGTTTTTGAGTTCAGCCAACAATTTGGTTGGTTAGTATACTATTTGTGTTATCATTGTTTGTGTTTTTGGTTGCTATTTCAGAGTAGGTTATGTGTTGTAGATTTTATATTTTGCTTATGTGACCTCGTGGCTATTGGTGATGGCTGCATGCTGCCCCTGTTTTTTTTTCCTTCTAGCTAGTCTGTAACAGTGCTCGCAGCCTATATAGCTGGGTGGACTCCAACGCATAACGCACATTTTCCCGGGGTATCCTTGCTTTTCACGCGTGATATGGTATTGTAAGCCCCGCAACATTTGACGCACACAAATGGTTTTACAATACGTTTTAGAGTTGCATTATTATTGGCATTTTGCTCATTGGATTATATCGTTTTTGTTTGTTTGCAGGGGTTCTATTTCTACAATTTTGTTCTGTAGTCCTTTTATTTTGTAGACATCTTTATTATTTTCTGCTGGTTTGTATGTCTACGAAAAACAAGTTAATTGGCTCCTTGGTAATTCTACGCCTTGCATTTATTATATTACAAACTTTATGGACGTGCTCAAGTAGTTCTTTTTTGTCTAATTTAGTTGAATGATAAAAATATCTTATTACGAGTCTATAGACCCGTTCACCTTTTAACTTGCATATGTGAGGAGTCGGTAGGTGGTGGGTGTTCCGCAGCTGATTTTTACAACATTATTTTCTAGACGTTTTAAACAACAGCGTTCGTTCTCCACTATTTGTTGAACTGGGTTTGTTACTTTGTTGTAGAAGATTTTTTTATAATGTTCGCTACACTTACAAATTTTATTACAAGTTTGTTATAACACTTGCTACTAAATTCGCACAACCGATTATCGATACGCCTTTCCGCTACAAAACGCAAGCTAGCAATCTTGATCTGTTAACAATAATTTAGTTTCATTTAGATATCTAAATATAAGCATAAAAGTTAAAAACTAGCACTAAGAAAAACAGTGTCATCAGTGAAAGTTGAAAACCTGCAATGAGAGTTTAAATATGTTCAAAATCTAAAATACAACTTTTATTAATTTGTATATACATACAATTATAAAACAAAAGCATGCCCCTTATTAGTAAGCTTAGAAGACTTGAATACATTGTAAATTTAATTTAATATAGTTACTGTTGCCAGCAGTATAATAAAAACTAGATACTATTATAGATTACCACCAAGAAATAATCTTTAATATTTTATACTAACATAAATATATAGTGAAATCTTTTAGATGTCATATGCGCTTCGGTAATTTCTACAAAATCTAACTTCTATTGGCCGATTTGACAAATATAATAAGAAATAAAAAATATATCCAAATAAATAGAGACAACAATTAAATTTTAAAAAGATATGAAAATGTAGCTTGGATTATATACCAAAATAATTTCTAACATCTGGTAATAAACGACGTAAACCAACTGGTGAGTAATTGGATAACAATATTTTGACACCAAAATGATTATAATAAAATTAAGGTACTTTCAGCATAAATAGTGTTTCAAGTTACCATTCATTGTTATGCCGTTTTCCTAAAAAAAAGTATGAGACGGTAAAGCCAAAAGTGGCGCTTGCACACTGCACTTTACCAAGTGCAGAGTAGACAGGTTCTTTTAAGTGCACTTAAACTTACCAAGAACGCAATAATTAAGATTCTGCTTATTTGTTATTCCATTCAAATGGAAAGTGAGCTTCATAAATCATCATAATTATTGCATTTTTATTTTCTCTCAAAATCACATTTATTTCTGGTCCATTATCATCATATTTCATTATTTGAACATTTATTTTTGTATCAGGGCTTTTCGAAATGATGACCATTGTTTTTTTATTATTAATCTTTAGGTTTCTTGCTTCTAGTGTAATCTCTGGGTTTTCGTTTGTTTATGAATAACATTATTTATTTATAAATATCTAGATACATCCTAAATTTAATAACGGTGGATTGGCTCTTTAAAATATGATTACGATTTTAAATAACTTTAATCTTTGTATTTTCGCTTCTATAGAAATTGAATTTAGGTTCACTTGTATGTTCACTTGTAGCAGTCTTTCTGCTACAAGTGAACACACAAGTGAACCTAAATTAGTAGTCTATTTGGAAGGTAAAAGCTATACAATATAAAAAATTACAAAGAACATATCTATATATTTAGTAAAAATGGTACCACATAGAAAAATCTTTATATGTAGACTTAGACTCCTTAAAAGTAAGTACCTTACGACTTCACACACTTATCTCAACGTTGATTCTATTGTTCAGATATTTCAAAAAGTTTTTGTGTTCAAAATGGCAAATTAGTTTTTCATTGTATTGAACTGAATCGACGGTCTGAAATAATTTCTCCTTTAAAGGTGATATATATTCACTGCTACTACTCGTATTATACAGTGCATATGCTTATTTACACAACTAACCCGGCCAGTAAAGTCATCCTAATTCACGCATGCACATTACAATCCGCTCTCATCAGCCTCCGGGTTACGTCATGGACACAAAATATTAACGACATTGGCTCATTATTATCAAAACACACAACGTGTATATATAATAAGTGTTATGCATTTCGCTTTAGAAACTTTCAAGTAATGTTATGTAAGAAACTATTATAAGCTATTTATTTTGATCTGTCAGAAGAGGGGAGGGGGGAATGTTAACAAATGTGTTGATTTGTAATAAATGTTTACTAACTTTCACACTTTTATCTTCAACATAATAAGAATGTTAATTCCTTGTTCAGTTTTTTTTGTATTAATGGCGATCTCCTCAAATGTCTCCATGTAACAATTAACGATTACAGGGCTAAGTGGGCTACTCATTGCTACTCCGTCCTTTTGTTCGTAATATACGCCCTGCCCAAGTTACTGGATGTAAGGCACTGATGTAATAGCTGTAAGATATCGTTAGCAATATTTACTAGGGCCTGCAATCCCAATTACTATATGGAAAAGTTTGAAGAGATCGCCATTAATGCAACACATTTAAAACCCGCGATATGATTAAAATAAGTCGATGTCACTTTTGTGATATGGAGACACGGAAAGAAGATCCTACCACAATTTCTTATGCACTTGAATTCTATACACCCAAGCATATAGTTTATCATGGAACTGAAATCGAATAAAAAGATTGCTTTCTTAGACGTACAGCTGTTGAGATTAGAGAATGGACATTTACAACATACCGTGTACAGAAAGAAAACCCATGCATACGAATAGATACTTTCATAAGCAGTCTAATCATCATCAAAGTCAAAAAAAAAGAACGGTTGTAAAAATATTGTTACAACTACAGTTTTTGGATAAAAAACTAAAACATTTGAAACAAGCCTTAGAGGGAGATGGCTACTCAAGGACGGAGACAAATAGAGCAATTAAACCTACCAATTGCGACCAAAAAACACAACCAATATCGGTTACGGTAAGCAAAGCCTTTTTTACCTTACATCAACAGGGTTACGGGATCGGATAGAAAAATTTTCAATAAACACAAGGTGAAAACCATCTATACTACCACCACCAAGATACGGGATTTGCTTAGACCAGCCAAAGATACAACAAGAAACCAATTGGATACACCAGGGATATACCGCACACCTTGCTCATGTAAGCAAGTCTACATTAGAACTACGGGCCGAACGTTTACCACTAGGATAAAGGAACACAAACGTCATCTATGTCTTAATTAACCCTAAAAATTAGTAGTTGCTGAACATGTTTTGGAAAATCCTAACCAAGAGATAGAATTCGAAAAACAAGTATTATTCACTTGTAGGAATTGTTACCCGAGATCATACAGAGAGCGGCGGAGACTTATAAAAATAATTGTAACAGGAACGACGAATTCAATCTACTTAAATCTTGGACAGAGCGAGTGACATCAGAAATTGTCAAAATATTACCCGCAATGGCCCGATTGACATCGGCAGCTAGCTCGATCACGTTATTTACCATCCAAGTGACGTTAAAAACGCCCCCCCCCCCCCAACACTATCTCTACCATACTCGCACGAGTGTAAAAGCATAAACTTAATTTTTAGAAGATTTCCTTCTGAAGATGTCCGCCGCAGTTGTGGACACAATGTCAAGAGTTTTTGAACTCCGACCAAGGACTTTTAACCCGAGAACCAACCACATAATATAACTAATACCTCTATTATAATTTTATTTATTATATTTATTAACAATGAAAACGTGAATTAAATCTACGATGATAAAGTTGTCTTAGATTTCTTGACAATTATATTTTTTTTAGATGGTGCGCGTGTAATTTAATCTAGCAAAAAGTTTTCCTTTATACCTTAATTTTTTATCAGCACAGGACACTTGATATTCCAAACTACAATTGAAATTCGCCATTTATGATTCTCACAAGATTCCAAGCCAAGCTCTACAACGTATCGATTAAATGTTAAAGGAGTTACAAACAACGTTTTATAGCAATTTCTACAATCGTATATGAAACAATTTGTATAGCAGAAAATATTTTTAATACACTGTAATGAAAAGGCACCTTGCAGTTAAGCTGTGTGTATAATAAAGGTGCGTTCCAGCGGATGTGCTAAATATTTTCTAGATGAGTTGCACTCGTAGTTGATTACCTGCAACGGAAGTGTTTATTTATTAATGTTCAAAAATATAGAAACGCACTTGTAATAAAAGCATATATTAAAGAATGCTTATATGTCAATTTTTAGGCTTGTTGATTGAAAAACAGAAATAAGAAAAAATTTATAAAAATTACCCAAAAAGTGGTAATATATTAATTATGAAAATAGAATCATATCCACAAAGTTCCTTAAAAATGTAGCCGTAAGTTGCATGTAAAATCTAAATAGTACAATATATGCTTGTCAAAGATAAAGGTTCAATAAAACTAATTTTATTATAATAATTACAATTATTTACAATTTAATAATATTATATTCAGATGTTATGAGAATAGAAAAAAAATTAAAAATTTTAGTGCATATTACTTTATAACAAGATAAATTAGAATACTAACTAAATTATGCTATATTTTTATTATATTGGCTTTGCCACCAGCAAAGGCGGCTGCAAGTTATTGTCAGTCGTATAAAGAAAATATAACAGAATTTTGGGACATTGCTTTGTTCGTATTTTCAGTGCAAATATATTTCTTCTAGGTAGGAGAGAGAGAATTGATGTTATACTTTATAAAATGCCTAGTTTTCATTAAGATCACTATCGTGCAGTATAGTTTCTTCTAGAATGATTAGTTGATCTAATCAAGTAGACCATAAACCTGCTGAAGCCAAACTGCCACTATATCTATTATAGAAGATTCAAATCTTCTAAAATCTATAATAGATATAAGTTTCTCAAAAAGCAACTTTACGAGTACTGCTGGTAATAACTGATTAGTCTATAGGCTGCTTAAATAGAAAATTTTCTAAACTTAAGTATCGCAATTACTTTACCAACCTTCTGTTGTGCAGAAATATGGCCCAGTTTTAATACCGTATTATATAGTAAATACTTGCCGTTATAATCAAAGCTTTTGAAGAAAGTGTTTAATTAACCATCTTTTACTACCTAAAGCTCAGGAGCCTTATTCGGATACAACTTTGGTACGCAATGTTTAGGTATTCCTGTATTTTAAAATTTTCTAAGGTAACGGCACCTATAGTGGACATTTTAAGGATTTTTTTGCTTTTTCTACTCATACATCTAAGTTTTTAAACAAACAACAAAGATGGATGTTTACTTACGATCTTTGTGTCTTCCGCTAACAGATTAAGATGCACGTTTATCCTTAACTTAAGCGTAGGATTTGTTTTTTAATTTTATAATGGATATGGTTTTGGCACCTGAAGTGGACAGTGAAAACTATGATGGTACCTAAGGATGATATTTTTGAAACCTAAAGATGACAGCCCACTTTTTGAACTTTTTCTAATTGTTATAGCGATAGAAATCCCTGAATTCCCTCCTCAACTATTCCCCAACACTTATTTGGGTACAAACATGTTATCTACAGGTACTTAGTTAACTGAACTGTGTATTGAAAATTGAACAAAGAAAGTACAATTCGTAATTACTTCAAATCAAACTTGTACCTTGTACTTACTTAAGTAATTGAAAAAATTCGGTACATAAATGTCATTTACTTCGTCTAGTTAAGTTCTTCTAACTCCGGCACTAAAAAAAATTCCCTTCGATTACTAAATTTGGAAAGCAGCGAAATGTGGCCTGAAATATCGTTCGCCCAGCTATCAAATAAAATGCTGTCCCTCTCTGGCCATTTCCACAGTCGCCAATTTTTCTTTATTGCCTTCACCTTAGCACCATTTTGGAGAACTTATATCACTACTCCAGGGAAGACGTTCTCGTCGTAGCGCACCGCTACAAATTCACCTTTCTCTTTTTTAGCAGGAAGCAGCGACAGTCCAGTGTTTTCAACGCCAGAAATATCGTCATCCGAGTCACTACCGCCTGAAGATGAATTTAGGCTTATCAGCGCTTCATGCTCTGAATCTGTGTCGAGAGAGTCAAGCGATTTTCTTGCACGTTTTTTTGGAGGGAACAGTTTCCTACTGACATTTTTTAATTGTGCAGCTTTAGCTTTGTCTTGTCTCTTTTGTAGGCAATCTACCAAACGTGCTTTCTTTTCTTCCTCCTTCTTTTCCTTCTCAGCAGACTTTTTTTGTGTATACAACAACCACTCTGCTGACGTGATTACACTAAGCATTTTTTTCTCTTGACTTCTTACCACTGCGTTGATTTTCTTTAGCATTAGGATAAAAAAGACTCTTTATGAAAGGTGATGGCACATGTGTGTTTGGACTTGTGCTTGGTGGGTCCACAACCGGGTTTTCTGGTAATGGCACGAAGGTGTTTGGACTTGTGAACCACCAAGGTTCCTCAGCTAGATTTTTAATACCCACATGTTGATGTAGAGGATAGAAGTCTATTTGCAGTGTGTCGGATTTTTCGGTCTCCAGTCTTTGTATTCAGGCGATCTTCCACACTGCGAGTGGACTTCTGTTCTCTAAATCAACAATCCCTTGGTGAAATAACTTCACTTTTTCGGAACCCACGACTGACTCCAGCCAGTCCAGACGATTATATTTCCGTACTCGCAAGCTTTGTACTGCCGTTGGACACCATGGAACAAGTCCACACTTTCTAAATCCATTCTGCAGAATTGAAGGCTGATTTATTAACTTTTCTTCAATTAACTCTTTTAATAAGGGCGCAAACGTAGTTTGCCAATCCATTTTCAAGGTTCGAAACACGGCTACGTCCATGGGCTGTAGTAAATGTGTGGCATTTGACAGAAGAGCCACAAGCAAGCACAATGCCCTTCTCTTTGCAAAATTGATTCAATTCCATTGGTAAAAGAGAGACGTGCCCATCAAGAAAACACACTACTTTACCCTCAATTTCATTTTTCAGCAACCATGGGAAAAATATGTTTGGCATGTATTCATAAAATAGTAGACGGGTCATCCACCCCTTTTTCTGACTTTCCTACACCCCAGTCTTTTGGGGCAGTGTCGTATATCGTGTAACGATACACAATCATGGGAGGTGCAAGTTCACCAGCGGCATTGCCTGTTATCAGGACGGTTAAATTTTCTTTTTCTTCGTTCCCAGCACATTGAAATATTGCTTTATCACCTTTAGCGGTCAAAACTTTCCCACCCTTCGGATTCAAGAAAAAAGCAATCTCATCAGCGTTAAAAACACGCCGGGTTCCACACTCCTCAAGGATGTGGCCCACCCCATCTCTCTCCAAAATCGAAAAAACTTCTTCTTGCCATGCACGAATTTTTTCTTGCGTCACAGCAGCCCGCCTCGTAGTCAAATTCTGACAAATTCTTTGTACAATAACAGGGTGCCTGGCCATAAAACAATGATACCATTTTTTTGGAAGGTGGCTTTTCAACAAATGTTTCCTTTTTTACTTCCTTGGCCAGATTGACCACACTATACAGAAGTTGTGATCTTGATAGAGGAAATCCTCTCTTGGCGAGCCCAACACCCACTCCCTAAGTTGTAATTCTTCTTCCGCGCTAAAAACAGTTGCAGCACCCATCTGCCTCGAAATTGGGGTTATTCCTTTGAATATTGAGCGAAGTGTTGAACGCAGAATCCTCCACTTTTTTGTAACCCTTCCAACAGGTTGTCCTTTAGCGCAGTCTTCCAGTGCAGAACGCATAGCATCCTCGTCATACTGTAATATTTTAACCGGAGACATCTGAAATTAAAATAGTCCCTTAGGATGACACATTGGAACCTAAAGATAACACTGGCTGTCAACTTAAGGTTCCCGTCATAATTACACATTTGTTTTCAAATATATTTAAGAAGAATCTACAGCACTGATGTTTAAGCATTCAATTTCAATCCGAGTAAAATAACCTATAGTGGACACATCTGTCAACTTTAGGGGAGACTTGCGGTTTATGGAACCTGAAGATGACAGTGTCCTGAAAGAGTACACCAAATTACGGCATTGAGTAAAATGTTCCATAAACCTATTCTTCAATATCTGTTTTTGTCAGATATGCTACCAAAACAAGTAAAAAAACATCATGTTTATATTAAACCTTAATTACCGGAAGCACTTACCTTAATTTTTCAACAAGGATTATTCAGAATTCAAACTATTTTGCAAGTTGTCTTTAAAAAAAATTTTTTGACACAAAACAAAATGGTTGGCTTTGTTTATGCTGCTCATTTGCTACCGTCAATAGTAAGGTGCCATCCTAGCAAATAAAAAAACGCAAAATTTAAAATATATTTCTTATTTTTTCAAGTTTTAATACAAAGTGTCATCTATTGGTGCCGTTACTTTACTGGTACTCTTAATAAAGTGCAAGCCCTCCTTTCTCTGAGTTAGTACGTGCCTAGCTGATTTTTATGTTTTATCATTTTTTATAATTTCAAAATCTTTTTTATTTTTTACATCTTTAATTAAGACGTAAAATTCCAGATTATAGTAAGCAATGAATAGAGTTTTTATATTTAAGTAATCGTTAACTAAAGATGTTACGCAATATCGGTCCGTTATTTTTTAATAATTGTAGATTTTATGATACAGCCAAGTAGGAGCTAAGGAAAAATTCCGGCATGATGCATCTTAGTATTTTCGTACAATACCTTTGTCACAATTTTGTTTTATTTAATCTGTGATCCAATGCGTCGGTTTATGAGTTTATAAATAATTTAAAAGCAATTTTTATATAACCTGATATAGCTCTCTGTTTCAATTTTGTGCAGTGATACAAAAACTCCAAAGTAATTTTTGCATTATAGTTCCCTTTAGTAGTAATTCATACATCCTTTGTTGTTGGTAAGGTAATTAAAGAAGGCTCTACGTAATTGAGAGTACAAGCAAACTACGCCAGTCTTCTATTACAAGACTTTTTGTAAATTTTGTTTTATATATTGTCGAATCAATATAATTGTACCATCCTAGCTTTTCTTTCGGTATCTAGATGTATAGAGTAGATACAATAAGTTTAATTAATAAAATAACTCATTTTTCTTTAATGGGTTTTTGAAAAAAGTAAAATGTCTAGATTATGTTGTTTGACGTACATTCCTACTTTTTACTTGTGATTTGAAAGACGACTGGCAATCTAAAAAACAATTTTATAGGATAGGGCTATTTTATTTTGAAACAATTTTCTCAGAGTATTATGTGTGTTGATAACTTATTTATTGTTTATTGTTAGCCTTGTATGGTTTACTGCATTAACATGATTAGCAATTACGTTTCTTACTTATTGTTCTCTTATTTAGTTGTTTGATTAACAAGATCGAGAATTTATAATGGGATCAATCTTATTTGATTGAACTAAATGAGTATTGATATCATTTTAATTACTTATTTTTAAGTCGCTTTAAGTTTTGATTAATCATACACCACTTGTATTTTTGTTGATGTTTAAATTAGTTACTATTAGAAGCGGATAATGGATATTTTCTCTGTCCGACTTGAATATTTTTACTAAAAATGTCGAAATAAACCTTGAAGCCTCTATACTTAGCTGAGAAAGCAAGACTGAATAACAAACGCTTTGTTTTTTTGAGAACTTGCCGTAATCATATAGTTCTGTTCATTGTTGTAGCTACAACAATTTTTGCATTGTGGAACTTGAGTGTTTCTTGTAAGCTTTTCAAATTATATTCTCTACTCAGAACATTAACAATATTTACTATTTGACAACATTTCGTTAAGTATAATAGGTCAACATGGGTAAAATAATGGACATATTTTGATATATATTGAACATTTTTGTTTATAATTTTACTTTATTAGCTTGTGTTATTTGATAGCAATATTTTTTTAGATTGCTTGCCAATTGATTCTGCATATGTATCTCCAAAATCTTGTATCTATTACTAATTGTCATTTTAGAGAAAAGCTTTCTTTATGCTTAGCAAGAAAGGATTGCTGTTTTTTCTTTTCCTATTACTTGTGTTATAACGTGAGATATAATTTCTAATTTACCATTAAGATCTTTATTAAAATTTAAGTTATTATTAATCGTTTGCGTCGTTATAGTATTTAGCGTATAATCTATTGGATTGTTGCAAACAATGTTTGAAAATTTGTATATACTATATCTGTTATCGTCTTACAATTCAGTTTACGGTAGATCAAGTTTTGTGCAATAATGTTGGGTAAATGGTTTTTTAAGTTTGTTGCCACAGCATAAGACCTCTACATTGAAAAAAGCAAATTACAAAACTTGAAAATCTGATTACTATTCGTTTTTTCTGCTTAGTTTGTCACATATCCGCTACTAGTGTTGAAAATCTAAAAAATAAATAAGACGAACTTTAATTTGGCGTCGCTCAGTATACACAAATTTAAATTCTGTTATGTTTAAAAATCAATTTATGATGGAACTATAAAATAAAATTGGTTATAATGCTATAACAAAACAATCTCAACTGTTATGTAAAACTTGATTAAGTGCAGACAAATTATTAGTAAAATCTAATAATGGTTATAATCATTACAGGTGATTTATTTTACCTTAACTCAGATATTTCAAGTACTAAAACTCTTTAACAAAACAAAGAAAAATCAAGTAACCATATTCGTATAGCACATCAGCATTAAAAGAAAATGGGAATACATGCTAAAGCTGCAACCATACAAATTTTGCTGATCGCGACTCTTTTCTATCTATAAGTAAGAAATATTTAGTATCCTCGTACCAGGGCCCAACAAAAACGATTAAAATTTTTGAACATCCTAATTAAGTGTGACTGTAGATTTTTGGATTTCCATCTCAACAATAACATTACTATGACTTTTATTTTATCCGGAATAAACGTGTTAAAGGGGTTTGCATCCCACTGGGATTTTTTTTCTTTTGCTTTAAATGATGTAAAACATCGCAAGAATGATATCCAAAAGGAATTATTGATGGGTCTAACGTGTAATTATTATTCTTAACTTAATTTTTAAAACAACTCGAACGCTTTAAAATGTTCGAAAATACTCGCAATTTGGAGTATCCGGGATTCGGCCGATAATTTTTATTTATAGAAAATAAGTTATTACTTTATGACTTGTAGATGGCGTTACCTAAATTATTTTCAAATAAGAGAAGCTATTTAAGGCTCTAATAACCGTGGGTCTGATGCTGAACACGAAGCACATGGTTTCAGTAAACACGCTTTGAATCTTTAAACGCGTTTTCTCAAAACCATGTTTTTCAAACAGCATAACTTACGCAATTCTTATCCAGTCAACTTGAAATTTTAACTGTAGCTTCTTAGGTAGATTATCTAGAACGGTAAATATGATTTTTACGCTCGATTAACAATTATGGTTTTTATAAACAAATTAACTTCCACTTTTTCGTAAAATTTGATTTGGTTTCTCCAAACTGTTGCCATTTTCCGAAAAATCATTATTTTGACCTAACCTTGTGTACCGCTCTAGAAAAACTAATATAGATAATGAATTTTTTTGTAGTTCTAGGAGCTGTTAAAAAATTGCTATCCTGCCCGCCATGGACCAATACAAAAAAAGCCGTCAAAATTAAATTTGTATTTAATATCAAAAAACTATATTTTTGTATACCTTATATACTTAATTAACTCCTGACACAATTTTTTGATATCTTTATTAGTAGCGGAGAAAAAATTCTCAAAATAAGCCTTGATTTTTGACACTCCAGAGGAATGTAAATCCTTAAACATAAAGTAAAAAATACAAAAGTATAGTACTATCCTTTTGGTTTAATACAGAAGCTATAACTATTTAAAATAACAAAACGAAATTCAACAGAACTACTTAAATTATTATGGAACGTTCCTTTGTACATACCGGCCAGTTTGTTCTAAAATTTAGAAATGCAAATCACATTTATTTCTTAAATTATGAGTTAGCTGCTAATAAAATTTCAGACTGCTTGTAAAAAATTATCCTATTTATTTCCTAATTGTCTCGCTAATTTTGTTTACCTAAGATAGACTTTAGGCAGTATTTAAAAAATTGAATAGGTAACGTTAACAACTGTTTTAGAATCTAGACAAAAAGGGACTGAGTTTCAATTAAAAATCAACCTGGAACAGGTAAATTACATACAAATTTAATAATTCTAATACCACGTTAGTCTAATGCAGCAAAAATAATGTAGAAGAGATCAAAAATGACAAGCACAAACATTAATAAAAGTTATTTTGAAGCTCTAATACTTAAAAACAAATAATTAAAACATTATCTACCAAGAAAGTTAATCTTAAAGAATTCTATTAGTAATGTACCAATAATTAAAATTACAGTTCCTTAATTATTGAAGGAAAAATTATGCAAAATAAATTGCAACGGATAACTTTAGTAAATATTTCTTCAATTCCCGCAAGTAAACAAGCTTTAAGGTGCTAAAGAGCGATTTGTCTCCGAACAGGAAAGACACACCCTGAGAATAATTTGATGTCAAGCAGCGATCCTGCTGCGGGGTTTCTCTCCCGCGCGGGAGAGCAGGGGTGGAGAAAATTTACCTTCCGAATGGCGCTCGAAATTTGCAAATGAAGTTACGCTCTATATATTTCCGTTTATTAAAACTGAAATTTCCGCCCTTAGTCACAATACTAAATCAATGACAGACTGTTAATTGTCCCTGAATAACACACGTTTATCTTTCTACGCCAGCGACAGAGAAGCCAGGATTTATAACTGAGCGATGACAACGTTATCGCCTCGCGCCCTCCATCCTCAAAATAAAAACTTCGAGCCGTTAATTAATTCCTCGAAGATATCGGACGCGCCGGGCTCCGACCTTTCGAAATCCTCCACGAGGGGAAAAGACGCCGATAGTCCTCCGAAGCAAACAGAGGGGCGCTGCAGTCTCGCCAATTTTCCGTGGCTATTCAAATTTTCCACTATATTAAACAGCACGAAATAATGTTAAAATGAGATTGCGGGTCAAGGATGTTTCAGGTTCGGCAAATAGCGAGTGACGTCGAAACCGAGCTGAACCTTTGGTGTTTTAGATATAAAGTCAACATCCCTTGGGGATGTGGACTCCGCGTTCATTTATTTGCTTGCCGGCCGCAATTTTGACACAAAAGAAGGGTCAATTCTGTAAAGACAACCCGTGGTTTTGCTGTTTAATTTTCTAATTAAGCAGTCGGTCGACGCCGAGCCCTCTCTTCAACGTTAAGGTCTGGATGAAGAAAGAAATACAAAGTTAAGGATGTCGATTTTTATTTGTATTTCGCTTTTATTTCAGAAAAGCGGACAAAATTTTAATTTAGCTACACAAATAACTTTGATTAATATAATTCCAGAAGCTAAAAGACAAATATGTTTTGAAAAGACCGGTGTTGTAATGTGTTTTCTTTTGAGAAACTTTAATCTATAAACACCACGTATAATACCAGCTTAAGTTTCCAGAAATCGCGAGCTTTTAAAAGATTGATTTCTTATTCACAAAAGTTTTGCAATTTAGCGAAAAAGTTGAATGCCGAAACTGAGAAGTCACTACAACATCCATATCCGACCCTGTCAAGACAGTGTTAAATCGGAAAGTATAAAGTTGGGACGTAGAAATATACTCTGCTTCCTTTCGCTAACCTTGAGACTGGAAGGCGGTTAGAAGTTTCAAAGATAGCTTGTTCTTCAAGTTTTTCAGTACATTAACGAGGCGATAAATTAAGTCGTTTTGTAAATATTTAATATTTTTAATGTCTAGTATATATAAGAAATTCAATTAAAACGTAATTATGTGTTTGTTACAGTATAAAAGATTGAATATTTGCTGTAATATTTAAGCATATAATTATAAAGAATTTAACATGACATAACTTCTACAAAATCTATTACCTTGCATTAATTGAAAATTTTGTATAAAAAAACTAATAAATTTCCAACAACCGACTACAACAAACGATGGTAAAGCAATTGTAGACTAGAAACGTAGCTTTTTAATATACAACATTGCAAGTAATTGGAGCCGTTCCTTAATCCTTTACAAATTTAAACAGAATTTCATTACTTTTTTATTTCTCTGCAGGCAGCAGAATCCAATCAAGTTCTATTTAATGCTTAAATGCGCAATTTTTGAGAGACTGGAGGGTTTAAATTTAAAGGCAGTTTTTTTGGTACAAGGATTTATAGCAATTTACCTTGGCAAAAGCCATGTTACTTCTCGTTACATCCAGATTCCCTATATAGAAATATAATTTTTTATTCACTAAAATTTAACTTATTTTCTTAATATTCACAAAAGCTCTTTTAAAAACGTCATAAAATTTCAATTTAATAATTACCTTGTTAGCTAGACTGCAAGTTACATGCTCATAAAAACTACAATATAAATACTTCTGCTTAAATTATTCAAAAGATCATTAATACGTAGAACCCTATAAAGGCATTTTAAACGACAATAATAAACTAATACTTTATTAGCGACAGCTAATTTATATAATTTAATAGGTTGTTACATAATTTTGTGCGGTCTTCTTAGATTCAAAATTGCCCAATTAAATTAAATTTTTTAGCAATTTGTTATAAATTAATGGGGAATTTTTTGCTTTGCAAGATAGCTTTTTGTTTTCTTTATATAATTTATTTATTTTTATTTGTAGGCTTTCAGTTTGAAAAATGAACATTTCCGACACCTCATCCTCTTGGCGTTTAATCAAGGTTCTAAAGCCGCCAAAGCTGCTCGCTATATTTATGCTGTGTACGGCCACGACGCCATAGCTGAAATAACGGTTCAAAAATGCCTTTCGCATTTCAAATACAAAGATTTCGGCGTCCGGGACCAAACTCATACAGGCCGATTGTCTGAGTTTGGTAGAGCGATTAAACCAGCTTATCCACGAAAATCCGCATAAAACAAGAGAATTAACTGAGCAGATAAATTGTAACCATTTAACAATGGCTCGCCACTTGCAATTAATAGGTAAAGTCCAAAAACGACACAATGGGTACCACATGCGGATACAAGTCTAGTTTTCCTCGGGACATCGCGTCGCTTGCTTGTCGAGACTCAATCTACCTTTGCGCTGCTTCATGTTCACATAAAGGCACCATTTTTCGTCGTCGGTGACTACGCGATAAAGAAAACGTTGCTTATGGCTGTGTATTGATCAATTACGGACGAGCAACTTTAGAAGTTTTAGAACCTTGATTAAACGCGAAGACAAAAAGGTGTCAGAAATGCTCACTTTTGACAACCTGACATTCCATTTGAAAGCCTAAAAATAAAAATAAATAAATAAAATACATAAAAAACAAAAACTACTATCATGTAGAGCAAATTTTTTAACCAGATAGCATATATTGCCAAAATTTTAATTTAATTTGTGCAATTTTAAATCTAAAAACAAAAATAAAATAAGTTAAAATATTGTTGTTTAGTTTGCTAGTTCACATTTAGTTAAATTGGTTATTATAGAACCTAACTTACAGTTAAGTATTACACAAAAAAAATAAACTCGACGACAGAAAATTTTAAAAACTATGATTAATTACGAATTTAAAATTTTTCGGAAATTACTTGAAAAGAATGCCATGTGAACCTGAATCATAACTGCAACAGGAACAATGGGTGTTTCTAACAGATTTTAATCTAGCTAAAGTAAAGAAAGTTCAAAACGTTGAGAAAACTCCGAGTTTATCACAACACAATGAATAAATGTAATGATAAAACTAATCTTTATCTGCAAACTTCCTGGTGTGGCGGCCTTTTAGCCCTTGAACCGCTTTATATCGCGGCGGCATGCGAGCCTTTGATATCTGCACGTTTTGCCATCGCACACAAAACGGCATATGGGCTTTTGCTCAGCCGACAAGTCTGCATACGCCGTCGGCGGCACCTTTTGATATGAAAGGTGCTGTCGAATGAAAATTGCCCGCAAAGACCTACCGCCAAGCCGGGCGCGAAGCCCGGCAACATTCACGCACCGCAGCGCGACCAGTCCGGTCGTGTCTTCACCCCGCAAGAGAGATTCACGCATCGCAGCTCGGCCAATTTGGTCGTGTCTCAACACCCCGCAAACATACACGCATCGCAGCTCGGCCAATTTGGTCGTGTCTCAACACCCCGCAAACATACACGCATCGCAGCTCGGCCAATTTGGTCGTGTCTTCACCCGCAAGAAACGTTCGCACCCCGCAGCGCGGCCAATTCGGTCGCGTCTTATCATCCCGCACCTTGGAATCGCCGACGAAGCCGAAGCCGAAGCCGATTCAGGTGAGCGATTTGGCAATATTCGTTGGTTGATATCGGTAGCCGCCCCCATCCGCTTACGCGACGGCCGTTTAAGGGACGATTTGGGCCTTCTCGGTTGACGTTCCAAACGGGCCGTACGACGTTTCCACACCGCACCACGAGAGCGGCTATTTACACGCCTGCCTCTCCACTTCGCATTATTTACAACCAAATCATTATTATATATAAAAATATTTAAAACAAATTTCCTGCAAATGCTATCCGATGGTTTAATTTTTCCTATTAAGGCAACATAATTATTTTATGAGAGACTACTCCTAGCGAATAATTATATATAAAAAATTTATTCATGATCTAGAGGTTTCAATGCATTAAATTTCTATATAATGTTCACATTTATAAGGCAAAAATTTAAAAAATATGTTACTTTAAAGCTTGGCTTAACGAGAATTTTATTAATTAACTCAAAGTGGATACTGTTCTACAGTGAATGTTCAAAATAAAGACGTGACTTTAAAAATGATTCCAAAAAAAAGTGAGAAAGTGATAACTGATGATTAAACGTAGGTTTTTAAGTACGTTCCGTAGACGAAAAGATAGAGTTCTAAAAGAGTTTGTACTACCTGAGCAAACGGTAACCGCTGCATTTTACAAGAAAGTGTTTAAACGGCTGAAGAATCGCACGTGTTCGTCAGAGATTACCAACATCTGAGTTTTCACACTACGCATTAACCTTCCTACAGTCTTTTTTTCGTTTCTACAGCTTAAATTCACCTTAAGACGGCACTATTTTGGGACTGTTACAAATGTAACTCTGCTGTAACGAGTACTATGAAAGAGACTTCAAGACTTCCAAGTGATCCCAGTAGAGATAGATCAGGGAAGCGACCCTGCCTACTCAAGCTATGGCTCTCTCTCACCCAAGCTGAGGAAGAGCCGTATCCTAACCTAAATGGTCCTATCCCACCCACCCCATCAGTTCCGTTCCCTAAACCCTTGCACCAAGATACATGTCTAGTGTGGTGCGTTACGGCTAAAAAGTCCCAGAATAAAAGTAGTCAGAAAGCAGCCCACATTCCCCGACGACGGTCGGACAAGAAAAAAGGCAAAGGGTGCTAAAAATACCTGCATTGGCCCTAGTTGTCGTAGACAAACAAACAATGCAAAAAACGAACATTATCCACAGAAGAGAAACTAAAAGAGTTACAAAACAAAACACAATATAAAATGGGGCATAACAGGTCTGGGTAGTCAGACGTACTAGAGGACATCTTAAAAATTTAAATTAAGAAAACATACTACGTAGTAAGAGGCAAGCTGAAACAAAAACTAACGGGATTCGATTTTTAGTAGATAAAGACTTGGCAAAGATCGTTGTACTTTACGAAGGCATATTCGACAGAACTGCGTACATAGCAATTAATTAATAAAAAAAAATGCAAAATTATACAGACATACGCACCCACCACCAAATCGGAAGAAGACGAAAAGTTTTATCAAAGAATGTCTCTAACAAAGCTAAACCACTTATTTGGTAATAATTGGAAACTTTAATGATACTAAAAACAGTATGGGAATAGACCACAAAAACCATAAAGATGTACTGGTATATTTTGTAAAGTCAAGCAAACTTTACATAATAAACACGTTTTTCAAAAAAAGATAGACATGGTAAAGCCCTGATCATGCAGTAAAAAAAAAATTTTTTATTATGTAATTATTTAGCAATCGGAACAAGATTACATTCTATAAGCTAAATGGTTATCAATCATTATAGATACTAACGATAAGAATAACATGATGAGGCTTGCATCCTACGATACAACCTACGTAATTACAGTTTTGTACTTCGAGAGTATTAGAGTCTAATAGATATTAGGAATACACTACACACACACACACACGAGTTTGTTGGCCATACCACGACACTCACACTAGGTTTATTGGCCATAGTTTCTTTAGTCTTTGGTTGACCCTGGGTTCCAGCATCTGCTCCAGTAAGGGGTTTGAGTGAGTTTCTAGGGTTGCATGGTACTTGATAGCTCTCTCCTGGATTACTTCCTGGACCGTTGGGAGATGTAAGTCCATATGCAGCGTGTTGTTGGATACATACCACGGCGCATTTGTTATCTGACGTAATATTTTTGATTGAGTACGCTGGATTAATGCGATGTTTGATTTGGATGCACAGCCCCATAACTCTACTCCATACATTCAGATTGGTTTTATAACAGTCTTATAGATTAGGGTTTTGTTTGCAAGCGATAATTTTGAATGTCTTCCAGTTAGCCAGTTGAGTTCCTTTACTTTTAGATCTATTTGCTTTTTTTTCTTCTTGAGGTGTTCCTTCCAATTTAGCTTATGATCTAGGTGTAAGCCTAGATATTTTGCCGTTTCCAGTTGTGGTATTTGTGCATTATTTATTACGACTGGTGGGCATATCTGTTTTTTGAGCGTAAATGTTGTGTGTACCGACTTGTTTTCGTTAACTTTGATTTTCCATCTGTGTAACCATTGTTGAAGGAGTACTAAGTGGTTTTGTAGGTTGGCCGATGCAGTTGCAGGATTTTCTTGTCTGGACAGTATAGCAGTGTCGTCTGCGAATGTTCCTATTGTAGTATATTGTGTCGTTGGTAGATCCGATGTATATAGGACATAGAGCAAAGGCCCCAGAACACTGCCTTGTGGAACGCCTGAGTTGATAGGGTAGTAGTCTGATGTTACTTCATTAATTTTTATCTGAAATGTTCTATAGCTTAGATATGATTTTAGTAAATTATAGTATGCCAAAGGGAACGTTTGCTTAATTTTGAAAAGTAATCCGGGTGCCACACTTTGTCAAACGCTTGACTAATGTCGAGAAAGACAGCTGAACAGTACTCTTTGTTTTCTAGTGCTTTATTTATGGTTTGTGTAATGCGGTGTACTTGTTGCACGGTAGAATGAGCCTGTCGAAACCCAAACTGATGAGAAGGTATCCAATGTTGGGGCAGTAAGTCTTCATTAATTCGACGAAGTATGAGTTTTTCTAACAGCTTTGAGGTCACCGGGAGGAGGCTGATAGGTCGATAGGATGTAACGTCGGTTGGTTCTTTTCCGGGTTTTCCGACCATTATGATTTGTGCAGCCTTAAAGCATTTTGGCCAATATCCTAGCCTCAGGATTGCATTGTAAATATAAGTTAAGAGCACTAGGTCCTTTTTTGGGAGTTCACGCAGCATTTTGGCAGTTATCAGATCAGTTCCTGGGGTCTTCTTGAGGTTTAGCAGATTTATTTCAGATTTTATTTCGTTTGGGGTAAAGGGTTTAATTTCATGACGTATGCCAGGAGGGATGGAAAGACTTCGCTCTACTTCTTGGTCTGGTGCGCTATCAAGTGGTTGAAAGACTGAGGATAGATGTTCAGCGAAGAGTCTGACTTTGTCTCTATCGCTTTTTGCCCAAGGTTCGGTGTTGCTTTTTCTAATTGGTGGTATTTTGAATTCCTAGCTTGTTTGATGGGTTTCCAGATAGAATCATCAGTTCGATTTAATTGAGATACATAGAGCTCAAATTTCTTATTTCTGATTTCTTTGAGTTTTGTTTTTAATTTATTGGTCATATGATTGTAGGCGTTTTTGGCAGCAGGTGTATGATTTCGTTGCCAGTTAGCTCTAGCACGACGTTTTTCTGCGACCATTCGTTTAATTTCTAGTGGTATGTCAATGTTTAGTTGCTTTTGTGAAATGGTTGGTGTAGCTTGTTGCGCAGCTTGCTGGAGTTTTGTTATGAGTTCTTCAGTAGCTGTTTCAATTTCTTCGCATTGCTTGAGTCGAATGTTTAATTTTATGGTTTCGCTTAGAATATTACGATATGTAGCCCAGTCCGTTCTAGAGTTGTGTAATCTGGTTGTGAGCTTCTTGTTTACTATAGATGCCCCAATTGTTAGTATGATAGGAAAATGATCGGAAGTTAGGTCATAACTGGGTATTACAGTAGTATATGCCTGATTGATTCCATTTACGACGAAGAAGTCTAGTAGGTCTGGTAACTTGTTTGCGTCGGTGGGCCAATAGGTTGGTGTTCCTGTTGATATAAATGAGTATTTTTTATCCTCCATTGACTTAAGGAGTTCTCTACCTTTCGTTGTTGTTAGGTGTGAGCCCTATCTAGTATGTTTACTGTTGTAGTCCCCTACCGCTACGAATTTGTGACTTAGTGTTAGAAAGAATTTGTCGGGGTGGGCAATAAACTGCAGCAAGTGTCAATTCATATGGCAATGTTTGTACCTTGATTGTGGTGGCTTGGATAAAGTCTTCCTGATATTTTATTTCTTCATGGTGTTGAACTGTTTGCTTGACAAGAATGGCTGTACCTCCATGGGCAGTACCGTCTGGGTGATTGGTATGATAGAGTTCATAATGAGGTATTTTGAAGTAAGTCTGTTGTGTGAAGTGTGTTTCACTTATTAGCAGTACATCTATGTGGTTATGTAATAAGAACAATTTTATTTCTTCTTTATGTTGCGTTAGGCCATTAGCGTTCCACAGAGCTACTCTGAGAAACTTACCCATAATTAGGCTAGTTTATTTATTAGCGTGCTAAGCATGTTTAGAATCATGCTATTTTGTTGAATGAGTTGATTAAACATGGCTTTGAATTCAGTTAAAAACTGAGGGAGAGCGTTGTTTAACATTTGTGTTGACTCATTGTAATTGTTTAGGGGGTTGAAGTTGTTGGTTACTGCATTAGCGTAAGATTTATGATGTTGACTAAGATTCAGTGACTCTGTTTGCACTGCGGTGTTTGCATTATTGGTTTGTGGGTTGGGGATAACATTTATTTTTGATAGTTGTGGTGCGAAGGTTCTAGTCTTGCTTTGTGGACTATTTCTACGAATTAGTTGTTGATAATGATCACAACCTTTATAGTTGGCTGGGTGGTCTCGCCCGCATAAGTTGATTGTATTATGTGCTCCACCGCATTTGACGCATACGAAGGGCCTGTTGCAATACGTCTTGGTGTGGCCATAGAGTTGGCACCTCGTACACTGTACAATATTATTTTTGTCTTTATTCTGAGGTTCTATTATTACTACGCTATTTTGTATTCTTTCAATTTTATATACATCTTTGTTATTGTCTGCTGGCTCTATGTCAATGAAGAACATGTTTAAGGGTTCTTTGGTTATTCTATGCTTCGCATTTATAATATTTCTAACTTTATGTCCTTTATTTTCTAATTCTTCTGAAATGTCATTTGTGTTCATTGAGTGATGAATGTGTTTGATAACAATTCGGTATGCTCGTTCCGTCTTTAATTGATATGTGTGGTATATTATGTTTTGTTCCTTGAAGTATTTTGTTAATTTTCTGTATCCATCAACTGTATTACAGTTAATTTTAATTGTATTATTGGCTAAGCTCTTTGTACTATATTGTTCATCTTCTAAATGATCGCGTATTTGGGTGAGCATGTTTGGAAAATTTACTACTCCATACACAAAAATCGGAGGAGGTTTGGGTATTTTGGCTGATTCTGTAGTGATGCTGTTGGTAGTGCTGCTTTGTGGAGTGTCATCTATTGTATTTGTTAATACGCTATACTTGTTGGAGGTTTGTATAACAATTTCGTCACTATTTTGTTGTGCGTTCGTACTTATTTTTCTGCGTTTCATAGCCTTAACAGTTTGCCAAGAGTTTTCTTTCGATGTTGCAGGGGTTTCCATTTCATCGTCGCTAGTTGAATACATTCTAACAAGTTGTTGGGGATTATTAGTTGGATAGGCTCCTTGAGGCTGGTAAGTGATTAATTGTTCTTGATTTGGAGGGGAATAATTACTGGGCCCTGATGATAATTGAAGTGATTGTGTGTTGTATGGTGCAGGAGTTTGACTGTTTATGAAACTTTGAGTTTGATACGTATTTGGAATTTGTAACTTTTGGGCACTTAATTGAGGTTGACACTGTATATTTGGTGAATATGGTTGGTTATATATGCAATTAAAGCCAGGTCCATTGCCTGCTGGAAGCATTTTGGTAATTTAAAAAGAAAGATTACCTAGCTGGATGTTTACTTTCACTAGGAGGTTTTGAAAAGTGAAACAGTTGTTACCACTTGAGTTAAACGTTGAAATTAAATTAATAAATATATAAATTTGCCTGACCTTAAACAAGGCTACGGCTGCGGCTCCACCGTTGTGATAACTCAGGTGTAGCTGGGCACGCACGTTCGGTCTGCTTGAAGAAACTTATACAGTAAAAATGAGCTAAACTTTATAATTTCCACCCAGAAAAATATAATAAAAGACATATCAGTCCTAAGCAAATGCACGGTTGGTAGTGACCACAGAATTATCAGAGCAAAGCTGTACATTAATCTGTAATTATTTAGGACTAAAAATTAAAAATAGAAAGAAACCAATTGACACTAATGGACAGAAAAATAAGTTAGCCTTTCAGGAAAAACTAACAAAGAGGGTGACACCAGATAAAACAGATGATGTACAAGACAAATAAACTTGATGAGCGTATCTTGTAGGCAATAATAGAAGCAGCACGAAAAGCAGCCCCCGAGCACAAAAGAAAAACACAAAAATTAGCCAAGGAAACCTCATAAAGAAACGAAGAAGCTTCAAAATAGAAAACGATTTGAAAAGATAGAATTAACAGATATGAATAAATTTATTAAAAAGAAAAGATATAAGAAAGTTTAAAATGAAGACTATACTAGCGATACTGGAAAAAGACCTAAAACTTTAAAGAAGCGTCTTAGAATAGGCCAAAGGAAAACTTTAAAAATTAAAGACAAAGAAATATGCAACATCTACAAGGAGAGATACAATAAAGAACTAAATCGAAAGGCATTACACTGAACTCTACTAATCAAAAATAAACCCAGACAAAAGAAAAATTGCACTCTGAAAAATAAAAATTTATAATGTAGGTTCGGAGAAAATGCAGGACATAACAGACAAAATTAAAAACACCTTAAGAAAGATGAAGAATATTAGATCTACAGGGCCAGACAGTATTATTATTAAAATGCTAGAAAAGGCAAAAGAGAAGTTATACCAACAACTTGTAAAAATATATAATAAATGCCTGGAAACTCAAAAAATCCCTAAGTTATGACAAATAGCAAAAGTCATAATCATCCATAAGAAAGGAGATATTACAGACTTAAATAACTACAGATCAATAAGCCTCTTGTTGCAACTCTATAAGTTATTCATAAGAATAGTCACCAACCGACTGACAATCAGATTCCATCCCAATCAGCCAATAGAGCAAGCAAGATTTAGATCAAGATTCAACACATACGACCATCTTTACACAATCCAAAACTTACTAGAAAATAGTAAAGGATATAATATCCATCTATACTGAGTCTTTATATACTACAAGAAGGCATTTGACTCCGTAGAAATCTGGGCAATACTCAACTTATTGGTCAACTGCGGACACAACCAATTAATAAAAAACATCTGCAATAATGTAAATATGTATATAAGAACAGACCCAATTACAACTACAGGTAACATAACTATACAGAGAGGAGTAAGACAAAGAAATGTGATCTCCCTAAAGCTATTTACCAACTTGAAGTTCGCTGATGGCATCGTTGTACTTTATAAGTACCACCGAGAACTGCAGAAAATTATTAACGAATTTAACAACCGCTCAAGAAAAGTTGGACTAAAAATGAACAAGACGAATACTAAGACAACAATAAACGCAAGCAAAAATATAAACATAATTTTAGAAGGTACACCGTTGGAAATTGTTGATATTTTATCAAATATATATTCTTAGATCAACAAATCCCAACATATAAAGAAAACGGGCATGAAGAAATAGGAAGAATAGGCTGGTCCACATTTGGAAAGATCTTCTACCTTCTAAAAGACAAAGAAGTTCCAAACTATTTAAAGGCAAAGGTTTACAACCAGCGTGTCTTCACGGTAATCACGTATGGCTGTGAAACCTGGATACTAACAAAAAAGAAATCTCAGTGGTTGGCGAGAACACAAATGACACATGAAAGGCAAATGCTTGGAATAAAACTAATAGATAAGAAATGAAACACTCGGATACACCAACAAATAAAAATTAACGATGTTGTGGAAAGAACTGTTCAGCTAAAATGGCAATAAACTGGTAATTTTCACGTAAACAAGATAATAGACTTTAGTCTAGTAGTTTGAACTACATTACAGTGGAGACCGCAAAGTTACAGAAGGATAAGAATCACCATATAGAAGATGGCAATACAAGACGTCGCAGGAATACGGCGGATGGTGTTAGTTATGGACAGAGAAATATGGAAAATTTTAGGATAGGCCTACTACAAGGAATGGAAAAATGCTGATCGTGAAATTAAAAATAATATCAAGAAAGGCATTTACTTAAAAAAATAAGAAAAAATCTTTAAAAAATAATAGTGCTCATACAATTGTCTATTTATAATCGCCATTTAAATCTCGAATACTTCCCTTGTTAAATATTATAGTATAGAATTATTAAAATATTTATTATTGATCTCTTGAAGATATTTACTTTTGGAAGCCTCGCCCTTGATTAATTTTTTAATATATTTTATTTGCCGTTAATTATTAATAAACCCTTTCGTAATTAAATAAACTATGACCAAACGCAAACCTGGAATGGTTGTAGCAATTTGAGTAAAAACGTGTTTGGGAAAGCAATCAACCGTATATACACGGGAAAAGTAATGTAACGGGCACTCACGTTTCAAAGCAAATATGTACCGAAAGATATTTTATTTGAAGCAAAAACTGGGTAGAGCCGACAAAAACAGTTATCAAACCATTCTTGACACGCTGGGAATTTAAAAACGAAATTTAAATGTTATACTCGTTCGGAAAGGCTTGCCACTGCACTGAAAAAACACTGATCGTGGAGTTAGGGTGGAGCAGGAATGTAAAAAGTATTAATGGCTACAATATTTTGCAGAAAAAGCGTCATATTTTTTTTATATTAGCCGACAATTTGAATTAATGTCAAAGAAGGATTTAAATTTACATACAAATATTAAATGAAATTTCTGACTAATAAGATATGGTGTAAGACAATATATTAACAATTGAAAAATAATTATATAATTTTAAATGTGTTGAAAAACACGGACGGGAGAATTGTTTAGCAAATTATCACTAAGTACAAAAAATACATAAGGAATTTTCTACTACAGAAACTTAATACCTTAAATGTCTAGAGTTATTAGAAATATATCAAATACCATTTTTTCTATATTTACACTTTGAAATATTTCCTGTTCGATACTGGAAAAACATTTAAACAGGTTTTTTATGACTGCGTTGTGTTACAATTTTCTTAAGCTGAAGTCTACAGAAAAGCAATAATATCCAGATTTGGTTAGTTTTAACAAAGCAATAAACAAAAAAAGTACGACAGAGATACTTCAAAAAGTGCAGCAATCAAAAATACGTTTTTACTTAAAAAAATTTAAATTTTACTATGTAAAATGCAAAAAGGAGAACAAGTAACCCTCTTAAAAATTTATACAAAAATAATAGAAAAAAGAGTAAGAAAAACAGTAGAAAATTAGTTCAAATAAGAGCAAGCTCATTTATATCAGAAAAACAAACAAATGACAATAATTTTAATAAGGGACCTAACAGTCCAAAGCTTCAAGACTGGATAGGAACTTACACTGGCATTCATTGACCTCAGAGCAGCTTTCGACTCAATAGAGAGAAAAGTAATATGGAAAAGTCTAGAACACATGAACATTTCGAAACACCTCATCCAAATTATACGCAGTACATACAAAAGGGTGAAAGGGAAAATACAGATAGCAGGGAGAAGATCAGAGGATTTTAAATGAAAGAAATAAATAAAACAGGGGGACAGCTTCAGCCCTCTGCTGTTTATACTAGTCATGAACAGACTGGTTAGAAATATTAGAAAAAGAACGAAACGAATACAAACAATAATCGGATATCAAAATCTGGAGCCAGTTAAAATCGACACTTTAATATATGCAGATGACATAGTAATGATAGCAGACTCTAAGAAGAAGATGCAAAGGTTAATAGATATATGGGCGGAAGAGATAGAGAACCTAAAATAGAAATAAACATAGAAAAGACTAAAGTAATGATCATAAATGAGAAAGAACCGGACACAAATAAGATCACATAACATAAAAAGTAACAACATTTAATTACCTGGGAAGCATCATAAACGATGGAAACATAGACATAGAACTAGCAAGTAGGATCAATAGATGAAATAAACTACACTATGCTCTAAAATCAATACTAGAGAAAAAAGAAATAAATAAGGAAACAAAATTTAAAATATACAACACCATTATATTACCGACATTAATACACGCAGTGAAAATTGGACAATACAGAAAAAACACATCGGAAAGTTAAATGCAATGGAGATGAAACGCTTAAGAAAAATGGCAGGAAAGACGAAATAGGACAGAGATGAAAACAAAAAAATACGAGACCAGATTAAACAAGAACCGATAATGAATAAAATAAAGAAAAGACAATTAAACTGGTATGGCCACATGGTTAGGATGGATACAAACAAACTATTGAAGAAAATATGGGGGACAAGAAATCACAGGATGAAAAAAAGAGAAAGACCTAGAAAGGCTTGGATAACTCACATAGAAGAAGCGGGAAAAGAAAGGCGAAAATGTGGAGGAAATGATGCAGTTAGCACAATCCAGGAAGCAATAGAAAAATGGGTGAAAGAAACTAAAGAAAATTAACCCGACTCCGACACCAGAAAGGGTAATATGGAAGAAGAGAAAGAAAAAGAAGGAGACTATGTAAAATACAGTAAGGGCATTAGAAAAGTCTTGAACATTGTGGTTTCAATACCAAAATTAAAGAAAATTTTCAATTGTTATCCAAAATTCAATGACTCAAACAATAATATTTTTCTTAAAATAATGACTTTTGTTTGTATTCTTAACTATTTTATAATAAATTTCCGCCAATATTATTTAGTTATTCAGTCTTTAGACAAAATTTTGGAAAATTAAGCGCCAAAAATTATGTTGTCCAAATGTTGACCTCGCGCTGCTGGCACTCCTCTAACCGAACACGGAAATTAGCCGCCACGGGTTTACTCATCTCTCTGGAAACGGCGGCCATTGCAGTACAGATATTGTACTTTAATTTCAGTAGAGTTTGTGATTTGTTTGCATAAACTTTCTCTTTAAGGTGTAAGGAATAATCAAGATCTGTAAGATCGAGGCTTCTCGGGGGCCAGTTGATGGTGACTCGGCGAGAAATTACTTTTTCCGGGAAAAGTTGATTGACAACCTCAAGTGATTGGTTTGAGGTGTGGGAAGTGGCTCCATCTTGTTGAAACCATGTTTCCACATTAAAACCTTCAAACTCCTGAAATTGCGGAACCAAAAAGTTTCTTAACATGTCACAATACCGTTCACTGTTTACCATAAGTACTCGCCTCGCCGGTCTTCAAAAAAATAAGGCCCAATAATACCTTCACCAGACATGGCAGTCCACACAATAACTTTTGGACTATGTAATAGTCGTTCATGTATCCGTCTTGGATTTTCATTGGCCCAGTAGCGGCAACTGTGTTTGTTTACGTGACCATTTAAGAGAAAGTTCGCTTCGTAACTAAACAGAATGTTTTCGAACGTTGGGAAACGTTGAAGCATTTCATTTGGAAAATTCAGCCGGGGAGGATAGCCGGTAACGTTCTGGTTTTGAACAAACTGAATGTAGGCTGTAAGTTGTAAATATTGCTTCAGAATCTTGTGCAACGACGATTTTTTAATGTTAAGATCTTGACTGCGTGTGCGAACCGATTGAGACGGATTTTCACGCGCTGAAACTCTCACTTTTTAAATTTGAATTTGAAATTGAGAATTTTTACAGTCGAACCGCAATTTTAAACATTCGAATCCACTTTCTGATGGTATCGTTTATTTCGTATTTATTATTTGTTGATACGTATTGCTTATAAAATAACACGTTCGATTTATTTGGTTGTTTATAACAGATTTATTACAACAAACATTCAGTTTGTCAGTTTCAGTAAATCTTTTATAATTACCAACCATCTTTAGTTAATAGTGATGACATTTCAGCTTAATATATTTAGTGTTTTGAAAGGAAAATTATCAGAACAACATGGGGCCAAAGAAAGAACAGGAAGATGAGTTAAGACCACTAATAAATCACGAAATTGAAAAAATACTGAATAGAGAAAACATAGTAAGAGCACACAAGGCACAAAGAATTAGATGGTATGAATACTTATGCAGAAAACAAGAAACATCTCCACAGAGAATAATCATGGAATGTACACCACTACACTCAAGACCTAAAGGAAGACCCAAATTAAGATGGAAAGAATAAGTAGAAGCAGACATCAAAAAAATAAAAATAACGAATTGGAAAGAAGTGACAGAAAACAAGAAAAAATGGAGGAACGTCGTGTTAAATACAAAAACGCACCCAGATCTATAACAGAAAACAAAAGTAAAAAACAACGTAGATTCTTCGGAAATGAATAGCTCATTATTATTATTATTATTATTAAGTGTACAACTTAAGTTTTGGCTTCTGACTTTAAACAAAGTCATACAGTGAGCAACATTTATAACAACGCCTCCTTTTCATGTTTCGACTTAAATTGAATGCCTATCAAGCTCAAGTTCAGAAGTGGTTTGTGAAGCTTTAAAAGAGGATGATTGTACCTGCAAGAAACGATTACAATGTTTTAAGAATGGAAATCTTTATATGCATGATACGAACGCTCTAAACAACCAAAGAAAATAGGACATGAGAAAATAAAAAAGCTATAGAAGATAATTGTCGCACACAATTAGAGCTAGAAAGTATTTATAAGGTCGTCAGGTGAACTAATAGCTAAGAATAGAAGGAAACAGCATGACATTACTAATGTTAGCGATCTGGGTTCGGAAATATTATTACACCCAATGCATTCCTCACATTTGCCTTTGTAGTTAATTAGCTCTTTAGATCCCTGCAACAACATCACGGCTAATTCCCATTTCACTTATATCAAAGATGTAGAAACCAGTCGAGTTGAGTTTATTAATTTCAAATTGCCCCCTCAAAAGTTTGCGCAACTGCACAGAAATGAAGGAGGGGTATTTTAAAGATTAAATAAGTAGACAACTATTTATCAATTGATATCAGAATTTAATGAAAGATATTCAGAATTAAGTTGCGCACCTGCAGTTGTTTAATCTAAAATTTTGTTCAGTAAGTTAACTGCATTAATAGTGCTTTGTATAAGTTACAAATAGTTTAGAAACAAAAAATAATAAAATCAATCAGAACTGTTTTATGAAATAATTAAATTTTAATTGATTCCAAAACCACAGACCTATTTAGAAACTACTTCGTGTCATAAAATAAAAGATAATATAACTATTGTTATTTATTCCATGATAGATTACCTTTACGGCATCAATATGCTTGTTGAAAAATGTAATTAATATAATAAATCTGGATTTGTTTACCTAATTACAGTAAAGTATTACGTTTATTAGAGCATCAACACATTTAGTAAGCTTTGAAAGTTAGAAATAAATACATAATACAACTTATGTATTTAAATAAGGAAACTAAATGGAACTGAAAAAAACGGCCCATTAACCAAGTGAGATACGAGAAGTTCTCGATCGCTGATATTATTAAAGACATTGCAAGAAGTACTTAGCAAATTAAAATAAAATAGCGCAATAATCGACTTAAGCGAAAAGTGGATATAAAACTTAGTTTTGTAAAAATATGTGCGATTTACCACTAACAATATTAGATTATAAAAAATATTAAATCAATTAAAAATTCAAAAGCAAACGTAGATAAAAAAAAGTTTAAAAACAAATATAACCAATATTTGTGAAACTGTTAAAACAAATGAAAATGTGTAATTATTAATTCACAAGCTAACTAACAGATATAAAGAAGCATCGAAGAACATTAACATTACATACGAAACATAGGAAGAGAAAAAGACACCAAAAAAGCAGAAACCATTATTCTTCGTAAAATCATCAATAAATAAATCTACAAAATAAAAGACTTAAGTAACACAAAAATACAAATGAACCTCCACATCCCAAAAGAAGAGTACTGCAATGCAAAGAATATCAAACATTTGGTGATACAAAGAGTTTTTGCAGCAGGACAACATGCTGCGTAAAGTATGCAGGTATTCATTTAAGTATTCATGGTAAAAGAAAGAAAAATAAAGATGTAAAGTATGTAAATTTTGGAGGTCAACTATAGTTTTTTTGTCTATAAGCAACTGCAAAGTAATTGATATCCTACGTTAAAAAGAAAACATATCGATAAAATAAAAGTCATATCAAATAACAAATCTGCCGACAATGTAAATATGTTGCAACAAAGTTCATCTCCACATCAAAAAGCTAACATTTATAAATTAAAAAACTTGTTGCCGCCACTTATGAAACAAAAGAGTATTATGCTGTAACTTTTAACCATAGTCGTCTTAAAATTGCATAATGTCTCCAATATTTATATTAGAAACCGTCGAATTGAACAGCAATAGACTTTGTCAACATGGACAAAAACTAAAAATATTTATGTTCAACAAGTTATAATATTGTATTAATATACAATTTTACTGAACGTTTTATCTAAAAATTTATAATTATTTTATATGCAGCACACACTACCCCAATAATACCCGTAATACAAAGTTTGTTTAAACACATAAAATTAACAAAATACAGATATGACCTTAAACAACAAGTACAAATACAAATAGAAGACTGGATTATAGTCTTGACAATATATGCGGTATATTGCGTACCTAGACGTGTTATAATAAAACAAGAATAATTTACACTTATTTAATATTCTTAGAAGACGATTTATGGCTGCAGAAGACCATAATGCCAAGCATTCTCACCGAGAATCCACGAGCCAAAAAAAGAGAACTGCGAAACACCACGAACAAGAACAATATTTAAGTCCTATCAACCACAGATATTAACAAACTACCTGACCTTATTGACTTCCATGTAGTAAAGGTATTCCATAATTACCTCAAAGTTACATCCTTCACTCTTAGGAAACGTAGATAAAACTGTTTTCCACGAATTTATTACTCAGAACCCTGACAAAGATACTCAAGTAGCTATATCAATATATTCCACCACTTAAAATTGCTAAATTAAACATGAGACAAACCATTTAAGCAAAGTGTTCACATCAAATACACCTGAACTCACCCAAGAGAAATACACTAATGAATACCTTAAAACGTCCTCCTAAATGACATTACATATTAAGAACGAAGCAAAAAAGCCCTACTTATAGAATTTATTACAAAAAGTCATACGGATATGATCTAATAACTGGGGAAATCCTAAAACAATTACCAAAAATCTTTCTGTTACTAATCACCTATTTATTGCTGTATATAACAGAATCTTTCCTGGGCATTTGAAAATCGCACAGAGAGTACCAATTCTATATATCTTCTTACCGATCTATCTATCAACAACTTTCATAGTAAAAAAAAAAGATGTAAAGTACCTAAGCATTCATTTGACTAACAAATTACATGAAAAAGCATCCGGAACAAAACAGCTCGGTTATTTTTTTAAAGTCCGATTGGTCGCTAAATGAAAATCACAGTCAGAATCAAGAAAATTTTATATGGAACAATGTGATACAACATTAAGCTACTTTAAGACGTAATCTCCGTTCCGATTCATACATTTGTCGTAGCGTGGTACCAATTTTCCAATACCTCCATCATAGAAATCAGCCGCCTGTGTTTTCAGCCAATTATGTACGCTGGTCTGCAGCTCATTGTCTGTGGCAAAAGTTTGTCCTCCTAGCCAGGGTTTCATGTGGGCAAAGAGATGAAAATCTGAGGGAGCCAAGTCAGGACTGTATGGTTGTTACAACTGCAGTGTGCGGCCGCGCATTGTCATGAAGAAGGATAATGCCTTACGACAACATTTCTCTTCTCTTGTTCTGAATTGCCCTTCGAAGACGTTGAAGAGTCTTGCTGTACGAAGCTGCAGTGATGGTTGTGCCATGTGGCATGAATTCCACCAAGAGAACGCCTTTACGGTCCCAAAACACTGAAGCCATACACTTTTTGATGGAGAACGTGCGCTTGAACTTCACTGGTTTACGATTCGGGGAGTGTGAATGCATCCACTGTTTGGATTGCTCTTTCGTTTCTTCAGTTTCGTAATGGACCCATGTCTTATCTCCTGTGACAATTTTGTGCAAAAACTCATCAAGGTTAATGCGGCGCCCATTCGCTGAGCTTTTTGATGGTCAGACAGCATCTTGGGAACCCATCTCGCGCATAGTTTGCGGTACTCGAGTCTTTCACTCATAATGGTATAAAGAGCATGAAATTTCCGGAAACAAATCACTCAACCCAGAAATTGTAAACCGACGATTTCCGCAAATCGCCTGATCCACGTGCTGAACAAGATCATCGGTTGACACTGGCTTTCTTCCCTGGCCGCCTGCATCATGAACATCTGTGCGTCCAGCATCAAAGTACCTGCACCATTTCCGCACTTTGCTGTCGCTCATGAACGTTTCTCCGTACACTTTACTCATTCGTCTATGAATTTCAGCTGCATTGCTTCCTTCAGCATGCAGAAATAAAATGACTGAACGCAATTCACATTTGGAGGGAGACCCTATTTTTCGAAGTTATACAAATGTACTTTAGTGCCCAATGCTCCTGACGATCTTCATTATTTTTTGCAGATGGTGCGATTAGCTCTCAGGATTGCTTGGGCCCATTGGCCCCAAAAGAGTCAATTTTCAGTTAGCAAAGAATGCAGCGTCACAAGGATTTACTACGTCATAAATTTGCAATACATCTTCAAGTAGTTCAACGGGCTACCAACTTTTTAAAATTGAAACGAATAAAGCAAATAACTTGGGACAAAATACCATAAGGGATCTCAATTTTTTATTAATTTTCTTGCATTTTTGCATAGTTTGCTTCACTTTTTTATCTCTTGATTGGTACTCATAAAAGATGACTTATCATATCGCAAAATTAAACTATTGAATATTGTGGGGAAGGCTTTTTGTGAAATCAGACATTAATTCTAAATGAATAGACTGATGTAACTTACAGCTGCGTCTCTTGCGATTATTTATTAAAAAGATCTTCCATAATCAACTACAGTTTTAGAAATTTGGGTTTTGCCTAAAACATTCTATAACCTATTTTACACTTAAGCTGCATCCGAAAGTTGCAACTTAAAATTAAAGCAAAAGGTGTTAGGACCAGGATGAACTAAATTTTAATGTTTGACATAAATAATAATTTTGTAATTCTTTAAAATGAGATACTTTTTTTTCCACTGCAAAATTAAAGTAATGAAGTTTACTTTCAGCATTTTTTGTCATTGATAAACAGATTGAGGTTAAATATTTTAGCCTTTAAATTAATTTATATATTTGGCTTTGGAATGTGTAATTTTTGAAAAAAAGCTGATCTACTCTGATTAAACATTGCAATTATTTGTAAACTTTATTACATGTAAGAGGTCCACTCTTTCGCTCAAATTTTATTGTTAAACGGTTGTATTTAAAACGTAAGTGATAAATTGTGATAATTTTAGTTTCGTTAAACACAAGCAATCTTCTAGTTGTAATGTTTCGGTTGAAACTAACAATTATACATTGATCTTTGTAGATCTGAAAAATTATTATAAATCTTTAGGACTAGCTAATTTAATTAATAACAATCAGGTCATGATAGATTCTTTCAACAATTATGTCGATATCATAAGATATTGGGTTTTACTTCCTTTGAAAGATAATCTATTAGATTTTCATTTGCAGGAACTTTTCTATTTTTCAATATTTGATAGACTATAAGTTTGTACCCAAATGCTTACAACAGTTTGTAAACTACTAGGAAACTTTCTCATTCAACTTATAGAACTGTTAACTTGCTTAAATACATATTCGTTAAATAACTTTGCAAGAACGAAAGGGCCGCACAACTGAAAATGTGGTATTGGTAAGACCCTTAATAATACAACTTTTGTTTGGCACAATGCAAATGTAAAATGAGCTTAAAATCAAATGCATACACACAAATCAATTCAAAAGCATTTGAAAAGCCATGTAATTGCAAATTTATAGAATTCATACACGTGGTTTTCCTAAAATTTGAAACTTATTCAAATATGTTAGTTTTTCTGAAATGAAAACTATTGGTAATGCAGATAAACTGGCAATGATTCGTACCACATCAGTCTTTTATCCAATAAGGCTTGCTAGTTTAGTCATTATAATGCATATTTTTAAAAGGCCAAATGAAGTCAAATGCTCAAAATATCATCAGTATTGTAGGTACCGCAACCCTCTTTTGTAATCAAAATTTATAATTTACGTAAGAGAAACGCCACCGAACTGTCAGTGCCGCCATTGATTTTGATCTTTGTAGCATTGCCCAAAGGAAATCTTTCGAAAGCTTTGCGTTAGGTTAATTGTTTTTGAACATCTTCATAAAACAATTCAATTTCTGTTTTATCTCTCTGTGTGTGGGGGTAGTCTGAAAGGTAACCGCTGACAGCTATATCAACATGCTAAAGGCAGTTGTCGCTGGGCGAGCGCATGTGTTCCAGCAAGACCCCGCTTCAACCCGCAAGACTTGTAAGAATTAGGTATGGCTATACAGCAATTTGTATTATCATTGGTGGCCCGAATTTGTGAGCATCCTTGAGCCCCGACTGCAACCCTCTCGATTACTACGTGTGGAAGACGAAGTTTAGTAAGAGGCATTGTAACACCAGAGCAGATTAAGGGTCTCTATTATAGAAGTAATAAAACATATGAACAAAGAGACAGTTTTATAATATAATTGTGTTAAGTTTCGTGTAAAAAAATCTAATTTTTTTGTATATTAATGTTATTTTTCTTATATAGTTGTTTGCCAAATTTAGCTAAAAGTAATAATGTTTCATTTTGTATACCGCAATTTTGATTTCCTAATTGCCTTTGAAAATATTTGGAAAAGATTTTTCTACCTTCTTGTGATACTTTATTTTTAAAGATTTTTTTGATATAGTCATACGACAGACAATATGCATCTTTTTACGTTTTTTTTTGTTTATAAAAATGTTTAATTTTACCCACAGTTTTACCTCAAATTTTCTTTAATTCAATTTTTGTCATTTACAAATTATTTGTCAATTCTACCAAAATTGACCCCACTTAGAGACAGGATCATTTTGGGAAGAAAATCAGTATCTCGGTTTGATGAAATGATAACGGTATTGTGCACTTTGAATTGGTTCTATATGGAAAAATTGTAACTGCTTAGTTGTACATCGAGCAATTGGAACCTGTCTTGCCGCATCCATTTTACCTTTCTGATTACATGCTGATTATATTCTGTTTTAATATATGGCGTTACAAAGTTAGCAGATTGGTACCGTAGGCAAATACGATAACTTGCAAAGTACTGTCAAAAAGACTTGAATGATAAAAAGCTATATTTTAAAGAGTAATTTGCAAGTATTAAGATAATACAAAAGTATGAAATAAGAATATCAAAAATAAAGTGATCCATAAATCGGCGGATTATATAAAAGTAATATCCATGAGTATATTCTCTCTATCTTATTATTTACATCCAGGTATAGAATTATACTTTTCATTTTTCGATCTTGTTAGATGGGGCAATGCGTCAATTGATACAAGTAGGAGGAGAGATTTCAGTTAAATAAAGTGAATTTTTAATTCTCACAATTATTTTTACATGCATCTAAAATGTTTTTTTTTTGAATTTGCCTTTAATTCTTATTTATAACTTTTAAAACCTTTCTCTTTTGAAATATCCTTTTTATTCCTCTAAATTTTTTACTTCAAATTCTTCTCTCAATATTTTCGCATCTTCTTTAAAGTATATGCTAATTGTTGAGCATTTTTACTTTAAAATTTTCAAATGTTCCTTAAAAATTATTTTTAATTTTTCTAAACATACCAATGGTGCATATAAATACATGCATTTAAAACTCCTGAATTAGGAAAGAGGACACTGAATTTAAATCAGGTCGTCAATTGTCTTACACGAATATTTTAGGAAGTAGAGTAATGTTTGCTTATTAATATTTATTAAGTACAAACACTATGTAATTTTATTAATTTTTTATTAGTTTACTGTTTATTTCTATTTCAATTAAATAAATGTCAGCATTTGTATTTCGTAGAGTAAAGACGCTGTGAACGGTCTGCGATATAATAAGTGCTGTGCGATAAAGTGTGACCTTTAGTCAACTTATGATATCAACTTTAAATAGTTAACAAACTGTAAGCGAATATTTTTATTTAAATTACTTTAAAAAGGTTTATTAATAATAACAAAAAATCTAATAACTACATACCAACAAAATGCTGCCGGTCGGAAACGGCTTTAACGGCGCATATAACATTAATAACCAACAACATATGAATGGAAATCCTCTACAAATTCCTCAATCACCGTTTTTACCCAACATACAACCCAACTGCTCTTATCAACAAACTCAATATTCATACTTATCACCCCCTAACCCATCCTGTTATTTACCACAGTATCAATCAACGTTACACCAGCCACAAATTTACTCTAGTCAGCATCACGATACAACAATCAATCAATCACATCAAGATAAAATTAACATAAGCGAAATTTCCGAAGACGACGAAGAAATGAAAATTAATCCGCTAATAATTGGCAACGCGTTTCGAATAATAAACGAAAACGGTTAACAAATATTCAGACACAAACTACTAATACTGTAAAGGAGCCAGTAACCACAAATAAAAATAGATACTCAGTATTAACTGAGGAAGATGAATCAAACAAACAAAAAAACGAAGAACATCAAAACATAACTGAACATAAACCACCACCAATTTTTGTACACGGTGTTTTAGATTATGGTAAGATGATCACAAACTTACAAAAAATAGTGGAAGAAGAACAATACACCTCAAAAAGCTTACACAATAATGTAGTTAAAATAAATGCAAATACCCCTGATACGTACAGTAAACTTATTAAGCACATGCAAGATAGTAAGATTATACATCACACGTATCAAATGAAAGAAAATCGACCCTACAGAGTTGTATTAAAACATCTAGACCACACTACCCCGATCGATAATATCAAAAATGCCCTTAAAAAATTAGGACACACAGTGCGTAACATTATGAACGTAAAAAACAGACAAAACAAAGATCCTTTGCCAATATTCTTTATAGACTTTGAACCAGCTACAAACAACAAAAGTATATACAACATACATTCACTGAAAAATAAACGTATTATAATTGAACCACCAAGGACAAACAGAGATATTGTAGAATGTACTCGCTGCCAGAACTGTGGACAAAAAGTTATTGCAGTAGACCTTTTGCTTGCGTGAAATGCGCGGGTTCTCATAATACAAAAAGTTGTCAAAAAACCCGAGCAACTTCACTGTATGCATTTTATGTGAAGGGTCCCACCCAGCTAACTATAAGGGGTGCTCCATATATCAAGAGCTTCAACGAAAATATCAACCCAACAAGTAACAAATAACCCCAAGACCTCCAAACCTAACAAGAGAAAATTTTCCATTCTTAAAAAGCCAAAGTAATTAACCTTACACTAGCCCTAGCCAGCCAACACATACACATTTAAATTATGCGAAAGTAGCCCAAAATCAACCCTCATCCTCTTAAACAGTTTCTTGATGAATTCAAAAATATCTTCAACCAATTACTACAGCAAAATAGTATGATACTAAATATGTTAACTACAGTCATCAACAAACTCATCCAATAATGGCCAAGTTCTTAAAAATAGCACTATGGAACGCTAACGGACTACAACACAGAAAGCTAGAAATTGAAACCTTCGTACGTGTTAATAACATTGATGTGTTACTAATTTCAGAAACACACTTCACATCAAGATCTTATCTAACAATACCTCAATACTCTGTATATCACACAACGCATCCAGATAACACCGCGCATGGTGGCTCAGCTATTATAATACTCCATTAAACACTATCAGTTACCTTCATACAAAACAGACTACCTGCAAGCCACTATGATAGAAGTTGAGAGGTTGCCAGCGCCTCTAGTCGTAGCAAGTGTTTACTGTCCACTACGTCATAACTAAACAAATGATACAACCCTTCTTTCAAATACTAGGACCTAGATTTCTAACGGGAGGAGACTTCAATGCAAAGCATACACACTGGGGCTCACGACTAATAACATCAAAAGGCAGATAACTACTTAAACTAATACTAGATATTGGCCCTCAGATTCCAATAAAATTCCTGATTTACTCGATTTCTTTATTACCCATGGTATGTCAGCAAACTACATGAATATTATTCCCAACTATGATATTTCATCGGACCATACGCCTGTAATAACTACAGAGAGTGCAACTATACTGTACCAAGAACCAAAACCTACTCTTAGCAATGCCAAAACTAACTGGAAAGTGTTCGAAGATTATATTACTGATAATCTAGATACAAATATAAGCTTAAAAACAAATCAAAACCTTGAGCACGCAACAAACCACTTTACATCAACAATACAGGAAGCAGGATGGAGGGCAACACCACAAACAAACAACTTAAAATGTAATACTCCTAACATTCCCACCGAAATAATGGAGCTAGTAAAAGAAAAAAGAAGAGCAAGAGCAGTTTGTCAGCGTAGTCGAAATATTCAAGACAAAAATAGATTAAATCAACTAAACAACAAACTGAGTCGTCGGCTGCAACAAATACGAAACGAGACTTTTAAATACTATACAAGTTCACTTTCTGTAAGTGACCAAACAATTTGGAGAGCAACCAAAGGAATTAAGCGACCTAAAGAGCATGTTCCGCCCTTACAAGATGAAACGGGAACATGGGCAAAGTCGAATAAACGGAAAGCTGAAGCATTCGCCGAACATCTACAAAACACCTTTCAACCAAATTCTAACGAACCTGATCAAGAAACTGAAAACTACCTAACTGATCCACTACAGCTATCGTTTCCAATAACAGGAACTGCTCTAAAACGTCTTCCCAAGAAAGGAATTCAATTTTTAAAAATATTGTTTAACGGAGTTCTGCGACTTGTACATTGGCCTTAGACGTTGAAGTTTTCTCAAATTATTTTAATAGTCACACCGGATAAACCTCCTAATAAAATCAAATCATACTGTCCCATCAGCCTACTCCCGATAGTATCAAAGTTGTAGGAAAAATTAATATTAAAACACATAAACAAAAGTGAACTCCAAGAAGAATGGCTACCAAACCACCAGTTCGGCTTTCGAACTAGTCACTCAACAACACAACAATGTCATAAACTGGTAAACACAATCCGTACAGCATTCGAAGACAAAGTGTATTGTAGTACAGTGTTCTTGGACGTGAGTAATGCATTTGATAAGGTGTGGCATAGAGGCCTGCTTTACAAAATTAAAAGTTTATTGCCGCAAAATTACTATCTACTTTTACAATCCTACCTAGCAGATCGATATTTCCAAACAAAAGTAGGCAGCAAAACATCTCAAATAAGAAAAATAAATGAAGGCGTCCCCCAAGGCAGCGTCTTAGGGCCAGTAATGTACTTACTATACACGTTCGACCTTCCAACCACACTATATACAAGCCTAAGCACCTTCGCTAAAGATACTGCCATACTGTCATGTAACGAGAACCCAGTGGTAGCATCAGAGTTGCTACAAGAACACATAAACTTACTAGAAACATGGATGGGAAAATGGAAAGTGAAAGCAAATGAAAGCAAATCAGCACATATCTCTTTTACAACCAAGCACTCAACATGCGCATACCCCAAGTAGATGAGGTCAGATACTTGGGTCTACACCTAGATCGACGACTGACATGGAGGACACACGTTAATAAAAAACGCAAAGAAATGGACCTACGTTGTAAAAAACCATATTGGCTCATTGGCAAAATGTCAGCCCTTACGCTAGATAACAAGTTAATAATTTACAAGTGCATAATCCGTCCTATATGGTCCTATGGATGTGAACATTGGGGATGTGCCAGTTCATCAACTCTAAATATTATTCAACGTTTCCAATCCAAAACACTTAGAATATTATCTAATGCCCCGTGGTGTGTGTCAAACATAACCTTACATAATGACCTCAACATTCCATATGTAAAGGATGTAATAAAAGCAAGAGCAATAAAACATCACCATACTCTGGAAAACCATCCAAACGTAACAGTAATCCCATTAGCTGACGACCCCCAAACCAGAAGATTGAAAAGAAAGTCGCTAATAGACTTAACGGATTAAAATAGGGGCGACATCACTGGATGTCTTCCCCTCATGACTGTATCAATTTACACAAAATTAGCTCATAGAATATCATGTAAATATTCTGATTGCTAATAAATAATTATTAAAAAAAAATTAAATAAAAATATGCTCCAATAAAACTGATAAATAATAACCACAATTAATTCAATATAGTACTTACGCCAACGACATAGCGCTATTCACCGAGTCAAAAGAAGAGCTAAGACAAGCAATAGAAGACATGGATAATGTTTTTAAAAAACGGATACACTATTAAGCTAAAGAAAATAAAGGCAAAGGTAATAAAATTCTGAAGAAAAAACTAAATATGGATAATATCTACATTAATGGAGAGACAGTAAAGGCTGTGAGTAAATTTAAATGCATAGAGAGTACAATTACAAAAAAAGTGTTTAAAAGAAATAATTAATAGGATAAACATAGCTAAGATGAAACAATTACTTACATCTATTGGCCTAACAATAGATATTAATATAACTGCAAATTATAGATTATAGAAAAAATAAACCAACAGAAACTAAAATTCTTTGAGATATGGTGCTATATATATATATATATATATATATATATATATATATATATATATATTATGTTCGTTACTGAATTCTATATGTTTGTCGATCTGTCGGTCTGTCACAAAATTTGAGATTTTTTAAAATTTGAAAATGGATTCTCATAGGAAATTTTACGCTGATTTCGAATTCGAAATTAAAAAATTTCTATCTCAAATAATTTTCGAGATATTCGACTTCGAATTTCGGGAAAATTTTCGACATTACGATTTTAAATGTGATTCTTATAGGAAATTTTAGGCTGAATTCGAAAATGAAGTCGAAAAAATTCTGTCAAATAATTTTCGAGATATTCGATTTAGAATTTTCCCGAAATTATAAATGGAAATCGAAAGGTCTTTTTAAGTTCGTTCTGGGATTGCTTACAGAGCAATCTCTTCGCCGGCCCCATGTTTTTACTTTTGATTTTATAGTGTCCAGTTGGCCTAATCCCTTAATTTTGTTTGGATTTCAAGTGTTGGTTATTATATTTTCATTTCTTCAAAAAGACCCAAAATTGTAAAATAGGTCCACTGTGTTTTTCAACACTTTAAAGGAGTTTATTTTTATTTTCAAACACATGTACGAGGTGTGTTAGGTAAAGTGATGAAATTATTTTTTTATCATTTTGTTAGGCAATGAGAAGAGAAAAAGTCAAACGGGTTCAAGTTGCGTGAATAAGGGGGGTGGGAACTTCGTTTCGGGGTCGTACTAAAACACTCACGTTCTGTCACGAATAATGACACGTTCCAGAAAACAAGGATCCTTTTCAATTCGCCCCAAAAACCAAGGCACGTGTTCCTTCGGTTGTCCTTTTCTTCCACCGAAAGGTTTTTCGGGGCCATTTTCACACAGATTTTTTGTATCTCCAATTCGTTGGTCAAAATCTGATGAACGATGGTTTGCGTCAAATGCAATATTTTCCCGATCATTCTGACTGCCAGCCGACAATCAGAACGCACAAGCAGTCAGATTATGTCAACATTGGTGTCATTCTGTACAGTTGCAAGCCGTCCGCTGCTCGCTTCATCTTCAATCGTCTCTCTTTCTTCTAACCATGCCTTAAACTACCGAAACACCTAAAACCTTGACAAAATAGTGTCTTCATAAGCTTGCTAAAGACTGTCTGGCCCAAGTCTGAAGTAAAATCGAATTGCACACCATTGCTCGACCTTACTGTTACTCATCGTCGAAACGGACTAGCCAAAAACGTTTTACGAAACAAATCGCTACAGCCAACGTACTGCCTTGGGGTTTCCACTCGCACTAAACGCGCAACGGATGTCGACACACCTTTGGTCCAAATAGGCATCCCCTAGTTTTCCCAGATCGCATGCTACACTATCAGTCCCAATACTTTATTTTACACACTTCGTGTATATATCATTAAAATTTGTATTAAAGGAAAAAGTAATACAACATTAAAGAATAACAAATTATTCAATCATATAAATAAAAAAAGCTGGAAGAAATAACGCAAATTGTCTTATTATTTGACTCATATGATAAAAACTAAATTAGTCCAAATCTCAAATTAGATAACAGTTGAAATGTATTTTTAGCCTTAAGAAAGATCTACAATAATTTTAAGATTAATTAGCAATTTAGTAAAAACATGTCTAAGATGTTATTATTAGAAATAATAACATCTTACGAACTCCCAGCAAACAAAATAAGAAAATCATCAATCTTAGTACTCAAAAAATAATTTAAATTTTGAATCATTTCTTATAGCAGAAATAAAAGCACCGGTTATACTGTTATGCAGGTAAAACAGAAAAAGCGAATAAATTATAATATTTACATTTATCATTGAAAAAGTGATACTGCAATTTATCCAAACAGATCTAATAAAACTGATTGCAATTAATTATAAAAAAGAGTAAAAATTTATTTAAGAAAATACAGCACACACAACCAAAAGAGTTTAAATTACAGGGGGATCTTATTAATTCCAAGTCGAACGAAGTTGAAATACATGTATATTGGAATATTCGATTTAACATAGTTTGTGAAAGTTAGGAAACGGCACACTACTATGCTATAAGTTTAAAAATGCAATTGTCTATTTCATCTAATTTATTTACCTATTACATATTTTATTTTAAATAAATAAATACATGCCTACGTCGTAGCTGTATTCGTTTATATTTAAAAATTAGTTCTTTTCTAATTTTTTATATAAGACAATTATTATATATTTGCCAAAAATTATGTATGTGCAGTTAAGCAGAAGAACAAACAGAACTTCATAATCTTCGCCAAAAGCAAATCAATTAAACGCTTTAAATAACCAAGATAAACAGAAGTAACGTGCGCTTCTGATACTAGGATAATTCGGGCAACCCCCACGTGAAGATCAGGAAATGTTTACATATGCTATTACTGCTTTGCTCAGTGGTATTATATTTTATGTTTAACCTCTAATATCAAATGCAAACTACCCGTATGCAAATCAGTACTTCTCGAGCATGCAGAAGGCGCTGTTTGTAAACAACGCACGATGTAACGTACACAATCTGGAAACTGATTACAATGTACGTGTCATGCGCCCAGATTCGTTTACTTTGTTTTAAATATCATTCTACTTTAGCATTTTTTATCAGAATGTTTGATATTCGAAGAGATAAACTTAACACATTTTATATGTGTCACATTTCACTAATGTAACATAATAGGAGTTATATAATTACAAAAGTAAGTAATAAGTAATATAAGGTATATTTTTAGTTACATTCTATTTTTATTTAAACGTAAAAACAATAAAATACCTCTTAGATTTTTATTCAGCATTAAGAATCATTAAATTCGACAATTTTTTAATTAATTAGTTTGACTGTTTCTGTAATTATACGAATACCTATCCTAGGCTGTATCACGCCAGGTAAAGAAATAGAAAGGTAGAATAGTAACCACCTCATTAAAAAAACTGAATTTAGTTAGCCCATATTATAACGTCCAGTAAGGACAGATGTCAGGCTAAGTTATCAGTATATTGTAGTAAAATGTTTTTTTTTATATAGATGTATATTTATTTAGCAATCAGAACTACTACGTTCTATAGGCTAATTGTATATCAGAATTTCAGCTTGAAATGACGTGACGAGAGCTCTTCCAGTGAAGGACTCTCTTAATCCACAAGAAGGTCTGCTGGCCAAAGTCTATGTAGTCGTCGTGGGTGTTCTCTTTCCAGTAATAGTTGAAGCGTTTGGTTCGAAACATACCACGGTGCTTGAATTATCATACGTAGCACTTTAGATTGGCTTTTTTGGAGCAATGCTATATTTGATTTGCTTGCGCAACCCCAGATTTCGATTCCATATGTCCAAATAGGGATGATGATTGTTTTATATAGCAATATTTCGTTTTCTAGGGAAAGTTTTGAGTTCTTCCCTAACAGCCAATAGAGTTCTTTGATCTTCAAGTCAATCTGCTTCCGTTTTTTGGTAATATAATCTTTTCATGTTAACCTAGTGTTCAGGTGGAATTCGAGATATTTGATAGATATCGCTCGAGGGAGTTCGACGTTATTGAGAAAAAGCGGATAACAACGTTCGTGTCTTAGATTGAAGTCTATGTGCTGTGATTTGTTTTCGTTTATTTTAATTTTCCAGAGATGTAACCAAGCCTGGAGTACATTTAAGTGGATTTGTACTAGATTAGATGCTACTGCTGGGTCTTCACGAGCTGCTAGTATGGCAGTGTCATCAGGAAAAGTACAGATAGTAGTTTCAGTGGTTGTTGGGATGTCGGATGTACATAGGTTGTAGAGGGTCGGTCCCAAGACGCTTCCCTGTGGTACACCTGCTTCTATAGAATGATAGTCTGATTTGGCATCTCCCACTTTCTAAATTTGCGGTCTAAAAGGTAGGATTTCAAGATGCCGAAATACTTTAGTGGGAGGGTTTCCTTGACTTTATATAACAGACCTGTATGCCATACCTTATCAAAGCCCTGGCTAACGTCCAGTAGAACTGAAGTACAATAATGTTTTTGTTCAAAAGCGTGATTAATAATTTGGATTAATCTATGTGTTTGCTGAACTGTAGAATGTCCTGCTCGGAAACAAATTGATGGGGAGGAAGCCAGGTAGCTGAAATATCGGCATTTACTCTCTGTGATAACAAGCGTTCTAATACCTTGGAAATTGTAGGGAGCAAACTAATTGGACGGTATGAGGTTACGTCATTTGGGTTCTTCCCTGGCTTATTTATTAAGATTATTTCTGCCGTTTTTAGCATTGGAGGTCAGTGCTACAGTCTTAAAATGGCATTAAAAATGTAGGTAATAAAGAGTGTCCCTTTTTCGGCAATTCCCTGAGCATTTTTGGTGTCACATCGTCTGTACCTGGTGCTTTTCAGATGTTAAGATGGTTAAGTTCGTTCTGAACTTCGTGTGAAGTGAAGGATTTAATTCGAAATGGGGTTTGTGGAATGTTGGATAAACTTGTTACGATGTCATTATTTATATCTTGATTGTTGGGCTTAAAGATGCGAGATGATTTGCAAAAAGATCAGCCTTCTCGCCCATTTAGCGTTGTGATCAGCAAGATTTTTTATTGTGGCATTGTGTTATTTTGGTTTTTTCTTGGATTTAATTGGTCTCCAGATAGAGTTGTCGAAGCTATTTAGTCTTGTAACGTAGTCAGTGAAGGATTGTTCACGGAGTTCTCTAAGTTGCGCCTTTAATTGATTGCTAATACGATTCAGTATATTTTTATCCAAGGGTCCCTGGGTTCTGTGCCACCTAGACCGTGCCTTCCGTTTTTTAACAATTAAATGTTTTATTTCAAGTGGTATTGATTTTGTGGTATTAGCTATTGGCATAGATAGAGTACTTTCCATGACTGAATGTTTAAGGGTACTTATGAGGGCATCCAAAGCGTCTTCGACTTCGTTATGGGTTTTGAGGCTTGTTTTTAGATTAATCCGTTGTTCCACTTCATTTTTGTATTTATCCAAGTTGGTTTTATTGTTATGAAGTTTATGTGTAAAATTCTTAATAATTACGAAAGTACTAATTGTTACAATTATCGGGGAATGGTCAGATGACAAATCGTAATTAGGAAATACTTCCATGTATGGTGAGGAGATTCCGTTGGTGATGAAGAAGTCCAACAGATCAGGAGTTTTATTTGGATCACTGCGCCAGTATGTTGGTTTACCGGTGGATGGAAATAAGTAGTTTTTTTCCTGGATTAGATTAGCTAGCTCACGACCTTTGGTAGTTGTTAGCCGAGAGCCCCAGAGAGTATGTTTACTATTGAAATCACCTCCAGCAATAAATTTGGAGCCGAGTGTGTTGAAGAAGTCCCTGAAGTGGTTGAGTTTCAAGTAGTGCCTAGGAGGCCAATATACTGCAGAAACTGTTATCTCGTAAGAGGACGTTTTGACTTTGAGTGAAGTGGCTTGCAAGTGATTTGTTTCATACTTTGGTAATATGTAGTGACTTACAGTATTTTTTATTAAAATTGCAGTACCTGCACGTGCAGTGTTGTCAGGGTGGTTTGTGTTATAGGTTAATAGGATGGAATACGAAAGAAGGATCTGTCGGTAAAGTGCGTTTTGCTAACAAATAGTATGTTGATTGAATTGTGATGTAGAAAAGTCTCTACTTCGTTTTTGTGTTGAAGGATGCCGTTGGCATTCCATAGGGCAATTCGTACAAATTTAGCGAATTCAATTGATGAGCTTTGTGTGCATAGTAATAATTGAGCTGTTTTGTTGCATTAGCTGTTGGAACACATTTTTGAACTCATTTAAAAAAGTGCTGAGAGTAATTGAGTTTTTCTCTGGTGGTTTTGATTTTTTAGTATATTCGAGTACGTACTGGCCTGTTGTGCCTGAGTTATTGGTTGTATTCTGTGTCGTGGGATAGGGTGTGTCGGTGCTTGTAATTGTTGAATATTAAGTATGTTTTTGGAATTATTGTGTTGTTTCAGGAGAGTATGGTAGAATTCGCATCTTCTGTAGTTGGCAGGATGGGGACTACCGCATAGTGCACATGTGGCAGGGGTGTTGTTTGGTTTTGTACAACTTGTGGAATTATGAGCTGCTCCACATTTCACACAGTAGTAAGATATGTTACAATATGTTTTAGTGTGACCATATTGCTGACAACGTGTACACTGAGTAAGGCCCTTGGTTTTTCTGGGTGGCTCGACTTGTACTATTCTATTCTGAATACCTCGTAGGTTATATATTTCTTTATTGTTATCCGCTGGCTCGAGGTCTACAAAAAATAGGTTTAATGTTCTTTAGATACTCTACTTCTTCCATTTAAAATATTCCTGACTTGGTGTCCCTGATTGGCTAGCTCTTGCTTAATTTAGTTTATGTCGGTTGTAAAGTATAGATTTTTGATAACCACTCTGAAGGCACGGTTCTCTTTTGGCTGGTACGTATGGTGAACAATGTTGGCATCTTTCATGTGGTGAATTAGTTTCCTGTAGGTTTCCGGAATATAACAGTTTATTTTTATGGTATTATCTGTTAGAGCTTTTATATTAAATTGTTCAGTTTCCGCAACTGTATTTAAACTTTTGATCATGTCACTGTAGTGTGTAACTCTGTACACAAATATCGGAGGAGGTTTTATGGTTGCATTGTTTACTTGTCCGGTAAGAGTGCTTCCCTCTTCTTCTTCATTTAGCTGGTTATATCTATTTGTTAAAGGTATTTGCGGAGTTTCTTTGATAGGTTGGGATAGTTTTCTACGTTTAGACGTTTAACGGTTTGCCATTTGTTAGTGTTGGTTGAATTATCGTTTACAACTTTTTGAGTTTCTTCGTCACTAGTAGACCTCATTCGATAGAGAATTCTGTCGTTGTTAGTTAAAGATTGTGAGGTAGTTGCCATCAAATTGTTGTTGAGATTGGTGGGAGGATACTGATTTTGAGGTAAGTTAAAATTGTTACCTGTTGATAGCGGTTGGCTTACGAATTGAAGGTTGGTGGGAAGTGGAAGTTGCATTGGAGCACCCTGTGCGTAGTTGATGTTCGAATTATTAGGTTGTCCGTAGGCGAAACTTGTTTGTTGCTCCATTTACATTTTTGTTGTTTGCCAGCGCTATTTAATCACAGGTATGTGGCTGGGCCGATAGCGCGGCGTGGATAGCGTGGCGCGGATGCCGCGCGAGAAAATCGCAGAAAACACTCTGAATTCGCACGTCTGCACTGCTTGAGCTACAAAATTAGAAATTAGTAAAATGTTGGTTCACAAAACTTAGAACAAAAATATCTTAATGGCGTTTCACTTGATTCTCTTAATGAGGAAATAGATGCGTTCGATTAACAATCTGATGCTAGTAAAATTTCTTAAATAAACCTCGGAATAAACTGAACAGCGTAAAACACAATAAGAATAAAAAACAGATATTGAAAACAGTAACGTAGAGTAAACAACAAAAGTAATAACAAAAATGAAAAAGTAAACTCAGACATAACAATGCTAACAAATACTATGTAAACTAGTAAGAAATGAGGAAAAATTAACTTATTTATGATATTTAATACCAAAAATCAGTGCATCGAAAAGCGTTTTGTAGTTAAAAGAAGAATTTTTGATGAACTTGCAAGGTGACAAAATAAGGATATGTAAGCTTATTTTCCGTTTTCCCTTGGCTTCTTAGGCTGACTTTTCTTGCTAATATTTTCACGCTTAAATATTTTGAACATTAGTTTACAGTCTTAATGTTACTGTAGTAACACTTACAAATAACATTAATGGATTTATAAAAAAAACTTCAATTGGAAAAAGTTTTATTTATTTCAGTAGAATCGAATCTTAAATATAATACGTAAATGCCGAGCAGATTTTGGTAAACATGCAAATTAGTTTGCACAATTTAAAATAACAGTTCTATAACTTTATTTAAAAAAAAATTAAAACGGTTATGATAATTGCAAATAAACACTGATTCTGTTTTTAAATAATTTCTTTAAATGTGTTAAAACTCCAAAAAATTTGAAGTCAGTATTTATTAGAATATCAAGTAATCGAATGTTGAAACCAAATTTTCTTCCTTAGAATGTAAAACAGTGTTAGACCAACAAATCCAAAAACACCCCCACCTGGGGAACGATGCTGTTTGGTGTTCAGTTGCATTTTAACATCATATTTATGAAGGTTAGTTTTTTTTATCAAAATGGAGAGTTATGCAACACTTTTTGGCCGGAACAGTCAATCAAAATGTTATTGTCAAAATTATGTTTTTGATAAGTGGTTTTCGCAGGATACACAGCTTGGGCACATGCATTGATCTACAGGCTAAGTGAGGATCATCATATAAGGCTAAACTTATTTGATCCAGAATAGACGGCTACCAATACGTCCTTCAAATGAAAGGGTGGCGTTAGGAATTAACGACATAATCAGAATAAGGAATCATAAAAATATAAAACATTTCCGAGTAGAAATCCACACATCAAATGATGGGAATAGTTATATAATTTTATTAATAACAAATATTAAGAACATATAAACCAAATATAAATTGTAAATATGTACATAAACAGAAAGACAAGAAAAAACCCTGAACTTTAAGTTAGGTCACTCTATATCACCCTTTTTGGCACTGTTCTGCGTTGAGAAAACCATTAAATATTATTTTTCAAAGATTGATAAGCGTGAATTTATAGTATTTATTAAGTTGGTAGCAGGGCTGTACTGGCTCAATGGTCCAGATCACAGTTCCTCTGTCCTGAACCGGCGCTCAGTGGTCAGGATATTCGTTCCTCTGACCTCGAGCCGGCGCAGACGAGTTCGAGTCTTGCTCAACCAATGGGTGTATGTGACTGCCCTACTATTAAGTTTATGTTGGTAGGCACAATAAACCATTGAAGCTGAAGTGCCAATAAGTGCGCTAAAAAAAGGTCGTAAAGCAAATATTTAAGAAAATTGACAAAAAATCGTTCTATAGGTTTTCTTAAGAAAAACTATATTATACAATAAAACGCGATGTTATGGGGGACTTTAAAAAATCAACTAAACAGTGCTTTGGTACTTTAAAAGTTATAATCAGGTGCTCTATGAAAAATCTTACAAAAACTGAAATTATGATATAAAATGAAAGCAAAAATTATTTTATAAAAACAAAAGTATTTGACTTCCAAAAAATCTGGAAAATTATTAGTTAAATAAAATTTGGGTATATCATGGCCATGCTAAAAATGAGGTTAGTTATAGGTTTTATTTTTTTTAAATTTATTATCACTTGTCAGATTAACATTATAGATGTTATACATGACATTTTTAACAATCAGTTACTAATAACTATATACACTTAACATTTGTATTGCATTAACATTTGGAACTATTATTAGCACCCCGTGTTCTATGATAACGTTAATTTAGTTAGTGTCTTCATCAGATGTTTTTATATTTTGGGGAAGTTTTCGTTTAAATCTTACATGGGTGTTGCGTTCACCTAGGTTATAGTACACTGCTCCGTCGTACGCACTTATATTACGGAAGAACTTTTTGCCACTTTTTAAAATATAGCCTTGGACATGCGATAATGCTCACAATGCAGTCAGTTGTTGCGAATATACCGTGGGGCATTTACTGCCATTTGCAAAACTTTATTTTAAAACCTCTGTAGTTTCTGAATTTTGGTTTTATTTGTGTTGCACCCATACTGGAGAGACATATAATGCTAGGTATCGTATTAGTGTAAGTAATCTATTATTGCATTAAATTGGTTTCTGATTTACATCTTAGTCTGAGATCCAAGTAGACCCCTGGGTATTTAATTGCAGAATATTTGGGATTTCAGGAAATAACTTCTCGGTTAACTTCAATTAAGTGGGTTCATTATTTTTCTGAATGTAGAAATCTTGCACTGGCATTTGGAGGTTTATCGGGATGTTCTAATTTTTAAACCATCTACAGATTTTATTTGTTACTTGCTGTAGTTGCTGCATTGCTTTTGTCAAGACTGCTCTTTGAGTTATAATTGTCGTGTCATCGGCATAAGTTGCTAACGACGCTGATGTTTGTAGTGCATTTGACGTATAGATATTAAAGTAGTAAGAGACCCAGTATACTACCCTGCAATGCATTTGGTTCTCTAGATTGCTGAGTTTACTTTTACTACAAATGTTCTTTTTTCAAGAAAGAGGTGATTTCTCTTTTAGCCGGTGCGTTAAGTTATTCAAAAGCCTTTTTGTCTCAATGCTTTGTAATTTTCATCTTGCTTGCCTACGTTTTTCAATTAAGTCTATAATGTAATTCGGAGGAAAATTATAGTTATAACTACTGTTCTGGCGCCTTGCTGAGTCTGTAGTAGCAGTGATTAAAGCAGTGATATTGGAGAAAGATGTATCAATGTCTTCCTTATTATTTAGTGCATGTAATCTCGCGAGGTTGTGGTCTAGCGCAGCTTGAGCAAGTGGTCGGAATTTAGTTCCATGATTACACTTTGATTTATTTGCTTACAGAAGTTTTTTTGCAGGATAACATCCAAGATTCAGGTTGGTGTTCAATTCTGTATGAAAAATAAGTATATTCATTCAGTGCCTATCGCTTGGAAACTGTGTACTGTTGAATAATGTTCGAGTTTCATTCCCTCAGAGTTATTTACTCTGCATTCCCATATTTGTTTACTGTTGAGATCTCCATTTACCAATGTTGGCTCAGGTGTGTTTAATATAAGTTTGAGTTCATAATCGGTTAGTTTTTTGTTTGGTTATTTGTATATGCTTAGGATGATAACTTTGGCTATTGTCATTTAGTTTTACTTTTTTTCCGGCGACTTTCAACTTAAGGTTGGGAAGGTCAGGATATGGCTGTGTTCCTCCAGAGGCTACTCTGGCATTTCGGTCTGTGCGATATACTTTGTACACGGGTATTTTTAAGATTTTCAGTTAAATGGATTTTAGAGTTGCACGCAATATCAACTCTACGTCTGGCTAAAAAGGCTATAACGGCTGATCGTTGACTGATAATGCCATTTGAATTCCAGTTTAGGATTGTTATATTTTCTAGCAGTTTTAACGGATTATAGTCCATTGAAGAGTAGAGGTACTATAGTTTATGGTGAACGTTTTAATATGAGGCAGGTAAAATGTTATTAGATCCATTAGGACATTGATAAATGTATTTGATAAAAGAGGTGTTGTTGACGGGTTTGACGTGCCAGTTTCAGAAATTAGACCAGTGTTATAGAAATTTTTAAGTCTGTTGGTAAAGGTCTGTGTTTTGTTAATATATGTATTACATGATCCTGTTCTGTTTACATTTGTGTTAATGTTTCAATTGTTGTTTGAGCGTTTGTGTTGTAATTCTTTATGGTGGCTACTACCTGGGTAGCTTGCTGCATGGTCACCTTTACAATTGGCACATGTAGGTTTGTCTTCACGTCTTCTATTACATTCTACATAATTGTAAGCTCCTGCACATTTCACGCATCTCTAGGTAACGATGCAGTAGTTTTCTGTGTGCCTATTGTGCTGGCATCTATGACACATCGGTAGGTTTACTGACTTTTTTCCGGCTTATACTTTTACCAAGGAGTGGTGTAGTGCTTTTAATTCAAATATTTGTTTTGGTTTGCTATTATTAGTTAATTAAACTGCGCATACTGGTAGTGGTTATTTATCTTTTGTCTGTAGTCGTGTTATATTCATAATGGGTAATTTCTATTTAGTGATGGAGGTACATTTTTAATAGTCACTGATAAAAGTTTGGTGTTTGGGTTTTGAAAGGTGTGATATGGAATTTTATTTTCAGTATAAAACTTTGTGAGAGTACAGTAGTCGTCTTCTTGAGTTAGATTTAAGCAAATGATATTTATATTGCACATTGTTGTAAATTCTTCTTTTGCCATGTTTTCGATATTTCTCACCAGAGCTTTATGATTTACCAAATTATGTAGGTAAATAGGTGGTATTTTTGCTTTAGCCGGGATAGTAGCGGTAGACGTGTTTTCTATTTGGCTTTGATTAGTATCACCCGTCTCTTGTTGTTTGGATAGTTAGTTGAATTTATTTTATTTTAATAACAAGCTCTGTTGTCCATAGGTATAGTTTTTTTCACCTCGTTTATAGGTGCTTATTCTGCTTAACATACGCTTGATTTTGCTAGTATTTAATTTTTTAGCGTGTTTTGTATGTAAATATTAAAATGGAAATATTGCACTCACAGATAGGCTAGTAATACCTTAGAAGGCCGAATGCACCGCGCTGATAAGGAGCACACGCGTTATTGTATTCCTAAATTTTTATGTAAAAACAAGAGATAGGTATTTAATATTAGAAAATTATTTCCAGTAATATGTTTTTATATTTTAGGTGAATATTAGAAGAACAAGAATGGCAATGAGTTAAAGAAGTGATGAGAAAGCGTGCTTTTCCGCTATCATAATAGATAATGCTCTATTTTACAATGTAAAGTAGAAAAAGCTACATAAAAAGAAACAAAAATACCTTATTATAGAGCATATGTACGCCTATAGAGTAGGAATTGTTAAAAGTCTAACTGTTTGAGTTGATAAAGTCGTAAGGTTAACCCAACAACATATATAATATATATAATATATAATTTATAGTATAATAAACTGCAATTAAAATCAAATAGAATTAATACTGGCAAATTCCGTGATTGACAAAGATATTATATAGAAAGTTTTTGTTTTGAAAAAGCTTTAGGTAGTAGGTATCAATAACATGACCAGTAAACAATGCCAAAATTCCGAAAACTGTGCAATAAAGAAAAACGAATTTGGGATTTAAATGAAATAATAGAATATATATATATATATATATATATATATATATATATAATGACGAAAGTTTTGGAGAGAAATTATTATAAATTATTACACATTTGTTTCCTTACCTTATTATATTTTTATTATTTATTTTCCTGATATTTCTCAGTATAAATAATTATTTTCTGGTTGTTTCAATTAAATAATACATCCAAAAATATAATTTTAAGTTTATTATAGCGTACTATTAAATTTTGATTAAAAAAATTAGAGATTATGATGCGTTATTGTTACAGCTTATTTGTAACATATTATTTTTTTAGACACTAAATGACATATCTAAAATTAATGACTAGTTTCACGTCTTCTTAATTAAACAATAATTATACAATGTTAACTGTTTCTAAATGCTTGGTAAAATTTCACACAATACGCCACCAGCATATAATAAATTCATCAATTAATCAATCAATTCACGCAAGTAAAACACAAACATAACCGATTTATGTACGTCATATAAAACATTAGGTATTATCTTCTACTATTGAATAAAGTGTGGAAAAGAATGTCTACGTTATAAATTAAATAAAATCTATTATAATAAAACTGATAAAAAAGTTGCAATAAGAAAGGAATATCCTTGTTGCTTTATTATTTTGAACAAACTAAAGAAAAGTGATGCTAATGTTTTCCAGCAAAATAACAATAATTAAATTAAAGTTTATAAAATAATATAAAAATGTAAATATACATTTTACAAATATTTATATACCGGAGCGATAAAATATCAACAAAAGCGCATCATTGTAAAAGACTATATTTGTGGAAAATTTGGAATACTGCAAAATTTTGTGGCATTAATTAGTTTTTACTACACGCTAATTATTTTTAAATTAGCTTTTAGAATAACATGTTTATTTCTTTTGGTGCAGATTATTCCAGTTTATTAAAACAAATATTCAATTTGTTAATTAAAGATATATTTAAAATCATCAACCACCTTATCTAATATTAATGACATTTCAATTTAATATGCTCAACTTAATTTTCAACTTAAAAATAATGCCGATGAGGCCCAGAAGTGGTTTGTAAAGCTTAAAAAAAGTTTCTGTTTTCTATTGTAATTACAACGAATGGTTACAAGAGTTTAAAAATAGAAGTTTTCATGTGGACTAAACGCACTGTTTTTTTATTAAACAGAGAATGGGTAAAGGTTAGATGACTGATTAGGAAGCTGCAACAAATTAAATTAATTTAATTGCAAAAGCAATTTTAAAATCAATTGCAATCACCTACAAAATATTAGATAACTTTAAATAGTACAGTTAAAATACTTTTTATGTTTCAACCATTCGAAATTTACATAAAGCACTATTAATGTAACTTAATTTAGGAGTTTTCACTAAAGTGTAATATTAATTTATAAAAAGTTTATTACTTACCTAACCTCCCAAATAATTCCTCTCCCCGATTTTTAGGAGTGCGCGTTTGTCGAAATTTTGATACGCTACCGAATTCACTTCTATAAGAGGATAGTTTAGAATTGATAAACCCAACCCGACCTTTTTCTATATTTTTGATAGAGGTAAAGAGGGTGCTCTGTTCTCATCTGTTAGTTCGTGAGGGAACCCAACGACCTTATAAATACTTTCTAGCTCTGATTACGCGCAATAACAATTTTCTTCTAAAAGCGGTTCTATTTTCTCATCTCCTTTTTTTTTGCTGTTCAGGGTGTTCGTACCACGTACATAAAAATATCCATTCTTAAACCCAAGTAATCGTTTCTTGCAAGTACGATGCGAAGCAGCATCCTGTTTGAAAACTTTACAAATCACATCTGTATTGTATTTTATAATAAGGTATCTCTAAAATCTTCGTCGCGTTGATCATAAACTCTAAAATATTATTTGTTATTCTAATTCAATATCCGTTTTTTCTCTTAGTGTATGATTTTCGCAATTTCGCTATTGTACTCTAAATATGTTGTTGATACCTTCTACCAGAAACTTGTTTACTTTATCAACTTTTCATATAATGCTATTGCCTATATTAATTCTATTGGTTTTAAACAGCAGTGGTATGAGGGTAATCGTAGAACAGTACATCCACTACTTTATACTATAGTATCAATTACGTATTGTGTTGGATAAAATATTGAATACATCTTTATCAACTTAAATATTTAGAGCTTTAACAATCCTTTCTTTGTAAATGTACCTATGTTATATGACCATGTAATATTGATTTTTTTCTTTAACTCTGTTAACACATTTCCTTATTTTATACTATAATACCGTTATCTATGATAACATAATTCTCTTTTAACGGGAAAATACATCCCTTAAACACTTTGATACGTTCTTATAATGACCCCCTAAAACACAATAATACTTTATTATAAATAATTTACTAATATTACATATCTATCTGTCGTTTTTGACTATAAGTTTAGAAATATATCTTTAATAAAATCTAAAATTATGTATAATAATTATTTTGTTCTTTTGGTACATGCACGCCTAATACCAGTCGAGAAATCTTCCAATAGCGTTGTTATCGAGTTAGCGGTATCCTTCCAACCTTTTTTTAGCCTGGTCGATATTAAACAAAATTTGATTCAAGTAATACATTGTTTTACCTTATTATCGATTTTTTTTAAAAGTCAAATATTTTTGTTTTCATAAATGCAAGTTCTCTAAAATTAGATTTAAACCTCAACCAAGAACAGAAACAAAACAAAAGTGGAAAGAAGATAAATTCTAGAAAAACAAATGAAAATGTATTAATCAAAAAGAAATGGACAAACTCGTTCAAACGTAGAATGATGTTAATAAAGAGTAACAAAAATCAACATAAAATTATATAGACAAAGCTCGACAGTTATAAAAGCATATGCTGTAAAAGATAACGTACGGCTAGCTGAGAAGGAAGAGTTTTTTAATATCCTGAAAAATAGATAGCAAGTATTAGCAAACGAAGTGCACTAGCGGTAATCGGTTACTTGAATAACAGAGTGCAAACAAAATAAAATAACGAGGCACCCGCACAGTTTCAAGAAAAAACTATCGATGCAAATGGAATAACATAGATTAATACCAGTTAGTTCCTTCTTTCAACATAAGAATTATAAATATACTTGGGACCATCCAACACGATGGCTCAAATTTATTATTAATATGAATAATACGAGGCCCGAAAATGATATAAAAGATGTAAAAGCATATCGTAAACCAAAGCGCAGTTTGGATCACCATATGGTTAGAAAAACCTTTGCTTCCAAGGGAATAGCGATCCTCAGACATCAGGAAGAAAATGTATTAGAGCTATACAAAGATAGATGGGATATGCGCTTAAATGAGAGAACAACAGAGGTAAATCAAAATAAAATCTATAATCATATAAAAACTAGTATTGATAAAACAGCATACTAAGCTCTTCGAATAGAATTATAGAAAAATAATAGAAAAGAAACATTCCGCGAGGAATTAGAGAAGGAGATCAAAATAAAAAAATTATTCGGAATGGCTACGAGAAAAAACATTAGAATACAGAAAAATGTATGTTTAATGTAGAGAGCAAGTAAAACAACAAGTATAACAAAAGAAAAATAAACACTGAGACAAGTTAGGTAGAAAATAAGTAGTAAAAAGGATTCAATATATCCAAGGAAACCTAGAAAGAAAATTCACAGATTAAATCAAGAAACAAAAAACAACACCAAGCTACATCTAATAACACTTAAAAAATAAATATAATACTACAACATATATCACAACACATGATATTTCAAAAAAATAAAGGAAAAATCAAGAAATTGTAGGAGAAACAGAAATTATAATACAAAACATAACAAAGGCATTAAAGAGTGAGAATAATAAATTACCGGGATCGGAAAATATTACAATAAGATTAATAAAGTATGATAGAATGTAGGCTAATAGAAATAATAACTAAAATGTTTCAGGAAATATACACATAGAATAAAAAATGCATATTGTATCGATATACAAAAAGGGAACAAAAAGGTGCGTTACTACTATAGAGAAATAAGCATATTAGCAACGATAGTAGGATCCTTAAGAAGTCATAGAAAATAAGATAAAAGAGCATATAATAGAATTCAGTGAAGATCATTTGTGGACAACATTCACTGCACCAAACAAGTAAATTAAAAGCAATGAGTAAAAAATTGAAAGTCATATAACTAAGTTATACGGTAATGTTGCAAGGGAAAAACTGTGGGACGCAATGAAAGTACAAAGGATCAAAGATAAATAGATCAAAATAACTAAATTGTTATACCAAAACATAGAAGGCCAAATGAGAATGGAGAATTGACTAAGAAAACTAGTAAAAGTGTCTAAGGAATTGAGATAAAGATGCGTGATGTCGGCATTGCTTTTCACTATATACTCTGAAGAAGCATTGAAACAATAGTATAGAAAATGCAAAATAATGGAAATATCAATACGACACATTATACTTAATAATGTTTACTGATAACCATTTAATTCTGGCACAAGATGAGAAAGACATAGTGTAGATGTAACAAAAATTAAAGGAAAAATAGGACAAACTAGGTTTTACAATGAATTTTAAGAAAAATGAATATAAGTGTGTTGGAGGAGTCGCACGTAACTTACAGATAGGACATGAAGCAATAAGAACCTGTGCAGAATGCAATCTATATCAAATACGGGCTACGTAGAGGCAGACAAAGAAGATAATAAAGGGATAGTAAAGGGATCACTAGTTGTTTCACAACTCAAATTAGTATACGGTTGTTTTTATCCGGGTCCGTCATTAATCTCAGTCTTAATACTAGAGTTGAGATTTTAATGCGTTTCTCATCTCTCAAACGCTTTCTCACTTATATACTGGTAATATTACTAGTAAAATTATTTACATAAAGTCTATAACAATATCTTGTAGCAACACACAAAGCCGAGCACGTTGGAAATTAACCACAGGGAAAATTTGACTACAAGCTCGGCGAATAAATCGCAGGTTAAATTAATTAGCCGAGCAAGATATGTTTTATTCTTGAAGTGCCGTTGCGCTAACAGTAGGTTAATTTTCTGCTAAACTGGTTCCATAATTAAATCGTAGATGCTTATTACACCAAGCAAATTACCTATTACAATTTAATTCCACGGCCCCCCAAGGGATCGTCGTCTTGTGTGCGAACATGTGCCCAATCAAAATAATTGTTGCGATCTGTTGTTTCCACCTGCACTCGAAGCGGCTGGCTGGAAGGCTAAGGGCTGAACCCGCTAAGTTTGTTCGCAAATTGTTTCATCAGCTTGCAGTAATTAATTAATAATTTATATTAAGAAATAGTACAGGGTACTTGAACAATAAATAGTATTATATGTTATTAAATAAAATATAATATTTTAGACTAATCGTTTTTTAAACATTCAAAAACGTGTATGTCCTTAAGAGAAACAGAAAAAAGCAAGACTCAACTGTTATTTTTTACCAAGAGCAAATAAAAAATTATACAGTTTGAAAAAGCTTCATTGCGAGAAAAAGAACAATGGAGTAATGCAATAAAGCTCCTGAATTTTTTTTATATATATGTATGTACATATAACGGTGGTCCTTATCTTTTTGGTTTTTGCTTTTCAAAATACATACCCCAATTTTTTAGATCGATCAGATCACGTTTAATGGAATCACATCAAGGTCAAATCTCAGCTAATTTAAAGCTTTTTGGACTCGTATCCAATTAACTCCTTAACGGTTGATCTTACAAAAAATATATATTCCACCATTTTTCTTCTAAAAAATTTTTTTCTTAGGATTAACCGTTTTCAAATTATTCAAGGACACCGAAAATGTGGTCTTCTTTTTTAGTATCGGTTAAAAATGTTTAGTCCAAACATTCTTATTTATTTTTTTCTTGGCAGACTGTAACGCCCCAAGGTCATTGCTTTAAAATTTTGCTACCTGCTCGACGGTTAACAAACCAACCCATCTTCTCGGATTCTTTTGTCGTACGTTTTTCAGTAATACTAGGGGTTGCAAATGCCTTGGTTGTTCCTTATTTTAATTATTCTTTAAGCATTGATCGGATAGTATTGTGTTTCTTAAAGTATTATTGTTGGTATTATTTTATTTTTTAACTATGTGCTAATTTCTGCGTCTTTTGTAATTGCGTAGTGATAGTATGGTGCGAATTAAAATAATATGACTATACTTTTTAATAAACCTCTTGATATTTTTAAAAATGACATCGAGCGAAATTTTCTTTATTGATGAAACAAAACATAAAATAATGGGTAGTAAACTCCGATCAAAAAGGGGTTGCTTAAAAGTTTTTTTTTATAATGCGAGATTCATCAAATTACTTTTCAACCCAACTGCAAGTCTTGTGGTCGATGAGTGTTTCATTATCTGGAAAAAGCTAAAATTCCAACTCAAAAGAAGTTGAACTATAAAAAGTAATTAAAAAATTGTACAAAAGCAAAAACCCAAAGTTTAACTTAAATTAAAAGAGAGAGAATAATTTGAAGAAAAACCAAGCGATTTATGTGACGTCGCACGCGCCAGAGCTTTATATATAATGAAAATCGCTAAAGATAAGAAATTTTTAATTTCTGAAAGGCCAACAAACGTTCTGGTGGCATGTTGTGCTTGTACAAAAAAAAATCAAAAGCGAGGAAACAAAAAGAGGCTATGCGATCTAAGATGCAAAAATATGTGACAAGAGAATCCTCAGGAAGTCATAAAGTTAGTGTAGGTAAGTTAAATGAGATAGTTGCCTTTCATTGAGGCTAATTATATGAAAAGACTTATAAACGGTCATTTGCTTACCTTTTTAGAAGATTTGAGCGATGACTACTCAGAAGCGTTCGACAATAAAGCCAAATAATCTAATTTTAACGTTAATAAGTAAATCTAATTCAGATTACTCTGAGTCTGAGAGTAAGGAAATGACATCTGCTTTACAGAATATACCTCAAAAAAGAGCTGCAAAACAGCTATTGACTCTAAGTCTTTCAGCCACCCTAGATCGATGTAAATTAAGTGATCGAGATGCATGTTATATGGGTTGTCAGCACCTTTGGATGCCGTTTACATAGACCCAAACATTTGTATCATAAATAGGTAGTCTATTAGGTTTTTCGAGTTAAAACTAAATTTTGCTGTTATTCATTAGGATGGGAAACTACTTCTAGCTTTAACAGAAAAATTACAAGTAGATCGTCTTCCTGTTATCGCCACTGCTTCTTGCACCAAACAAACGCTAGGTGTATCAGGTCTATTAAGTAGTGTAGGAACTAAAGTATTTTCAGCCGTTTACAATATACTTTATGATTGGCGGTTAAGTGATAAATTAGAAGCTTTCGTTTTTGACACAACGGCTTCAAATATCGGTAGACTTTAATGGTGCTTGCACCCTTTCGGAGCAAAAGTTGAGGTTTGGCAAGCCGCCATCAAATTTTAGAAGTTGTACTTCAAGGTATTTTTGCCAAATCAAAATTATCAGTAATGATAGGACCTAAAATTTAATTATTTAAAAAAAATAGATAACGGTGACTATTAAATCTGAACAACAGATCTAAAAGTGTTTTTTATTTCAGACGAAAAAATTAAAAATGATTTACCAATAGATGATTGCAGACAACTGGTGGACGTTATTATGATTTTCTTAGGTAGAGTTCTACCGACAGGCATCTTTTTTCAACAACCAGATGCTTACCATCTAGGCCGCTAAATGACTTTTTAGAAGTCGATCTATCTATTTAGATCTAAATAGAAGACTTCATAAGAGGTAAAATATAGTTAAATCGTTGAGAATTCTTAACGACAGCGCAGAAAGGGGTGTGAAGGTGCTCCAAGACTTCAGTGACAAAATAACTAAAACCGAATAACAGAAGCAAAATTTGTTGCAGGTAATTTTTCGAAATAAATATTAAACTGCCACATTATACTTGAAATATTCATATTAAAACGTTAACAAAAAATAATTCTCTTTTCAGGTGGTACAAGATTACAGGAAACCGTATCCCTCGGCAAAAAATGTCTTAAGGAAGGCGTTTCATATTTAAATAAAATAATTTTACACAAAATATAGGGCAAAATATACGTTTAGTCTCGGAAATATAGAAATAATTTAATTTGAAATGAGGTGAGAAAAAGTTATATTTAGATCGGTATAAATAAAATTTAATAAATGATATATTACGTACCGCAAAATCATTATGTTAACTTTTATTTCTTTTCTTTTACTCGATATTTTTAAAACGAACCGTAATATCAAAAGAATCGTGAGAATATTTTCTAGAGAATATGTACGTATTTTGAAAATCAAAATTTTAAAAAACAAGTTACATAACTGATAATGCATGGTAGCTAATAGTTTTCAAATAATAGTTTTGAGTATTGAAACTGTTTGCTATCTCAATAACCTCACCTATAATTCTACTTGTGGGATAGAAAATGGAAGTGTTACATAGTGGGAAAAATTAATTTTATTACTAATTTCTTTATTATGATTGGCCAAAGCAGAAGAATTTTTGCCCTTTCATGAATATGAAAAATGTTCGTTTGGCCTATGTAAGTTTTGTCAGAGTTACAATAAGGTATTTCATAAACTCCTTGGGATTCGTAAGGGTAGCAACCCTTAGCTGAGCGAATAAAGTCAGATACTTCATTGTTAATTGTAAAAACGTTTGTTTATTTTGTTCGTTCAGTACGCAGGTCTACTATGTCATACTTCTGATATAAAGCAAAACGCTATTGCTTAGTCAGAAAGGTCGTAAGTTTTAGAATATGTGTTTTTGTTAATATTTTCAATGATGTTGGTTAAATATTTTTGGGAACATCCGCTTTGTTAGGATTTTAGTGATGGTATTAATTTTAGTTTTGTCGATTCTTACTGTCGGAAAGTTAAGAGATTTTACAATTCAGTATATTTGGGCAAGGTGGTGATGAGTTTTTTGCACTTAGATAATGATTACTACAAATAAGTTTCCTGTAGATGGTATGGTAGAGCTGTCATTGTAAGGATCGTTTTGTTACAAGATTGTCCAAAAAGAGTGGGAATTGTTTTGTTCAATACTCATTGCAAACTTGATGTTGGTGTAAAGTTTATTTATACGAGCAAGGAATTAGAAAAACGTATCTTGTTCATAAGGACATATAATAAACGTACCGTTAACGTGCTGTATCCAAACCTACCTATTGTGTAAAATACGTTGACAATAAGTTTTTCTCTGGGGTCGTGGACAAGATAAGCTTTAATAGGTGAGTTAATTAATTAGCTGTTAACCCCTTATAGAAATAAACAATACTGTTGTATAATTGATTTGTGTAAATGGACTCAGTTTGCTAGTACTGGTATCAAAAACATAATTTATTGCAACTCTAAAAACTATTTAAATAAATGGCGATTTATCGATGAAAAGTAGGTTGCACCAATTGAAAGCCGGTAAGGTAAAAAGAAAATTTAAAAAGCAATGTTTATAGAGAAGAGGAAACAAAATTGTGTTACAAAAAAGATTACAACAGGCTCTCATCGACGAGCAGATATATGTCTATGTTAGCTAAAATAAAGGATCCAGATAGTTCAATGTAAAATTTCGAAAAAATTTAAAGGGATACTTTAAAACCCGGAGGAAACATTTAGCAAAACATTTAAAAGCTTTAGATAAAATTAAAAGAGATTTATAAAAACTACAAAAAGTTTAGAAAAATTATTTAGAAATTTGAAATGAAACAACTAGAAAATCATCAATAATAAATAAATAAAATCTTAAAAAAGAAATACAAATAAATAATTAAAACAACCCAAAAACCTGATGAAAGAATTAAAAGAATATTTATAGAAAACAAGCATGGTCGCGGAAAGTCTAGTATCACTAGGAGAGGAATTGACAAAAATATTAGTAAATAGAAAAAATACAAAATGTAAAGAGGAAATAAAAACAAGCTTGAACGTATATTTATAAAATCGTGATACAAAGTAAAAAATAAAACGTAAAATTACGTTTACATAATATCAAAAACAAATTGAAAGGAAATGAAAAAGAGCACGCCAAAGATTAAAAAAAAATTAAATAGAAACACAAAATAGTATTCGAGGTGCTTACAAAAAAAAAAAAAAAAATAGAAAACTTAGTGAAGTCATACAGCAATTAGCGGCAACTATAGAAGAAGGTTTGTGAACTGCGGAATGTTACTATGTATATCGTAGCAAAAAATTCCCTTGGAGCGTTTATTAATCTGCTCAACACAGAATCCTGGAACGGTCAAAAGGGTAGTTGAGGTTAGACATAGTTAAACCTACATAAACTACTTAAGTAAACATATTTATAAACGAAAATAGTATATCATGAAGCTAATTTAATTTCAATTTGAAGATAATCAGCAAGGCCCATCATCCTCCGAGACAATGCAGTGATTTTAAGTGAGCACCTAAGTAAATAGAATTTCGAACTAATGAACAGCCATCATTTTCAGAAACCAACTCGAATTTACCTGTTCCCAAAGGAAAAGTTCCGCCCCTGTGGCCTTTATAGTACTTACTTCATGCACTCAATAGCAACTCCAAATAAACCATTCCATTACTAACCCTTCAGAGACTAAATTTGGCGAGCAATTAAAGGATACTTCTCATTTAACCGATAAGGTGTCGATCTTGTATACCAACGTATCAATTAATTTCGCACGCGCCTTTGCAAATTATTTCTGATCCCTGCACGCACCCCAAGCTGCAGTTTCCGGTTCAAGGGTACGACGTCCTCATCTATTAATCAAATTCGCAGCGGTGCATCATAATAGTACAGTAAACGGCAAGTGCAATAATGAGACGGGGGCTTGCAGAATAAAAGGGTGAGACGCTGAAGAGCCTTGTTACGACTTTTTTCCTTTCCCCCCGTCATATGTCTGCATTAAGCCAGGCGGGAGCTATTGTAGTATACGAAACGCTGTATGAAGACTAATAGTACCTGTATTACTCGGATATTAGCTCCGCTCCGCCTTTTTTCTACAATAAGGTCTGTTGAACTTGGGCAAACATTACTTTAGGAAATGATGATGTTGATGATAGCGAACTTTATTTACACACCGTGACCTGAAAGTCGAAGCTCTTCATGTCGTGTTTATTTCACGAGTCGGCTTTAAATAGGCGCTTTTTAATACACATTTCAAAGCAATCGACGCTATTAATTTTTCTTCGCATATTCGCATTTCAATGTAGCGAGCAATTTAAACAGGGTACAGATACAATTGTTTTTCAACGCAGATCTGCAATTTTACAGCGTATCCCAACTCTTCGATACTTTGTAACGAATGCTGTATTTTATTGCCCGCTGTACGCCAGTTTCTGTTTATGGCATAGCAATTTAAGCCTCGTCTGTTAGTAAACTTTGATTTACAGATGCGTACTCGGATTTATGCTTCATATATATGTAGGCATGCGTCAGCACAGCGCTGTATCTGACACTTTTTATCTGACGGTTTACGTTCATAAACCGCAATTTTTATCACTATAACATGCATCACATACCTTGTTTTATAATACACATAAACCTCGTTTTATTTAAATGACAGCCTTTAAAGTTTCCCCTGCAATACGTATAAAAATTTTATTTTTACAAAAAAATATAAATTTATTTTCTATCGCATGCACCCGTTTTCCTTAGATAAGACTATTAAGTAGAAAATTTTGTAATTTTCTTCAACTCAGCTTTAATCAATTTTCATCATTAGAAAATGTATATAGCAAAAGAAAATATAGGTAAGAAGCTTTGGGTAACGATACTATTCCATTAGTTAGGGTAACATAATAATTAACTCGCACAGCTTAAAATTTGTAATTCATTAACAAAAACAGGGTCGTCGAGAAAAATCCAAAACTGTTTTAGGAAATTTGCTATTAGATAACACAAACAAGTTAGCTTCACGTAATCAACAATCTAAGATTGCCAAAACATAAGCCGAAAATATGACCGCATAGCCGCAATATTCGAATCTTTTCGCATTAAAAAATCATCGATAGAAATTGCTGTGTGATTTGGCTACAAAAACACCCAGGTTACCTTTGAAGTACTTAGGATATTACTAGTAGGGAAGGACAAAACAACTCGAGTAATCTATTCGCGAGAGAAGTGATAAATTTGAATTAAAAGAGAAAATGGTTTAGGATCCCGCGGAACACGAGTGACCTGGCAAAAAAGGGCGTGGCGAAGACGACGGTTAATCTAGCAGTGCACCAGGATCTGAACTACAAGACTTTTGTCTTGAAATATCACTAACTCTTGTTTGGGGAGAACAAGATTGGGAAAAAAGGACTAAACACTGCTGAACGACATCAAACACGACAGCTCTGACTTTCTGAGATTTTCGAAGGAAGAGAATTTGAGTCAGTGCAGAAGGCATATTGCCAAAATGGCTGTCGGGTTTTCCAATATGCTTTTGAAGTACCTACCGGCATGCATACAAATGTTTTCGCTTCTATGGTGGTGCTGGGGCTTGTGAGCAATAAATGGGATGTCATGGCGCCTTATTTATTTGAGGTAGGTATGAATGTGACTATCGACAGATATATCGTGCTGAAAACAATTGTCAAGTCCTAGATAGAGAAGATAGCACGTGTTCTAGCAAAACTCCGCTACAGCCCACAAGGCATGGTAGTACAGCAATTTATATTACCACTAGTCTTCCGACTTGTAGCCTTCTTACAATCCGACTGTACTCTCCTCGACTTGTGAATGAAGGTCCAAGTAAAAGTCGACGAGAGATATCATAATATCAAGGACAACTCAAGACTTCGTAGTTGTGAATGAAATATAATGTCGGTCAAAAATTTTTCACGACTCCGCTGACACAAAACCATTTATTTAGAGAAGTTTTCCATCATGCTTTTCTTAGTCTTAGGGAAATCAACCCTGTTTTTTAAATAGCCCAAAAAAAAGTTTTAATAGTCAGAATGCAAGGCAGCGGTGGTCAATCGATATCATCCCTTTGTGAGACAACACAACCAGAAAATTTGATTTTAAGTAAGTATTTTACGTGCTATGCGATAATTGTTGAACCATTGACACCTTGTTGAAATAATACGTCATTCAAGTTCAAATCGACAGTTTCATTGAAAACAAAATTGTTCAGAATCTCCCTATAGTGCACACCATTAGCGATAACGGCGTTACTAGCTTCGTCCTCAAAAAATATGATTGCCCCAGATCACAATATACACGAAGCTATACCATTTTTGGAACGCATTGGTTTTTCGTAAATAGCATATGGATTTTCAGTATAATTTCAGCAATTTACAAAAGGCTTTAAAAAAATAGAATTATCGTTGTAAATGAGTTTTTTTGCATTTCTGGAGATTTTAGATATGTGTTTGGATACCAACTGTACAAATGCAAACAGCACGCAATTAAAATCCTAAAGTTCAATTTGGATCACCCTTTATACATTTTTTCAGGCATGAGATGGAAAAAACAAACTATCAATAGGTTAAAAGATTATAAAGAAACTAAAATTTAATTAATTTATCTGTCATTTTAAAGAGAAGTTTTTCACTACCTTATTTTTAATTAGCAGATAATAGCAAATAAATAATTATTAATCAGATTCATTTAATTACATTTTTCCAACATTTACCTTTTGTTTTCTACTTTCGGTGAGTGCGATCTCTCTTATTATTGACTATCAATTAAAACACACCGATTAAACTACTTTTTCCTTATCTGTCTGTTTATGTAAATGTTTCAGTTTATATTTGATCTAGGCATATGTTTTTAATATCTACGGTTTAAAAAATTATATAACTACCCTTATTTATTTCTTTTGATTTAATCTTTAGGATACAATTTTATTGTATTTTAAACTAGATTTTTGTTATTAAGTATTCTATTACAAAATAAAAGCTGTTTCGGAAATTTTATATTATATCTATATCCTCATTTTACTTCGACTATCTCCGAACCTACTAATGCTTTAAAACTCTTTGTTTATTACTTTTTTACATTATTGGTACATACGTATCGAATAATACTATTTTTTCATTTTACAAGAATCGTCACCGATTTATTACGTTAAAGTTTTAAGCTTGATACATGGTGTGTATAACCATAGCACAAAGAACTTGAAATATGTTTTGTCTGACAGAGATTACTACCATAATTATTCTTTTTCACTTTTAAATAACAAATTTAACTGCTTGCAATTTTTCTTTTGTTGTTAGAAGATGCATACGAAAACAAATATTAATATTTTAACCATGAGAACCTTTTAAAAAATGTAAATTTTTCTAGAAAGGACGTGTTATATGGTAACAAAGCAAAAAAATCAATAGTTTTGCATAATAATACCGCCTTTTGTGCACCGGTGTTCACTCAGTATTACTTTTGTAATTACAAAAAAAAAAAAGAAAATAAATGACTTGCGTTGCCAAACTCACAAATACTATAAAAATAGTTACGGTAATATTTGCAAATAAACATTGTACAGATGTCAGAAGTTGTGACAAGAATTAAAAATTATCATGAAACTCGAGAAAAAAATTGTTTTTAATTTGCACAATTTTAAAATAAATCTATGATTAAAACTTTAATTTAATTAGACTCTTACTATTGAAACCAATAGAAATAATAAAAGCTCCAAAAGTAATTTTGGTGCGTAATTTGGAGCCGATGTTTTAATGTAACTAAAAGACTATTAGTCTAAGAATGATAAAAATGGATTATTTTTTTTTATTACAATTGTATTTATTATATACTTAAAAGCACAATAATCGACTTATTAACTGCACGCGCAATTTTGTTTCTTGTTTCAGTCTAACGAAAAAGAAAATAAAAACATTAACGTGCAAGGAGTAATTTTATTATTAAGCTTTAAAAAAAGTTTGCTATTGCATTAATCGGATAACACATTCAAAAAAATATCCATCACGAACGGGGTTTTACGAATCTTGCTAATTGGAACATGTGCGACAACTGTGATTGGCTTACAGTACGCTTGCAATCCGGTAATTCATCTCAGTAACTTATCAGAAGTTGACGTAAGTAAATAAGGGCCGTAACTGCTCGAATGATATACAATAAAATGGATACCACAGCCGCCAAAGCAGCCCAGGCACTTGCATTGTTGAGAGAGGGCCTCAGTCAGAGGACCGTGGCAAATTGACTAAATCTGTGCCAATCAGCGGTGTAGAAAGTGTGGCGTCAGTACCGAGAAACCAATGGCTACGTCCGCCGCTAAGGAAGCGGACGTAGAGAGAGACTATCAATTTCTCTTCTCAATATCCCTCAGAAATCGACATATGACCGGCGTTGACCTCAAACAAGAGCTAGGTGCGGTCAGAGGTATGCTGACTGCAGTCCAAAAGCAAAGACGACTGAAATTTGTTGGCAAACATTTTGATTGGGACCTTGGCTATTAGAGTAAGATATTCACCAACGAGTTCAGGATGTGCCTACATGGTAACGACAGGAAACGTCGAATCTGTAAAAAACCACGAGAGCGATTATCTCATTGCTGTATTTAAGAAACTGTCGCATATATACGTGGGTTCTGGGCGAGAATTTTTATGGAAAAACTGAGTTGGACGTCATGCGAATACACGACAATACGCAATGTCACACCGCACGAATGACCACTACCTACCTGGCTGAAAATAGACTGGCCTTCGTGTAGCCCGGACTTAAATCCAATTGAGCATGTGTGGGATGAGTTTAAGCGAAGAGTTTGGGTCAGAAATAGTGCACCAGAAAGCGCGATGAAAGCGAGAATGGTGTTGATTGAAGAGTGGGAAGCAATTCTCAAGACAGTATAGTCATCCGATCCATGCGTAATCGCTTGGAAAATGCAATTAGGAATAGAAGTTGCAACACCATGTATTTAAAAAGAATCATTAAATTAGTTTCAACTGATGATTTCATTTTTTCACTTTTATAATCACCTTTTCTTTTTAAACTCTTTTGTGTTACATTTACACTTACATTTCTTAGTCCAATAACTTTGCGAGAAATATTAAAGTGGTATCATTTAAAACCACAATTTTTAAGCATTCAAACAGTTCACTGAACTTTATTTGGAATGCTATCTGAGTGGATGCACATTCTTTCAAAATTCGAGCATGTTGCTGAATCGATTATTTTGCTTTCAAGTGTAGAATATTATCCTAGTATAAGTCAATGATCTCAAAGTCTTAAATATTTGTTAAAATACAATGGTATGCCACACATTTATTATCAATAATGAATGTTTTAATTACATTTATAAGATAACCTTATTTTTGAACAAGCACTTACCATTTTTTAGTCTTCCGCTTAAAAGATTAAAAAAACGAGTGCTTCACGCTAAACCTAAAACGAAGCGAGCCAAAGAGAAGGTAAATGCAGGCAGCTGATATCTAGGACCAACTAATTAAGAACTAAGAGGGGGCATAAAGGACAAAATTTTAGGGCGCAGGCTACAAATAATCCTTAATTAGGGCCCGCCATCCTTGCATAAATCAGCCGTGGCCATCTTAGTGCACAGGGGCGCCGCGGAAGTGACATTAACGGTAATTCGGCACTTGCCGGCGCGCGAAATTTTCCGCCGCCGCCGCCTGTATGAAATTCCGCTTTTGTCCTCATCTGCATCTACTTGTAGGTAGAATTAAAAGTAACGACTTGTACACAATGATTTCCCTGGTGCCGCGTTATGTTCCATCCACCCCTTTAGGAGTCAACAAGACGGCGCGGCGTGTATTATGCTACGTGCGGAAATTTGCAAAGTGCTCTAATTCCTGCTCCGCGCGGAGCCTCCACTCGGACCATTCGGATTCTTACCTTAGCTCCGGTTGTCTGCTTGCGAATGGGTCCACAGCTCTTGATTAAGTTCCTTGAAGTTGCATCTGGAAGGAAATAGGACAAGTTTGTAGTATGGCAGGAGTTAAATGAATTATGCAGAAAAATCAAATAACTAGTACCCCTTAGAAACCCAATATACCTTACAAGTACATGTACAACTTTTTATTTATATCTGTACGAAAGAGTAACCAAATCACTTACATTTTTGCACAACAGTTAAAATATCTAACAAATATGTACTTAGATGGCCGATAAGTATATGTACAACTTAAACATTAATTGCTAGAAAAGGTAAAAGTATAAAATAAAAAACCGAGCATAATTTGTCACCAATTTATAATTTTGCTATTAGAAAACAATTTCTATTCAATTTAGTTTGTTTAGTCAGACGATGATTAAAGAAATATATTTAGGTATTGCACTTCAATTGTTAAGCCCACAAAATCAAGTCTTTCTAGAAGAGCTGTCTAAAGATTTATAATAATTTTCTGAAGTTCGGTAAATAAAAGTTTAAGTAATCTGAACCACAAACTAAAACTAAAAGGAGTGACAGGCAATTTTAAGCAGTCGTTCTAGTGCGATATAAAATGTATGGTGATTATGTACTGATATAAGAACATCAGGAAGAAAATTAATTGTGAAAATAAATAACTAATAATAATATTAGTACGTCAAGTACTGAGTTCATTTCAACTAGTATTAAAAATAGGATTTATCTCTACGCAAATTACTATTAAATAGATTATCATAAAGATGATAAAAACACACTGCTAAATGAAGTTAAAGTCTCAACTATGATAAACAAAGAAGAGTGTATTACAAGCCCCGATCGCCGAATGTAAAAATTCAAAATTTTTTTTGTTCTAAATCCCTTATAATGCCTTATATTTTGCTATAACGACATAAATTGGTAATAAAATTAAAAACAAGTTCAAATTATTTGCAAAAGTAAAAAAAGAATTGAGAAAAATTTTACAAGAAATAATACATACTAAAGAATCAGAAACTCCAAAAAAGAAAAAAAAACAGGACACAATATTCAAATATTTTAATTGCAGAAGTCATAGCGCAATTAGGGGAAGTAGAAATAATAAAAAAAATCTTTAGAAATAAAGATAAATGTAGAATAATTCCAAAGTTTAAGAAAGAAAAGTAAAAACAAACGTATAAGAAGTTTTAAAGAAGATTTAGAGATGAACACAATACAAACATTCCAGAAATGAAAAAGAAAAAAACAAGAGTAAACACAGAACAAAACGTCAGAAGTTTTAAAAGAGAGTTAAAGAAGAATATAGAAGAGTATTCAAAAAGTTTTAAAAACAATTAGAAAAGTTACAGATGCAAGAAGGTGTTTTATTGCAACAATCATTTACAACTAGAGGAAAAGGCAACGGCGTGTTTAATCACCGACAGTTTCCACAGGAGGTGCTGAAATTAAAGCGCCAAAACGAAAGGGCTTTCTGGGCATGAGACTCCTTCTGTAAGGAAACTTCGCTGAATTTAGGTAGCGATTATTACCAAATAGCCGAATAGCGGAAGCCCTGTGACCTATATAATGGGATCTCAAAAGAATACTTTGGGATTAGAAAGATGTAGAAAAATTAAAGCATCGGTAACCGCTTAAAATATTTTTTTCTTTTAGTATTCGTAAAGGCGATTTAATAGCTGTTAAAGTGTATTGAAAAGCATGTATTCTCAAAATAGGTTGACCGGCCTTTCAATTTGTCATTAAATATTTTTTCAATTAGACAAGCATAAGTTTTGCTTTTCACCACGTTCTCTTTGTATCATGTTTGTCCTTTTTTATGTAAAATGATACGACTCCAAAGTGACCAGTGAGATACTTATCTCTCGTTTAAGTATTAATACCAGCACGGAACATAACAGTAAATAATTATGTCAGAGAAAGCATAAAAACACAAATAAAAGCAACATATCTACTCTACCAATATGATTGGTGCTTTTAATAATATTTAGTTAGTCAACACACAATAATATATTCTTCATAAATTTTTACCCATAGTTGCTATAATAATACTAATGTCTTATGGATGTAATAAAAAACCGTTCCATAGGTAATAAGTGTCTACTGATAACTCAATATTAATAAACACGTACATTTAAAAGTCAAAATTTAACAAACTTAAAAATAAGTGTTTCATCTTAAAAAAGTCGTAGAATTAACGCAAATACCGACGTTACCCAAACATAAAAATAATGCATCGCACAGGATCATGCATTTCTCAAATCTACCCTCAGATTATCTGGCCACTATGACTAATATCCCTGATAATAAACTACAATATATCCACACCATAACTAAAGTATATTAATAACCAACCAAATCATTTAAACCACTGGCGTAACTTTTGGGCCACCTTGTACATTTAGGTAGTAGCTAGACCAAAAAACCGCAAATGCCGATAGCGCCTATCCGAAACCGAAATAGGAATGGGGTTCAATCAGAACTGGAAGAAGTAAACGTATATCATTATTTTCATACCAGATGCCAATAATGATGTTAAGGATATTAAAAATTTTCTAGGCATACCCCGCCTAAATGCACTTACCTATAAAGCCATTCTGACCAAGAGAGTCCGACCAACAAATTAGGCTAACTAATTAACACAAAGCACCTGGATATATCCTAATTATTGGGCGAACACCAAAAAAATTACCAAGTATGCGATTATGCTTTTGGTAAAAATGTATAAGAGTATAATTAAAATTGCATATTAATGGGAAAAAGTCGCTTCTTATCCCCTAATAAGTTTGTTCCTAATTGTGTCAAAAGTACCAAAAAATTATTATTAATAAGATTCGAAGGCGACAACGACCTGATGGATCGTATTCCAAATTGTCAATTTGGTTTCTAAAAATGGCACGCACCTATACAACAAATTCATAGAATTGTTAAACCATTTACAATAAGCTTTGGGGAAAATATGCAAAGCACTATTCATAATGTGGTACATAGCTTTGATAAGGTCTTGTACGATATGCCTTTACACAAAATCAAAAATACACTACCTACTTTGTACTGCTTAGTGCTAAGATTATACTTTTATGATAGGTATCTTAAAATCTCCCGCACCATCTTAAATTCATAGAACCATGCTTATCAAAATGAAGAATAAAGATAAATCATACTAAACCAACACAAGTGGCTTTTACCACAACACACCAATCTCAGTCCAAACTGAAGCTAAATACTGGTCAAAAGATCGACAAAAGATCTAGAGACTAAACGCCAGCAGATTAATCTAAAACTCTGGCTGCTGCTGTACTGGTTGCTGGAAAAACATTCTGTTACCTCTTGAAAACAAAAACCTTATTTTTAAATGTGGTATGAGGCTATGGAAATGTATAGAACCGAGAAATAATGATCAATGTATCCTGCTATGTTTCAAATCATACTCGCGTATTAGAAGAAAACTAGCGATTTTCAGCTATCAAATACTACCACGTTATCAGAACGAATACGTCACCAACACAGCTAATTCTTCAAATGAAGTGTGAAGACTCAACAGACAGTGGCTAAGCGACTTACTACAATTAGACAACTACAACTGAAATTCTCACCATCACATCAAGATCCATCGATGAAGGGTTTTCTCTACAAGTGCATCAGCTCAATCATATTTATTTATTGCTCTATGCGTATAAGCAAAATGTAAATTGGCATTTAAATAATTTTAATAAATTACCTGATCACTAGCAACGGGCCTACTAAAAATGGCATAGTAAATATCGCAAATTTTTCGTAACTAATCAAAGTCAATCTATTACACTTAAAAGTATTCCACCACTTTAATGAGAAGAAAGCGCCCAGAAAAAATTTAAATACAGTAATTAACACTTCATAGGAAAAAAAACATAAAGCAACAGTTGCATTATAGGAAGATGATATTGCATTTGTATTCATTTTTGTTATAGAAACCACAACAATAATAATCGCTCCGCTGGTACACCATCATACTTACTTATATGCTGAATATAAGAGCGAAATAATGCAGATGAAGAACAATAAAAAATATTTACCAACTCTAAATTAAAGGAATATCGTCGAACTAGAGTAAGTGCAAATCACGGTGTTTCTTAATATAAGAAACATATTATTTTGCAAATGGAATACTAACGACTGTAGAAACCTGAAACCTTAAACGGCCGGTGCTTCTATTTTATTCTAGCTAGACATACACCACTCTTTCATCCCAGCTCTAGCTATTTTACTGCCTCGCGCCACTTGCGGTGCTATGCCTTGAAATAGCCAAATTATAGCCAAGATGCTGATGCCGACAGCATTTACATATTTAATTTAGAAAATCTTTCAATAAAACACATATAATTTTACAAATCCAATTACATATAGTGTTTCACAAAAAGATTATTTAAAGGTAATGACTAACACTTGTAGTAGTCCACATAAACATTTTTTTGCATGTATTTAAAATTCATAGGCGTAACTACTCGTGTCACGTATAACACCTAACGTATTAAACTTAGAAGCATTCGCAGCAAATATACATACAGAAAATTGCCAATGTGAATAAATTCCAACATCACGATTTGCATTAAACTTTTTACAGCTTAGCTGCTGTTATATTTTAAATAAAATATATGTTACTAAATTTCAAGACCTTTTATTTTAGTTTACTGAAAATATATTTTGGACTTGATTAAACTAAACCTAATATATAAAAAAAGATAAGATTTTCTGTTAGTTGTGGTTTGAAAAGTACATGACTTTTTGCAATCTCTGTAAGTGACAGAACCCACAGTTATTTTAACGACTTTCGAAGGTACCACAAATTTACCAAATTTTGAATTTACTTTGAAAGCCACAGTGCGATATGTACCTTTCTCGTTAACATTAATTATTTTTGTAGTCTACTTTGCGTATAAATATGGTTTAATTTTTATTAAATTTGGACTACAATATAGTAAAACTGCGAAATAGTTTTTTATGAGCAAATTGTATATTAATTTAAAGGGCATTTTACCAAACACAATCGTCTGTTCCTAATAATACAAAATAAAAAATAATAAATATATCATCAAATAAAAAAACGTGACTTAGTTCCTAAAACAAAGAAAATAAATAAAATAGTAGGTGTAGCCTTTCCAATTTTTTTAATATTTATGACAAATGTTATTTTTAGGGTTCAACATACCTGTTCTTGTTTCAGTTAAAATTTATTTTCTACAGTTCTAAAACCAAAGAATACATATCAAAGTAAAATTCATCATGCCTTGTTAAGTTCACAATTTGCGACTTGCATTACAACAGAGAAGATGCATTTTAAGAATATTGAAAAATAGCAGCAAATGAGAGTGTAAGGGACGTGAAGAAATAGATATAAAGCTTTTCAACCTCACGTTTCCACGGTGTACTCTATTTTTACAGACGATGTTATGACAACCGAGTATTAACGATATAACTATAACAAACACTAAAATCTGCTGTAGGAAATAACTTCAGGAGAGTTGTAAAAAGTGGGAAAACAAAACGTTAAAGAAATAAATAATAATAATTATAACAAAAAATCATAAAAAACAGTTTTCAAAAGTAATAGATCCCCCATTTGGATTTCAGATGGAATAACTGACGACGCAAAAATAGCTTAAAAGACAGAAAGGTTTATACGTGGAATATTCTAATTTTATTAAAGTGTGAATCATAATCAGGAAAGAGGTAAACAAATAATTAAAAGGTATGTCTTGCTCAGTAAGAGAATTATCTTAATGACATAAACAGAGATTGTATGAAAGCAAAATATTAGTATATAGAAAAGATATCCGAAAATATATAATCCCAGATTGCCAAAGAAAATATGATATTGCCTCGAAAATTATAAAAGTATTTTAAAGAAAACTTAAAACTGACAAAAATTGATGAAACACGAGAAAAATAAAATCATTTTGAAATCTGAAAAAATAAACAGTTGCAAAAATTATATAAAAAATAATAATGAGAAAAATACAAACATCATAAAATGAGAAATACAACAGAACGTATCTAAAAAATGGAACAGCCACTGATGTAAATTACATATCAGCGGAAATAATTAAGAATATCGGCCATATTGCACTATATTAAATAATACCCGTAATTTATAGAACAGAAACTGTACCAAAATACCTCAAAAACGTTACATCAGTTCCAAAAAGAAAAAGGAGTGAGAAACATTGAAATCTATAGGACAATAAACTTAATATGGGAAACAAGAAAAATATATATTTAAGGGAGAATAAAAAAATAAAAGTATACTTTACAAAAGATCAATTCAAATTTATGTCGGATGGTTGAAATGATCTGAAATTCTATTATCACTTGGGGCCAAAAAGAAAGACATAAAATAACGAGAATAGTGTAAAAACCATTAGATGCAACTTTGGACTGAGGTGAATACTACGATTACAAAGAATGTCGAAAAAAAGGTTGACCTTGCCGTTGACACCTTGACTTTTGACCGATTTGGAGGAAAATCAATCCCATAGGAGGTACTGGCCTAAGGTGTATGTATGCTAAGTATCAAGTGAATCCGGTGCATCGTGTGGTTGGTTCTCGGGTTATAAGGCTCTTGACGTTTCGTCCACAACTGGGGCAGACATCTTAAGAAAGAAAATCTTCTTAAAAAAAATAAAGAAGACAATAATCTCCAATTGGAAATCGTAAAAAATATTAGGAACGTGTTTGACACGATCAAGATTTAACATTTGCCCTTACAAAAATCTAAACGAGTTTTAAAATCTATAACAGGCAAGTAAATCAATCAAAAACTAAGGTGATGGTACACGATAAAAAAGAACAACACGCAAAAGTTTTCCTGGAAAGACAATAACTTTGATAATAATAAACACTGAAAATTTTCTATATTTAGAAAACAACAACTAAAGGCAGAAAACTAAGCACAGAAATAATGGACAAATTAAACAAGAACAAGTAGCTTTTAACAAGAAGAACAAATTATTAATATTTAATAGAACTTCATTAAAAACAAAACACAGTTTTTAAAGATATTTTTATAGTTAGCACTGTACAGATGTGAGACCTGAACAGTATTCCAAGCAGAAAAGAGATCAGACGCTTTTGAAAAGTGGTGATTTTGATGAATTCTGAAAGTCAGATGGGTCGACCGAGTCAGCAACAAAGAATGACTAACAAGAATACAAGAAGAAAGAATCCTGTAAAAGAATATAATGAAAATAAGACGCATACTATCTGGGCATATACTAATTGTAGTTAACATAAAAGGAAAATGCAGCATTACAGTATATGGATCAGATAATGTTAGATATGAATTGCTTAAGAAGACAAAGTTGGAAGCCAGTCATGCAACAAGTCAATTGAGAAGATTGAAAACTAAAAGAAAGAAAAAAGCAATAAATGGTGTACATTCTTTAGCCAAATTATTATACTGACCTCGATGTAACCTAATTTTTTATTATGTATTTCAGTTATTTTAGGGAAAGCATGTAAGTTACGAAAATCTTTATGTAAACTCTAAGATAAATTGTGAAAATTGGGAATAACAATTTTTACGAATGATTTTGTATTTTGTTACACTACAAAAAACTTAATAACTGGAAAATCCACCGATATATAGGTATATTGTGATAATTCTTTTGTAAAGGAATAAAATTCGCTAGCAAAATTGTTAAAATACTTAAAGTTAAGCCTTCTGACCTAAAAAGGATCTATCATAAGTAACTCAAATAACTACGCAAATCATGGTTAAGTTTCGCAATCTTGGGCAGGAGATTTCAAAAAATTCAAATAGAAAAATATTTGCTACTACACAGGCATTCGCTTTAGTGCCTTCAAGCAGACCGAACGTGCGTGCCGAGCTATACCTGAGTTATGACAACGGCGGAGCCGCAGCCGTAGCCTTGCTTAAGGTCAGGCAAATTTATATATTTATTAATTTAATTTCAAAAACTCGTGTACTTTTTTAAACGTCATCAACGTTTAGTCGCATATTATTGCAATCCATTAAACTGTACGTATAAACATACATATTCTAACATACGTAAGCTGTTAACTCATGTTTCCAATTATTGGAAACGCGTGCGGTCCCGGTCCCCCCGGTCCACCCGGTACAATATTCAATGCTCAAACCCCTCGAGAAAATTATGGCTACACATTTAACTTTCCCAACATGCAAAATTTTCCGCATGTACAACAGCAAGACCTATACAGACTTCAAACAACCCCGCAATTTGTAAACGCACCTCAAAATCAAACCTTACTGCCGCCCCCCTCCCACACAATAAATCCGTAGACAAATACATTCCCCCAGGAGATGCAAACGATTACAAGCCAACAAACATATAATTCTGAAAATACCGGCAATATTGACGAACAAGACGATGCAAGTTTAACCGACTGCCCTAATTATGACGATCAGAATAACGCAACCCCAAAATACAGCTGGCAAACGACTGCTAAGAAAAGGAGAAGAAATTCACAGACAACACTTAACTCACAACAAGCTAGTCAAACCTTGACTTCTAACAGATTTGATATACTCTCGCAAATAAGAAGTGATAACAACCCTGAAACAATTCCCAGTAACTCACCCCCAAAAATCCCCAAACCTCCACCGATATACATTTATGGAGTTAATAATTATGACGAGATGATTAACGAATTCACGAACGTTATCGAGAAAGAGCAATATTATACAGTAGCACTGGCCAACAATGTGGTCAAAGTCAATGCCCGAACTATAGATGCTTATCGGAAACTTACGACACACCTTAGAAACGAGAATATAGTGCACCATACTTATCAAATTAAGGAAGAAAGGGCATACAGAATTGCTATTGGCAACCTTCACCACACTATACCAACTAAACTAATAACGCAAGAGCTAGCAGCTCTGGGACATAAAGTACGTAACATCATAAATATAAGACACAGAACAACTAAACTGCCACTGCCGCTATTTATGGTAGATTTGGGGCCAAACGAGAATAATAGAAAGATATTTGATGTAGAGTATCTAAGTAACATAACGGTTATCATTGAACCGCCCAGAACTAAACTATACCGCAATGTATGCGCTGTCAGAATTATGGCCATACTAAAACGTACTGCAATAGACCATATAATTGTGTTAAATGCGGTGCAACACGTATCACTTCTGTATGCAAGAAATCTCCAGACACAAGGAAGCCACCCGGTCAACTATAAAGGGTGTACTGTATATAAAAATCTCCAGAGATCTAGAAATACAACATATAGAGCAGTAACAAATAACCCACGTCAAACCCACCAGGTGCCCCCCACCATGGATAACCTGAACTTCCCACCTCTTAGAAATAGGACCGGCAACGCAAACAACGCAGCTAGCACATATACTCCTCAAAACACACTAACGTATCAACATGCAGTTACAGGACAAAACAACATTAATGATCTACTTTCCAACTTCCTTGCAGAATTTAAAGCAATGTTCGCGCAACTTATAAGCCAGAACAGCGTGGTGCTCAACATGCTCTTCACAGTAATTAACAAAATAGCATAAAATGGCTAATTACCTACGTATTGGTACCTGGAATGCCAATGGCATTACCTGACACATCCCAGAAATAATTACCTTCCTACAAATGCAACAAATCGAAATATCCTATTACCTCTGCCAATCATCCAGACGAACAGCTCACGCTGGATCAGTTATAATTGTCAAAACACAATTTCCACTACGAGATGGAGCCTTTTATAACTAACAAAATACAAAGTGCAAAATTAAAATAGAAGTTCTCCCTACCCACTGGTCATTGCGTCCATCTACAGCCCACCACGTCACCCCATCACAATTGAAGAATACGAGGAATTCCTACTAACCCTGGGGCCAAAATTTATTGCAGCGGGTGATTGGAACTCAAGCATACTGCTTGGGGCTCAAGGATTGCCACCCGAAAGGACGGAGACTGCTAGCTGCAATCCAACGAAACAACTACAACTACCTATCAACTGGTGAACCAACATACTGGCCCAGTGACCCACGTAAACTGCCAGACTTACTTGACCATGCAGTTACCAATGGCATAGCGAATACTTATCAACAAACGGAATCCAACTTCGATCTATCCTCTGACCATACGCCAATCATTATAAGTATCAGCACGACTGTCATTACGAAAGACCCTCCTTTAAAATTATGCAACAAGCATACCGACTGGGAATATTTTAGGAACTACCTAGAAAATGAAATTGAACTCGAGATCATAATAAAAAACGCTCAAGACATTTATGAGGCAACCTAGTACTTAACTACCATTATACAAGAAGCTGCATGGCAAGCCACCCCCGTTCCAAAACCATCACCTGAAACAGACAACATTCCTCTGAACGTACGGAACCTCATTTCTGAGAAACGAAGGACACGGAAAAAATGGCAGAGAACCAAAGATAGACGAGACAAAACCCACTATAATAGACTAACGCATCAACTGCAAAAGGCGCTAGCGGAAGCTCGCAATGAAACATTCAGTCAATACATCACCCATCTCTCTCCTGATGACAACTCTATATGGAAGGCAACAAAGAAATTCAAGCGGCCAATAGCAACTATCCCTCCTATCAAAAACCCCGACGATACCTGGGCCAGATCTGATACTGATAAAGCCAATTCATTTGCGAAACACCTTGCTAACGTGTTTACAACACCACAAGTACAAGGTCATGTTGACGATAAAGAAATTGAATCCTTCATTGATACTGCGTGCCAATTGTCACCGCCAATCAAGCCCTTTACGCCAGCAGAAGTTTCTCAACAAATACAACTAACAAACGTGCGTAAAGCACCAGGATATGACCTAATGGTTGGAGAAGTACTTAAAAACCTTCCCAGAAAAGCGATTGTACTAATTACCACAATATTTAACAGAATACTACAACTCTGCTACTTCCCTATGTTATGGAAACATGCCCAGATAATAATGATTGCGAAACCTGGCAAACCGCCCACCCAAGCACAATCCTACAGACCAATAAGTCTCCTGCCTCCTTTCCAAACTTCTTGAACGGCTACTACTCAAGCGCATTAAGAAATCTGTAGACCTAGACCAGCTTATCCCACTGCACCAGTTTGGATTCCGTGAAAGCCATTCCACCATTCACCAAAGCCACCGAATCATCACTCATATAATGGAAAGCATGGAGAAGAAGAATGTATGTCCAGCGGTGTTCCTAGACATTAAGCAAGCGTTCGACAAAGTGTGGCATACTGGCTTGTTATACAAACTCAAATTACACTTCCCCAGTCAGCTATACTACTCAAGTCATACCTCACAGACCGAACCTACCAAGCCAAAATGAACAGTGCAGTCTCAGATATCCATCCAATCAAGTCCGGAGTCCCGCAGGGCAGCGTCTTGGGACCACTGCTATATCTAATTTATACATCAGATGCACCAGCCACAGACAACACTATACTTGCGACATTTGCTGACGACACGGCCATCCTTTCAGTCAACCAATCTCCTGAACTTGCTGTGGAATATCTTCAACAGCATCTAGACTCACTGCAAGCCTGTTTCCATAAGTGGAGAATTACAGTCAATACTGATAAATCGGCTCAAATAACCTTCACTATAAGACGTATCGAATGCGCTCAAACCAGCATAAATAACACCCCAATTCCAATCCATAGGGAAGTAAAATACCTCGGCTTGCACCTCGACCAAAAACTCAATTGGAGCTCGCATATCAAAGCCAAAAGGAAGCAATTAGATCTCAAAATCAAACAAATGGCATGGTTACTTGGAAAACATTCCCAACTCTCTTTATCAAACAAGGTTTTGCTGTATAAAGTCATCCTGAAGCCCATATGGTCCTACGGATTCAACTCTGGGGATGCGCCAAAGCGACACACACTAAAATCCTTCAAAGATTCCAGTCCAAAACCCTCCGTATGCTGGCCAATGCACCATGGTACATAAAGAACGACACCCTTCATAACGACCTAGGAGTTCCCTACGTAGATAGTGAAATCAAAAGGCTCTCAACTAACTATAGCAGTAACTTGGCAGGACACCCTAACCAACTCATTGAACAACTCTCCAATCAACCGGACATCGCAAGAAGGCTCAGACGACAATGGCCGCTGGACCACGCACAACCTAATCAAAACTGATGTAATCATTAGGGAGACTAGCACTGGCTAGAGCTCCCCGCATGACATTGTATTGTTATATAATTTTACTTAATACTCAAATTAGGAGTAGATTGTAAATACGCTGGTTAAATTAATAAAAAAAAAAACTACACAGGATGTGAAAGAAAAAAATATTACCTGCCAAATCTAGCATTAGAAGGCAATAAAGATGCATAGCCTAGCAAAAAAGAAAAATAGTGTGATACTAAAAATGGAGTCCTAATTTACTTCCTTACGACATTTGGGGAGTAATTATGATAAAAATAAAATCCCTTTTTTTTCTACAAAAAATAGCTTTCCTATAATTATTAATTACTGTCTACAGAACTAATCTCTTGAACAGTTGATGTCTTATTTTAGCAATTAAGCTCAGTGATCCTACCATAATTAATCTTCGTCCATTAGAATGAAAATGACGGTTTTCCTTTAAATTATTATAACCCACTAAACATATTTTTGTAAAGTTGCATCATAACCCAAGGCGGCTCTATAATAAATGAATTTTTATCGAAAATTCAAACATTTGATTAACAATTTTCTATACACTTCTTGATTAGACATTAGGTATTCCATATTTAAATATATTTAAGTCATTCTTTATTCATCTTCTATAAAAGGCTAAACACTGCAATTTCTTTCTTCTTCCTCTATCTTGTCATAATTGTTTGAATAAAGGCCTCGACCCAACGTTTAGTTAAATACTCGCATATCCATTTTCTGTTCAGTGTGGAAATGCTAAGAAAACACCAAAAAGTGGATAGGCTATAGTAATATAATTCATTAGAAGGAACTTGCAGCGAATCAAAATTCTATCCGAAGAAAATTATGTTTTCGGTGCGATCAGATTTCAAAAATGTCATCTGCCACAAACTGTTACCGTCATAAAAAACAATTTACTTAACTGTATTGCTTGCAATTAACGACGTTGGACTAAGAAATTCGAACAAAACGTTCAAATCACAGAAATGTTGTCTTTCCATCTCGACACCATTAGGCTTCATACTTTTTTGAACGTGCGAAACTAATCCTTCCTCTTCTTATATTTTATTCTGTACGCCATTTATCTTTTCTGGTAATTTGGAGGCTTCTTCTCAGGAAGTTTAATACTCTGTACAATGATTGCATACATATGTTTTTTTTCGTTTGTTAACATTTTACTACATATAACTCCATGTAAGGCCTTCGTTGCCTTTTTTTATTTCATCGATTACTTATTGTAGGTAGAAAATATTATCCAAACACGACCGGAGAGTTCTAAATCATCGCTGCTTTTCCCTTATTTTGTATTTTACTTTTAATTAATCTCCCAAATATTCTAGCTATAAATGGAATAATAGATTATGAGTTCGCTTGTTTTTGTTTATTTCCTCTTTAAAACCTTTTACATTATCTTTTTATCCCAAGGCTTCGTATGCCGCTGTATGTACACATTACACTATGTGTTCGTATAGTTCTGTGATAATTTCTAATGGGTTGATACGTTCTTCAAAGTGAGTCTGATATAATTTTCTTATGCTTTTCTGATGTACTAGTTTCGTTTTATGCAAATACTGTTTTATATTTTTAGGTTTTTCGGTATTTAAGCTTTTATATTTTTTGTTATTGGCTAATATCTGATACTAATTCATTTCTGATGTACTATCGTTATGAATCCGTTACCATTCATTCGGTATTTAGCTTATATTTTTTATCTATATTAACTAATCATCAACTGATCCTACCATTGGTTTCAGTTTGCATCTTGGTTTCAGTTATCTATTAGTATTAAATCAATGATTAATTTTCGCCCTGTGGCCATTTGGCCATGTATATTTATAAATATCAATAAGTTTAAAAAATATATTTATAATTTTTATTCGTGTGTTCTGCATATTTAAATGAAACTGTATCCATTGTCCCCTCCAAATCTTTTCACAATCTTATTATCGCTTGTGTTTCCAATCTGCAGTTAACGATCTCCTATTATTATGATTTCGAGTGTCTTGTTTATTTCATCTAATATATTATCAAGGTTGTCAAGAAACTTTTGTCTGCATTTCTTGCGTCAACATTCATTCCATAAATCACCACTACTTTCTATGTCGATACATTTTCATCGTTATTTTTATAAATCTTTCAACAAATTGTTCCCATGGCTATAAGTTTTCAATTCATTTTTTTATTCAGAATTACTTGCCAGTCAAAATGATTAGATATTCCCTATCCCTTCTTCTCCTTTTTTTTTTCGTTTCTGTTAATATAGTTATCTCGTGCATTACTTTTTGTTATTTTGTTGCAAAGCTTCTTACGTTCCAAACAGAATAATTGTGCTAGGTTTTCTTTGTTGCATTCGGCTTTTATTGGGTTTCTTACATTCGCTAAAGTATTTAGCTTATTGCATAAAAGCAAAGTTGCCCTCCCCATATCCTATGGAGCAAACCTTGCCCTAGAATTTTCCTCTTTAGCTTGGCACTAGCAATAAGCAATGAACTACTTGATCCATCCATCACTTACTTCAGGTGAAGTTCTGAAACCGATTAAAAGTAAATATTTTGGGATGTAACATACACTTGGGCCACCATAGTCTTCATTATTTAAAGTATCCCACAAAGTTCTGTGTTGCACGAGGTGAGTTTAAGTTCTAAGGTCTCCATTTTTTTTTTTGAATAAGTTTTTATTCAAGAAAGTTAAAGCTTCTGTTATTTCCCAACTTAAATTCCGCCTAAATGTAAACATTTTACTCAATGTCGTCGTTATTATTCCGCTGCTTATTTAGAGGTATACTTTTCCCACTGGAAATTTTCATGCAACAACGCCTCAATCGGAAAATGAACAGCTATGCAGAGCGTCGAAAATTCATGGCATCACGTATCCACATATCCCGAGACATTGCTTCCCGCACAACCTCGTGTTCGTTAGTCAGGATTTGTGGGACCCACCTTGAAAAAACTTTTCACATTTTCAGGTCACCATGCAAAATTGACTACACAGATTTTACGGAAATGGCAAGTTTAGAGTCGGTGTTACGCACACCTAATCCACAGTCTTTTATAACAACTTGCTCCACTCACGCAATTATGGTTTCGGTCCGGCTAATTCGGTGTCGAGGTTGTTTCGATTCATTATCATGCAACTCTCGATCTTGTTTAAGCTTTTGCATCCACAAACGCACATTTTTAACATCCATAACGCCTTCATCTCATGTCTCACTCAGTTGGCAATAAATTTTGAAATAGGCGTTGCACCACCCAAGAGAAGAAAACGTACAATTACACATTAAATGTCACCATTTGAAGTATTCCAAACAACACTCACTGCAATTGCAGTAATTCAACCTGTGCACATTGTGTAATTCTGCCATCTATATGACAAGTTCAGAAATATTTCCCACATTTTTTAAAACTAACCACATTTTTTACTTACTCTCAATGCTAAGAAAAATTAAAGACCTTAGAACTTGAACGCACCTCGTAATCCGTTGGCGCATTGGCCTCAATCTCGCCAAAGGTTTACAATCTCTTCTCTTTTAAAAGTGATTTAAATTGGATACAAAGCAATGTGATATTTTACCAAAATATTGTGTATGATATGTAATGAGTGAGCGAGAGCGTTGTCGTGATGAATCATCATCAGTTGCCTTTATTCGTGCTGAACTCATTGCATGGTTTCTGAAAATCCTCTATATCATAGTAATAACTTCTGGGACGAACATTCCAGTATAGATGCAGATTTGCTGTTTTATTCGTTTATTCATTGCAAATGCAACGGTCACAGACTCTACATGTGCTCAACCACTGGTTAACCAACCGGATTAGGGAAGTTGTATACTTTCATGTATGCGTATTACAGTCCACTCTAATCGGCTGTCATGTTATACCGTTTGATATTGGTTTAATATTTTCAGAATAAACCTCATATGTCATAAAACTTTCTGGATTTCCAACAAATTAGCTGCATGTGCCAAAATTATTGTAGTATCGGAGTCCGTAACGAAACTGCCACTACAAAGCACTTCTTGAAGTCATAATTAAGTACTAAAACTCGTTTTATGGGCTAATTAAATAAAACGTCAAACATACTGAGCTTAATTATGCAAACATTTTAATATGACGTATTGTAAGACTAATTAACACATGCGGTACTTACTGCAACAGCCTAATGACTGCAAGGAAAGTTGGGCATTTCGTGTCGCCGTAGACGATAAACAAACGGCCTTATCGCCATCAGATACGTTTGGCATTTTTGGCGTTTCAAGCAAAGGCGTCTATGCCGACAAGGGGTACGAGCGGCTCGCGTGTCGCATTCGTCATATTTCATAGGCCATTAAGTGAGGTGACCTTTCGCGAGCTCAGTGACGCGCTGCGCTGGCTCTCCGGCTAATTCCGCCCTCAAAGGGCTCGGAATCAATTTCATTTAAAACTGTAAACAGTCGCTAAATGTTAACTTTGTTTGCTGTGCTCCCGGCCCGACCCTCGTCATGAATTTCGGCTGCGAAAGACGCCCAGATTTTAATCTTTTTGAGTTCCACGTGCTTCGCCTGCGCCCAGATGCAGAAGAATTATATGAGAATAAATTAATGAAAACAATTTGCCGGTCCCTATTTAATACACTAAGGGTAAGGCAGCATCCAGTTAAAGTTGTTTAACCGCGTTAGGGTATTTACCTTGCGTTGCGGCAACGAGAATTAAATGCTTAGTTATATATTTTAATTTAATAAATTATTAAGCAACTGTTGTGTAACCCGAGTAAAATAAATTCAAGTTTGTGCTACATAGTTTAGAAAATGTGTCGAACTAACTAAGGTTTACCATTTTGGTATCCTTACGACCGTATCGTTTTTAGGGAATATTAATACTAATTTGCTGTTTTACTTTTCCCTAAAACCCCTGACGCATGTACTAACGTTTGCATGTATACTCACGTACGAAACTTTTGTGCATAGCCGAACATAATAGGGATTCACAGTTCAATGCGATTAAATTACGTATGCATTTTACAATCCTCTTACTTCCACAAGGTTTCCTATTTAATGTCATTTTATTTCTTGTTTATGTAAGTATTATATGGTAAATACCAAGCAAGTGTAGTGCAATAGGCATTTTTTAATGTTGGTATTTCTATAAACTTTTGTTATACAACAATGTTATTTAAAGAACAAATATTCAAAATGTACCTTAAAAGGTTGATAATAATAAATTTTCAGAATTGTTTTTCAATGTAACATAGTTACATTTTTAATACGGAAAATGAATTTAAGGAAATGTTTATTTGAATATTTGCTATATATTTTTATTATATTTTTCAACAAATTTAAATGTAATTTTTTAAGAAATTCCAAAAGTTTCGCCAGGTTTATTTAAAATGTAAACACTTTAATTTGTTGGAGTTTAAGGAAATCCGCATGTTTAATTCTTCTAACTCTGACAAAGTCTATTCTTCCAGGAAACGTTTGCATGAACCGCATTTTAGTGAACTTGAAGAATGTAATTTAAGCTGGTTTAAACAAGCTCGCAATAACAAGTAAACCCGTGTTACTTAACAAGGTGGAAGAGTTTCTAACAATTTTAATTTCGATTTAAGTTGGGTAGCGTTTGGTAAAATTGGATTAAAGAAAGACACGATTTGTGTTTTAAAAAAGTTCTAGGAGGGGACGTATCAATAAATGTAAATAATTGGGAAAACTGTAAAATAACGCTTTCTGCGTTGATTACTAAATATGATGCAAGTAACACCTATGATGTAGATAAAATGAGACAACGCCAACTTGAAGGATGTAACATCTAGTGATGAAAATGAAATAAGAAAAGACTATTATTTTACTAGAACAAAATATTCCAAAAATTTTCATTGCAGTTGTAGTCTTAAATGTTTTTCGGGTGTAAATAATTTCCCCTCGGACATATCTCTAGTGAAAAGCTTGTATGAGAAGCGATTTTTAAAGGTAGATAAAGTTTTTTGCGACTAAAATTAAATCTTATAAGGCTTGCCTTTTCTCGCCTAACATGATACTTAAAATTTAACCTTTATGTCAAGGAGTTAATTACAATTTTAACGAAACATAATTGTACTGGAAATGATGTAACAAATAGATAACAATTAATAGCTTAAATCACTAAATGTCAATACTGTGGATTTGATGTCTTTGTCACGGAATAAAGTTAAATCACAAAACAATTAGGAACTGTTTTAAGTAATTTAGTTTTTTAACGGATTTAATGAAAACTACTTTGAAAAGTTTTAATGAATGACCTACATAATAAACTTTGAGATTTTCTTTAATAAATATATACAAATAGCTAATTATCCCACTTGCAGTATACCTAATAAAAACTCAGCCATATAATCATCAACTATTAGAAAGATAATTTTGAAAATATTGCTATCAATACAGCACCGTTAAAATATGGCTATAATCCTTTGATTATGTTTGTAATATGGAGACTCGGAAAGGAGATACTCCCGCAACTTCTTAAATATATTAAATACATACATATGAGTATACAGTTTACCATGGAATTAGAATCGAACAATAGGATTTCTCTCCTAAGCGTACAGGTGAAGTGATCGAAGAATGGATATTTACAACACACTGGATGCAGAAAACACACGCGATCGATACTTTAACATGTGGTCTAATGATCATCCAAGTAAATACAAAACGGTTGTAAAAATATTGGTAAATCGGGCAAATATGTCAGCCTCACTTCTTAAATGTAGAACTAAAACACCTGAAATAAGAGAATGGCTATTCGAGTACCAAGGAGAACATAACTACCACCCAGCCAAGGATAGAGCAGATCTACATTGGGACGACTAGTCATATGATACCCGCCAGATTAAAAGGACACGTACTACAACTACACTTCAATCAACCCGAAAAATCAACGGCTGAAGAACATGCCTTAGAAAACATTGAGATAAAGACTGGGCAAATACAAGTTTAGTAATTGTAGAAACCATTATTTGTGGTTATACAAAGAGGCAGCAATTTTTTTTAATTAATAATACTTAATATATTTACAAGAGAGCTTATGAACAATGAGTAAAGGCCTCAAACTTTGCACTGAACTTCAACCGGCAATGACAAAAACATTTAATGCTCTCCGGCGTCTACAAACACCTTGGTCGTAAAAGTACATTCACTATCCACTCGCCAACCCGCCCAGCAAGCGTGGCGTTTAATTGAAAATCAAAAAGGGACCAATGCTCAATACTGGGTTCACCATTAGGCGAAGGAAAAAAAGAGGAAAATATATTTACAATCTGTTGCTTATGAACAATGAGTAAATGTTGTGATATTTGACTAACTTAACTAACTACAAACAGACTTGCCTAGAACAATCCAGTGATAGTTCTTATCGTATGAACTATCTAACTAATTGTGTAATTTAGTATATCACTACGTCAGTCCCATGGAACCGTAGATAAATGCATAATTAATCAAACCTGGTGGGCAAGGTTCTATTTACTCAAATCTGGGTTCACCACTTTTGAGGCGCAAAAACCGGTGACAAGCTCAAAAGCAACAGCAACTTGTTTTTTAAAAGATTTCCTTCTGCAGATTTTTTTATTATTAAATTTATTAACCAATTCCAATCTGTATCAAAAAATACAATAAGCAAAACAGATAAATAATTGAAAGTGTCATGATATGAGAGTTAGGATCCACCAATCCTAATACAGAGATTTCTTACAATGTTATACATTTGACGACTATATTATGATCTATAATAATTACTGATTAAAACATTTACCACTGTATAAATCTATGAGGCAAATTAATTAGCTTGATTCTACTCTAGTCTTTGAATGTCCGCACTGTTCTCGAGAATTCTAATTTATTTAAATATTTTTAACTTTGCTTTAGTATAGTGTCTTTCACGAAGTTCACTTTTAGGTCAAAATGTATAGGTTTATTAAGAAGTGAGCCTTCTGAAGATGTCCGTCGCAGTTGTGAACAAAACGTCAAGAGTTTTTCAACTCCAACCACGCCCTTATAATCCAAGAATGAACAGGGCGATTTCCATCTAAAATCATACAATGCATATCAATCCATCATCATAAATTTCTCTGAAAAAATATATATTAGACATCTGTATCATATGTGATAAGAAATAAAATATTTTCATTTTCCCCTGATTTTTTGAAATGGCACAGTCCTGTGAAAAATGCATATTTTGTAAATAACTCTTAATTATTAATTATTAATAATTATTAATAATTAAAAAATATATATAACTAACAAACCAAAAGTACTGGAGACCTGGCAGATTCTTTGCTTTACAGCTCTCTTTTAAATTACCACATACAACTGATCTAACTATTAACAATGTCTTTTCTGCTCCAGCAATCTATATTACGTAAATGTTTAATAATAAAAAATTAAAAAATCACTTTTTTATGAGTTTTTACAAATTATTTACTCGAAAACCACCATCACAAAAATTATGAGAATTGTATGGTACACTATTTCGTTATTATGTTAGTAATTGATGCAATCAGAGTGGGCAATTTTTTGTGTGTAGTGTTACAAATTTTTCAACATACTGCATGTTTAGCATTTAATTTATAGTGTAAAATAAGCATGTAGGTGACACTGTTTGTTATAAACAAGTCTGAACTTGCACACGAATAAGTTTGATTAGAGTTTTGTGTGTTGTTTGAACTTTTTGTTAGATACAATGGCAGTAAGGGAATAAAGTAGTGAAAAGGTGAGATCTGTGGACTGTAGAAACAGACACAAGAAGATTGTGTAAAAAAACTGAAAAACACTTCACAATTACTGGAAATTTGGCTGAGTTACTGCAGAAACATTTTGGTCCCTAAGTAACTGTGTTACCATAACATCCATTGTGTAGAAATTGCTATACTCGCTACAACAAGAAATTTAGTGGTAACTCACATGAACGATCACAGTCACCAGAATGTGAAATTGAAGAAGACACTGCAGATGCTTATATTTCTGAGGGTAAAGTTGTGTTGCGTTGAATGTTAGCATTTCTGCTATAGCCCCTAATAGTAGGTGTATAAATAAGTTCTCAGCTTTAGATTTCATAGGACGCAAATCACCGTTTACATGTAACGTATTAGTCCGCCCTCTTGCGGTTTTAAAGCAATGACATTTGGTCTTTCGAAACATCATGCGATTTGGCGTTTGATGCACATAACTTCAATAATCAACTGTGTTCACGATGATAATCACAAAAGAGCATATTAGATTTTCTATCCACTTTGCGTTTCATCTTAAGAAAAACGCCGCTGAAGCCACCGAAATGATTTGTGCTGCATATGGTGAGAATGCTGTAAGTCATGCAACGTGCAAAAAGTGGTATCAAAGATTTCGCGGAGGAAAGTTTAGTCTTGAAGACTGGCCGCCCTCAAACATTTGACACGGATGAGCTGCAGACGCGTTAGGCTGGGAACTTCTCCCACATGCGGCGTATAGCCCAAACATGATTATCATTTATTCCGGTCGTTACAGCATCACTTAGCTGATACGCACTTCAAAACAGAAGAACAAGTCCGAAAATGCATCGGTAACTTTATCGTCTCGAAGCCGGTGAGCTTCTATCGCCAGGGAATTCGCAAGCTACCCGAAGATGGCAAAAGGCCATCGATGTCAACGGAGAATACTTTGATACTTAAGCTTTTTTTGTTTGTTTTTAAATAAAACTTTAATTTTGCAGAAAAAAGCTGAGAACTTATTTATACACCTATTATTATACAAAACCCTTTAAAAAATTATAGATCAATAAAGAAATGACTTTAAAATTACTTAAACGTTACATGAAAAGTTAAAATAGATAAATTGTGAAAACTACATGCTATTGGAATTTAAAATTACCTTCTATATATAAGGATACAAATATTTTTTACAGAAACACATTGTAAAATCACAATTATAATAAAATGATTTATTGAATGTTCATAAACAAAAAAATGCTTTAACAAATCTCCATTTTTCAGTTTATTAGATATGGTTACGTAGCAACACTAAATTACACATTGCATAAATTATAACTGATTTGCGAGATATAATTTGCATTTGAAATTTTATCCGTCAGCATGCACCCATCTATTAATCTGACTGAATATTTTAACATATTTGTAATTAATTTAAACCGCACATTGGTTTTTATGTTACTTGACAGTATCTAAGAAGTATTTAGGTACTTTTTAAAATTGTTTAATATTTATTAATTTATTAAAATGGAAATTCGATCACCGGCATTTTTACGGCCCAGCTCGACTCAGGCTGCAATAAATGAGTACCGGGAGGTCAAACTCTGGGGTAATAAGAGGCGGTCGGTACGTAGCGCTAGCCACGTTACTACCCTTGTGTACCGTAGGCTCTAGATTGTCGCAGACCTATCCTATTACGACTCCAAAGAGCCTTTGTGGCCCATTACGGGGAACTATTATTATATAAAATGGAAAGAACTACTCCCTTGCTCTTTAATAAATAAGCAAAATTATTATTTTTTGTGTATAAGTTACGAGGGGTTGTCCGCAAAAAGGAATTTTTGGTGTCCTAGGCTGACAAATTTTTACCCTCCCTCTCTCAAATTTTTGCAAGGTAGGAACGAGGAACAATTTATTTACAAATAATAACAGTGGCAACAGTGGTCACACAAAATTAAAATATGCAAAACGCGGCCTTTGTTTAATTTCTGTTTAAATATATAGTAGAAGATGTATTTAATAATAAGAGCGTAGAATGTAACAAAAAAAAGTTAAGTTCTCTGCTACGTCTTTATCCCAGCTTTTTCTTGATCTACCTTAGCTTCTTTTCTGTTGTACTCTTATCTCCCATATTCTTCTTGTTGTTCTCTTCTCATCCATTCTTACTATGTATCCAAAGCATCTTAATTGTTGTTTTTTAATACTTTTTGTCACTGGTTCTACTCCTAATTCTGCCCTAACCAAAATATTTCTAATTCTATCTCGTCTTGTTATCCCTTTTACTCCTTATAAGTATTTCGTCTCTACCGCCTGTATACTACTTTCTAGTTGTTTCGTCAGGACCCAGCTCTTGGTCCCATATATTAACATAGGTTTAAAGATTGTTTTGTATACTGTAATTTTCGTTTGCTTTAATATTTCCTTTTTTCTTATAAAAGTGTTGTTTAGTGCGTGGTATACCTTTATCGCATTTTTTATTCTTTCATTTATTTCAGCCCTGCACTTCCACTGCACTGAATTGTAACTCCCAAGTATTTAAATGCTCGTACTTGCTCAATTTCTTTCTCGTTTATTTTTATTTTTTGATATGTCTATACCCTTATTATCTAAAACCATAAACTTGTTTATTTTTGGCGTATATCACTAAATTGTCTGCATATACACTTTCTGATATTTCTACCCTTGTCATGTGTCTATATCCTACTTGTAGTATTTTAACTTTTCCTTTCACTTCTTTCACTATATCATCTATAACTAAATTAAACAGCGCTGGGCTTAATACTCCGCCTTGTCTTAGTCCTTTTGTTGTGAATTATTTTGATTGTATATCTCCTGTTCTCACTATATTTCGTATATTTTTGTACACACTACTGATACAATTTATCAATTTTTCATTTATTTTTTTCCGTTTTAGACTATTCCATACTATTGCCCTGGACACGCTATCGAATGCTTTTTCTAGATCTGTGAAGGCTACGAATAGTTGTCTGTAGTGAATTTTTCTATTAGTTGTTTTAGTACAAATATGTGGTCTTGTGTTCCTCTACCTTTTCTGAACCCACACTGTGCATCTTCTAATTGGCTTTCAATTTCTGACTTCAATTTCATATCTAGTACACTCTCATACAGTTTTGCTATCATCGGTAGCAAGGTAATTCCCCTATAATTGGAACAATCTCTTCTATCTCCTTTTTTGAATATCGGTAGAAGTACTCCTATCTCCCACTCTTTGGTGATCTTTTCTTCTTGCCATGCTTTATTAAACAGTTTAGTGGTCCCTTCTCCCAAATTTTTAACCATCTCTGGTGCTATAGCGTCATAACCTGCTGCTTTTTTCCCCTATTTCTTAGTTTTTTTCCATTCTATCTATTGCTCTCTAATTATCATTTTCTTTCTACTTGTTAATTTTTAGTTCACTTTTCTATCTTCCTCTATTTTATTGTCATTCGTTTCTTAAGTTATCTTGTATCTTTATTTCGCTTCTTTCCTCTTCTCTCAATCTTCTAGTTTTTTGTTTATTTTCTTTAGTTCAAGTGTTTTTCGTTCTGTACTAGGCTTCATTTTTTGCCTTCCTTATCTCAGTCTTTTTCTAATTATTTCATATTTTGTTCTTACAATCTCTATGATGATTTCCATCCATTCTTTATTCCCTAATATAAGTCTGTCCCAATCTTTAATAATTCTTTTACCATTATGTCGCAACTTTCACGAATTGCGATTTTCCTTGCAAGCGATCTACAGTATCTTGTAGAATAGTTTTGATTTCCGTGTCTAGTCCTGTTCCATCTTCCTCCAAACTCTTCTCAGGCTTTTGATTTCGGCTTTTTATCACTTCTTACTTTCCTTCTGATCTTATATCTGTTATACTTTCCTCTGTTCTGCTACCTAAGGTACTCTTTCCATTTCCGCTTTTCTTGTCCTGTACTTCTCCTTTATTGTCTTCATTCCACCAGCTCGTTATCGTTTTTACCATCCTACAACTTTTAGTCTCTCTCCACTATTCTTGCAGTTGTTATTAGTATTTCTTTTATGCCTTTCCATGCTTGTTCAAGCGAAAATGCTTTTATGTTATTATTGAATTTACTCATCTCCTCTCCTACTCTCTCATTATAAATTCTTGCCGTCTCTTTTTCTCTCAAGTTATATATTTTAATTTTTTCTCTAATTTTGTTTTTATTTTTACTTTGAGGTTTTCCTGTAGTATCTTCACTTTTGCTAGCACTAAATAATGATCGGAGTATATTTCTGGCCCTCTTTTTACTCTTGTGTTCTGTATTTCCTTTCTGTAACTTCTGCTTATAATTATGTAATCTATTATCGATTTCTCTCTATAAAGCACAAGCTCTCTTGTATATTTATGTATATCTTTATGAATGAAAAATGAGTTTGTTATTATCAGATCATTTATTATACAGAAATCTATCAGTCTTTTACCGTTGTTATTTCTGGTATCTTCGCCTATTCCTATTACATCATCTGATTCTTCGTCCTTTCTTCCTACCCGTCCATTCAGGCCACCTATGATTAATATCCTTCCACTGCTTTCTTCTACTATCGTTGTCAATTGTTCCCAGAATTCAACTTTATTTCTTGACACCTCGTCCTCATCGGGTCCATACACCACTATTATATTTATTTTTATTTCTCCATCTATTTCCACTTCAATCTTTAGTATTCTCGCCGAGATCCCGGACCATTTGCTTATGTATTTGGGTTTTTCTTTTTTAATTATACAACCTACTCCTTTGTTGTTTATCTATCTCGCTGTATACTAAAATATTTCTTCCTTCCATTTCTACTTCTCCCATTCCTTTCTTTTTAGTTTTGGTTATACCCAGTATATCTAGTCCTGCGTTCCTGAATTCATCTTCTAACTAATTTTCTTTAATTGTTATGCTCCTAATGTTCCATGTAGCCATTTTCCATGTCTCTACTATTTTCTTGTCTTGTTTGTTGTTTTCCTTCTTCTTTCTTGCATTTTCCCCTTTTTGTAATTCTTTTCATTTCCGTGTCCTTTGCCTTTCTCGTTCCCTTTTTTCCTGCCCGTTTCTTTCGTAATTAGTTTTTTGATCTCGTTGTCCTTGTTATTTTTCTCAACTTTTCTTCTATCGTATCCCCTTTCAGTGACCTTTCGCTAACTGTTCTGTTATTGGAATGACTTGTCTCCTCCTTTTTCCCTTCCTGCCATTTTTGTTGTATTTCCGTGTCTCTTTCATCAGTGCCGTATCCTTTGTTGTTTATTATTAATTTTTGTATTTAATTACTGCTTTCTGTCCTCTCTGTCTCGCCTTCTTCATAATTGGTATTAATTTTCTTCGTTCTTCTTGTATTTCTTTAGTGAAGTCTTCGCTTGTCCATGTATCTGTGTTTTTTAATTCCTTTGCCTTCTTTAATATTTCTATTTTCTGCTAACTTTACTCAGTTTATTTAGTATTGGTCTCGTTCCCACTGCCTTGTACTTCCCTAGCCTCGTATAAAAGGCCTTTTCTTCCAGTTCTACGCCTATCTTGTTTGATATTATTTATATTTTTTCTAGTGTTTCTCTCTCCCCTTCTCCCTCATCGTATTTCTCTCTTATTACCACCAAATTCTTTTTAATGACTTCTCTCTCTAAGTATTCTATTCTTATTTCTTGCTTTTCGATTTCATCCTTAAGTTGTTTACTTTCTTGTTTTATTGCGTTAGCATCCTTAGCTATTTGGTCTAATTTTGTATCTATACCATTCAGGCTAGTTTCAACTGCACATTTCTATGTATGGTGTGTTGCCTATTTTTTAAATGTTGGCGTAACCCTGGTTAGTGTATTGTTATTTTCTTATCCACTGATTGTTTTATGCAATTTTCCATTTTATTGCTTATCTTCTAACCTCCACCCATTTTATTTATGCCTAATTACTCACTTATTCGGAACTCTCTGTTGAATTTTTATCTTCCCATGATTTAATCTCCTTTTAGTTCCACTCTACTTTTATTTTTGAGTTACTCCGTATGGACTTATTTGGTCTTTATTACTGTTTTCACTACGAGGTTACACAAAAATTCTATTAATAGTAAATAAGTAAAATTATTAATTTGTTTTCTTTAAAGCATATGATACAATCATTTACATTTAAAGTAATCTATAAATGAACAATCAACACTTATATTTTAAAAAAATATTTTAACGTGCAAATTAAAAGAAATGTGCGTTTAATACTATGGTTTATTAATCAAGATATGTTTTAATAATTTGAAATATGCAGTGGTGTTGCATTAAAAATTAAAAACTAACAAACTCTACTATTTCTCATCGTGGGTAATAAAACGCGTTTACACTAAAATCAATGTCTTCAAATAAATTATTGTTTATCAGTGAAAAATTACTATGTTGCAGTCCATTCATGTTTGCTGTTGAAAGTACAATATTTTATATAGAATATAAGATTTTGGTATTCAAAGAGAACCTCAGTTATCGATAAAAAATTTATTGGAATAATTTACAAGCATAATTAGAGTAAATTACCTTATTAAATTTGTTACCCTAGATACAACAATATCCAACACAATGTACTGAATATTACATAACTGTGCATTGTTTATTAAAATTGTAGCGCCAATTAAGATAAATTATAGCACATTAAAACTTTGATATTAAATTATGCACACTATAATTACTATGTCTATCCATGATTTGGTTATATCGTTTAGTCACGTCTGTAGTGAGCATAAAAGTGTTCTCAAGTATTCAGATTTGATATGTGTAACTTATATGGCGTAATTATGCCTCGACGAAGCGTATATTATCAATAAGTTAACGAATTTGAAAGGAGACGTATTGTTAGCGTACATGAAAGAAATGTTTTTTTGCGAGAAATATGTCACCACAGCATTACTGTGTCGCAAATATAAAATCAAGGGTTTGAAGAACTTACCTATCGGCAAAGACTGTCATCTGGAGCAATATGCAAAACTACTAACCGGAAGTATTTTCAGAAGTTTACTATTACAGACCGTAGCGTGACTTTAAGCGTCTTTCCACAATAATGGTGGACCATTACACGGTACCTTTTTTGTCTGACGTTTATTATTCGTAGTGAATCTGTGGTCACACAACTGGCTAGAAGCGTCTTTCCTGATGAACTCAAATTTAGTTTAAACTATCACGATAGGCGAATATTAATAGGTTAAAGAAGCGAAAAAGAGAGCAAGAAAATTACATTAGTGCAAGGTCTACAACGCCAAATATAAGAATTATAATATAAAAATCAATCAGTTACCATACATACAACAAGAATTAGAGGCAGCATTACCAGTTAGATTTTACAGCCTGCAGTACTTCTTTTCTTTCAGAGGGCAACCCAAGTAATTTCTCAACAAAACAAAACTTGGCCACACGTGGCACATAACACATTAAACTTTCCTTAACAAAACTCTGTCATGGAAAGCCCGACCACCTGATTTATTACCGATAAAAATAACTGAAATATCATTTCGTAAAAGGTCCAGCGGTATCTACGACCTTAAACCAATCGTCTGAATTATAAGAGCGAATTAATAAATGAATGGAAGGTCTAACAAGACTTTATTCATTTATTGTTTGACTCGATGCCAAAAAGAACTATTAAAGAAATGTAAATATTTCTGTACAAATATTTTGTAAATTTAATTATTCATTTCTTATACTATTAAACTGGAAAGCTTCAGTTGTTAATTTTCATTTTTTTTATTACTGCAAATTAAATATACTGTAGCGTATGTATAGTCTAATAATCTTTAAATACACTTGCTTTTCCATACTACAAAATAATAACTACTATTTAAGTTACGAGGAATTAGTTTAAATTAAAACAATTTATTATTATCTTACATAATTAGGTTTACCTACAAAAAAAACTAACTCCATATAGACAAAGAAAAGCTTGGAATTGAATTTCTGTACAAGCTATATAAAATTCCATCACGCAACACCAACATTTCATAAAATATTAGTTGTTCTAGTAGCTGCTTGATCATTATTTTACTTTTTTATGACGAGTCGCCTTAAAATTTCATTTAGTTGCTCCCTTTCCTATTATTGTTTGCCCCAGCATGTAGTGACATCCTTTTAATTTTATTTATCTTATTGATCAGATTAAATGCATTAGTCTCCATTTTTGTACGATAACATCAACCTTAATAAATCACGTAACTGCTTGTTTATACTGCAATCTTAAATTAAAATCTACCAGGCTATAAAAGTACATAAATAAAATAGGCAAATATTACTCTGTTGCATTTTTATTACTTTTATTGACCGCACTTCTACTAGTTTTAAAATCAAACGATCAAAGCCATTTATATAATTTTGCTATTTGGTTAATACACTGAAACGCTCCTGGTTATTGTAAACCGCAGTTTTATATTCGATTACCTTTTATTGTTTCCACCATAGCTAGCTGATCCTATAAAGAAATAATAAATTTTATCGATTATAATTTGTACATTAGCAGAAACTACAACATCCCAGATCTGACGTAAAGACAGTTTCGGTGTGGCGAACCGCAAAAGAGCATTAGTGCACATATTGGTTATTTCCTGAGCAATCGATCGTTCTTGGCATGTTTACACAGATATCGTAATCAATCCTCCACCTTAACTAATAAATTTCTGGTTTGGGTCAACAAGTTGCAACCCTTTGCTATCTTTGTGTGCTCGGTCAGATACCGGCGTTATTTATTATCACGTAAAGTCGGAACAACAAAACAATTTTTGGGGATAAATTTTGACAAGTCGAAATTAGATGTTTGCGGGGGTGCGGCGAATTCGAAGATTTAGTGCACTCTTGCGATAGTTGAGCTGCGGCAGGGGTGGAGGAAAGCGGGTGGAAATTGGAAATTGAATTTGATGGGAGATGTTTTGAAGGCAGAATGCGTGTATAAGTAAATAAGCTATTTATTTTTCAAGATTAATATTTTTGTTATAAATTTGAAGTGCAGTAAATAAACTTCAAATGAAGCAGCTCTTTAATGATGTAAGCATTTGTTTATATTTAGTACTAATAATATAAGAAAACATAGTCTGTCTAAGCAGATGTTCCATTTATACAACAGCTATGCATTTTTATTACGCTTAACATTTCGAGTTTACAAAAGAAATAAAATAGTTCTATCCAAACAGACTAAATATATTACATAAGTTTTTAAGCAATACCTAAACTTTTTTTATTATTAATTATTCTATTCTACTTGTTATGTTTACATAACCATATGTAATCATTTTTAATACCTTTCTCTCACAAAATGTAATAACAATTTAAAATAAAAATGGATATGCTATTTGTGAGGGATATTTTTTTGCAACTTTATTAGTAGTAAAATATACATTCTATAAGGTAATTTGATATGGTGTACAATTTAAATTAATTCTACAAGGTGATAGCGTGAAAAAGTACATCATTTCGCGATATCGTCTCTAATTCATAGAAGATCCTGTGGCTAGAATCTTTGTAGTCGCCTGGTTTCTACTTCGTTATAAAAGATGCGTTAATATTTGGGTGGGATTATCCTCAACTTTTGCATGGTGTCTGGTGGTTCCTTCGTGCATAACTGTGTTATGTATGGAACTTTGAAGCCTGTGTGTATTGTGTGATTGGTAACATACCAAAGTATATTAACGATAGTGCAGAGGATTTTAGATTACCTTCGTTGAATTATGCCTATGTTGGACTTGTTCGCACAACTCCAGAATTTGATTCCATAGATCTAGATGGGCTCGATGACGGCTTTATAGATGAGTAATTTGTTGTTGGTTGACAGATAAGATTTACGACCTATTATCCAGTTGAGTTGCTTTGTTTTCAGGTTCATTTATTTCTTTTTTTTTAATAGATGTTGTTTCAAGTTGAGTTTCAAGTCCTAATTATTTAACTACTTCTTGTCGTAGTATATTCATTCGATTGAGGTTAACGTCCGGACAGTTACCTTTTCTAAAGGTAAATATGCGTGCTGATTTTATTTCATTGACGTTTATTTTCCATTTCTTTAATCACTAAGTGGTTCAAGTGCTACTGAAGGTTGAATGCAGCAAATATTGAATCGTTTTCGGTTGCAAGTATTGCAGTGTTGTCTGCAAAACTGCCTAATGTTGTATTTCTGTTAGTTGGCATGTCATATAAAAAAATCACATAGAAGAGGGGACCAAGGATGCTCATTTAAAGGAATCCTAATTGAACAAAGTATCGGCTGGAAGTTTCACCAATAATTTTGGTTTTGAAGTCTTGTTGATGTAAGTATGATTTGAGTAAATTGAAGTATTTAATGGGAGAGTTTGTTTAATTTTATAAAGTAGATTTGGATACCAAACCTTGTCGAAAGTCCGCTAATTTTCCATAGCTTAACTGATTGCTAATCTGGAATCCAGTTGAGGTCTTGTTTAGTTTTTTAAATATAAATTTTTCGAGAAGTTTGCATAGTACTAACAATAAGCTAATTGTATGTTATTAGGTGTTTATGTTCTGGAATGGGTAATGCTAGCTCTTGTTCTACCTCTTGGACTTGGTCATTGCCATGCCGGGAAAATACTTTTGACACTCTTTATCACTTTTTGCCCAAGGACCTGGTAGAATGGTGTTTTGGCGTATGGGAAGTGAGGTTAAATCAAGTTTATTTTTTTAATAGGTTTTCAGACAGGGTTATTCTGTCTGAACAATTCTGACTTATTTTTCGAATAAATTATTTCCTACTTTTTGAAGTTTTGTTTTTAATTTTTCTGCTTATTTGGTTTTGTTTTCTCCTGGTGTCTGGGGTGTAAGTTCGCTGCCATATTAACCTGGCTCTTTATTTTTCTGCTGTCAGTTTTTTAATTTCGCAACGTCGTCCGTTGGGATTCAATGTGCGGAGTAGATTGTTTGGCAGTATTTTGGAGTAGGTGGATAAAATTTCCCATTTCTTTATCAATGTCGTCTGGTGTTGGTTGTCTTATTATTCAGTTTAAGTTATCATATATAATTTGTCTATATGCATCCCCGTTTTTTACGAATTGTGCGTCGTTTTTTTGATTATTACCGACGTGCTGTTACCTGAACTCAGATCGTAATTGGAACTGATATCTGTCTATGTTTGAAAAATTCAATTGGCTGAAAGAGGTACACTAAATCGTTTGTCTTGTTAGGGTCAGTGGGCGAATAGATTAGTGATCCAATCGATAAAAACAAATAGTTTTTGTATTGGAGGATTTTTGCTAATTTTCGACCTTTAATAGTTGTAAAGCGAATTTTGGTTCTAGTGTATCAAAAAACACTTTCAGTTGTTTTTTGTTTAACCGGTGCTTGAGTGGGTAATAAATTGCAGTAATCGTTATATCATACGGAAGGGTTTTCAATGTTGCTTGAATGTGATTTTCTTTGTATTTTAGTAATTCTTAGTGATCTACACTTGCTCTCACTAGAATTTCTGAACTCCCATGAGCTGGGTGGTTTTTATAATTTAGTTTGTATTTGGAAATATTGAAGTAGTTTCTAGTCGTTAAATGTATTTTTTTGATAAGTAGGATATCGATTAAATTATATTCAAAAAACAATTTTTATTTCTGCTTTGTGTCTAGGAAAGCAGTTACCATTTTACTAAAGAATCCTAAAAGACTTAGCCATTTTTGTTTAGTTTATATTATTGAGAATCATAGTAATCACATTGAGCACCATGCTGTACTGCTGCATTAATTGGGTGAAAAGATTGGATTCCTCCAAGATTTTGGATAGTATACTATTTATGTTATCATCATTGTGTTTTGGCTGCTATTTCGGCGTAGGTTATGTGTTGGGAATGTATTGTATTTGCACGTATGCCCTCGTGGCTATTGGTGATACTGATGGTGGCTGCATGCTGTTTTTGTTTTCCCCTGACTAGTCTGTGATACTGCTCGCAGCCTTTATAGCTGACTGAGCGGTCCCTATTGCATAATGCACATTTTTCCAGGTAAAAATATCATTACGCTTCTATAAGGCCGTTCAATTTTTAACTGGTATATGCGGAGATATATGTTGTTTTCTATGAAATTTCTAACGGGTAGTCTGTAGGTTTTGGATGTTCCGCAGCTCATTTTTATAACATTGTTTACTAATCTTTTGTGCAACATTGCTTATTTTCCACTATTGGTTGAATTATGTTTGTCATTTTATTGTAGTCCAGTACCCCATAAAAAATTGGAGGAGGTTTTGGTGTGCTAGTGGTAGTGGTGTTTTCTGTATTCGATGCGTCTGTTGTATTTGTTAGTACTTAATAACAATTATCGGTTTTAGTTTAACCGTATTATTAGGTTGTTTTATGACCTTTAAAAATTTTTAGAGCTACGTAATTGTTGTTTGTTTGAGTTAATTTTTTGTCTTCTCTTGTAGATGTCATTCATGTACTTGGTGTTTTATGTTTAGGATGTTTATGTGGTCATATTGCTTTTGTTATTGTTGACGGAATAAAGAAATTGGTGAATATTTGTTAAGTTGGTGTTGGTTATGGCGAGCTATAAGGTAAGATAGGAACGTTCGTTATAGGTAGTCATTGCATACCAGGTTGCTGATATTCATTGCAAATTTTAAGGATAAACTAAAAATAATTAAAAAATACAAAAAATCAATTTACAACTACCGTTGAGGTAGCAAATTGGATTGCTACACCACACCCATAAAACTTAAAAACAATTTTGTTAATATCTCAATGTAAATCATAGAATTAGTAAAACCAAAAGAGAAGCAATCTAAACATTGATAATCGTAAAAGATTTAATCAGCTAAATAATAAACTAAAGAGTAAACATTAAAAAATTTAAAATTTACTTTTTCTACATCATTAAACAATATGGAAGGGTACCAAAAATATAATTACAATGTGCTCAAATAATATTGAGATGTTCGTTCATTTGCATTTTGTGTTTTCCCATTCAGTTTTATAATTACTTAACAAACAAAGATATAGATTTACTATAAATTATTCTTGCGCTCATGGTCATATATCAGATCTTAGTTTGAATCAATAACCTCATCATTTAGAGTTAAATAAAACTAATATATCAGAAATTTTATTTATATGTGTTGGCCAAATACATTGAATCGCCTGTAAAAAAACAATTGTAGTTGTTACCTATTACAAGTTTAACTACTTTTCTTCGCCTTTTTTTTGTTAATCTAGCTCGTCGACGTATGTGCTATGCATTGAAGTCACCACTTTCAATAAAACTTTCTCCTAAAAAATTAAGAACGGTTGCAGCATCTGCTTTGTAATATGGTGCGATATATATGCGATATTTTTTCAAATGTTCTTTCGTTGTAGTGCGTTTTTGAAATTTGCAGTTTTACTTGCAGTTTCCTTTGCTACGAATCATTGGCATTCCACAAACCAATCCTGACGAATTTAGCCATTATTGGATAATTTTGTTAATGAGAGAGGTTAACGTGTTGTTAATCATGCTATTTTGTTGCAATATTGGAGTAAATAATTTTTTAAATGAGTTTAAGATATGACCAAAATTAGTTATTGAGGTGGTTATCTTAAGATTTCTGGGTAAGATTAATGGTTTTAAATTCATTGATTAGTAGTAAATTGTTTTTTTCGTTAAGATATTAGGGGAGAAGATTATTGAGTGAAGAATGTTGTAACTGAAGGTTGTTTATTGGGCTGGTGGTTTTATTATAATTCTTAATAGATTGTACATCTTTTATAGTTTACTGGGTTTGCATAAGTTTCTTGAGTTTACTTGTTTGTCTTTCGTGTTTGTTCTAAGGACCATAGACAACAGAAATATACGGCCCGTTACAGTAACAATTGGTGTGAATATATTTTTGACATCTAGTACCCTGTGCAATATTTTTAAGCCTTTAAGGTTTAACTAAAATGTGTCTATTATGCGATTGTAGATTATAAATTTATGTATTGCTTACTGCTCGTTCAAAGTCTATAAAAAATATCGATAATGGTTCTTTACTTAATCTTCTTTTTACGTTGATTATATTCCAAATCTGATATCCTCTTTTCCCAAAAGCAGTTTTAATTTTGCTAATGGAAATAGAAGAATGTAAACGACTTATTACTATACAGCAGAGCCTCTTAAATTATTTAATAAATGTAATATACGATACCCTTCTTAAGCATACATTAAATTAGTTTAATACAAACATAATTTCTTTTGTATTCATTATCAACTAATCATTTTGTTATATATTGTTTTCATAAACATTAAGTAAATTGTGTGCCATTTTTGATAATCAACAACACGGTGAACAAATCTTGAGGCGGTTTAAGTACTATTTTTGTTGGTTACTACTAATTTCTTCATCATCTTCTACTAATGCTAAATATGGTTTGTACATATGATTAATAATTAAGTAATTAAGTATTTAAATTTGGTAGTCTTTTTTACAACTTTTAACCAATTTCCAACTATTAAAATTATCGTATTCGGTTCTAGTGCTTTCAGGCTGATCTAAGTCGCTACAGTCATTTGATGTAGGATGTAGATTAAGACTGACAATATTTGTTGCGATTAAATTTAGTAGCTACAGGTTGTGAATGCGATAGCAAAGCTTGTTTTTAAAATTTGCTGGCTTACAATGTGCTGGCTGACATAGCCTTTAAAGGCTAAGTTTACTAGATAAAAATCCTAGAAATACTACGTATAACAAACGCTCGTTAGAGCTTCCAAAACATTTTTACTATAGTTTTTTGTTTTATACCCTCCAGATTGCAAAATCACCTTTCTTTCGAAACTTTGATACGTACGTTTCTTAGATATATACCTATATTTCAAAAATGGAAGTGATCAGATAAGGGCGTGGCTTCACACATGTCTTCGACATGAGTATAAATATTTTGATTCTTACGTGTAACTGAAATTAAATTCATTAAGAAATCTATGTACTTCTTGAGAGGTTTGTCATAAAGAATTTTTACTAATTAAAGCCGCTATGTGGGGTCTATTTCACCTTCTTATATGTAAATAACATTATTACTCACAATCGTTGGACAAGTTTAAGAATATTGAATAAATACGGGCGCACCGCTTGAATGCGCAAACCAGATTTAAGTGGCTTCTGAGCTGTTTTACCCATGCATCTGTTCTTCAATTATTTACGGTTGATTCAGCTGTTAATATCAAATGTAATGCTTCACGCACTTTAGCCCGACGTTCTTCCTCAGTAATAACTAATTTTGTACACTCATTACAAACGTTTTCCGTAAATCTTATAATTGTTGATGAAACTGCTCACAACCTGGTGAAAGTGACCTATATTTCTTACAACAGTCTTTTAAGAATATTCTTCTTCATTAAATAACTCAATTTTTCCAATTACCCCAGCTCTTGCACACTTTCGCCTCCTATTTTTGCACACAACATTCAGTTTACAATGTTTTTAATTTGTTTGATTTCTTGATTGCACTTTTTTATTGTTATATGTTTGTCTACTATGCGCTAGTCGTATACAAACGGCGAAATATACGTATGGAGTTAATATTGTGCAATAATATGTATTAATTTCGGCACAATGTTATTAGAAATCTACAGTATCATTTTGGCAAATTAATTATATTAGAATTTGTTGATAATTTTGCAAAGATCTACTGGTCAGAGTGTATATATTATAAGCGCATTAAGAAATGAAAGTTGTATATTGTAGAACTTTTATTAACACTGTTTTAAATTAGCTTCACCCTCAAAGTGCTTTAATGCTATAAGTAAATATGCCACATGTAGGTATGTGCATAATTAATTAAATTATAAATTAACATTTTATGCTTTAGATCAAACTAACAGCTATTACACAAAACATTTTTTTAAAATAATAGTACTAATTATAATAAAAAAGTTAGCATTATTGTTTCTATTTTATAAATATGTAATAACCAAATTAAAATACAAAAATTTATCTGTAGCAGCAAAAAGCGTTAAAACCAATTGGCGTTCCCTCGGAAAAACAAAAAACAATAAACTGGAAAACCTCCAAACCTAATCTGACAAGAATTTCCCAAAGTTCACAAAATAATTTCCGCCATTTCTCATGGGCATTTAGAGAACCAACGGAGTTTTACGATAAAGAGAATGGGGGCTTTGCCTTCATTCAATAAGCTACATATCTTTTTGTAATATAAAAAGAAAGGATCCGAAAACAGACCACCATGAAAGACAAATTCCTATTGTAATTTTATATCTTATTTATTTAGAAACAACGCGTTTAACCTGGAGCAAGCATCCATCATTATTTTCAAGTTGTCGCCTCTTGCAGGGCACGCCGTGACGCAACATACCAGAAGCGACACATAGCTTTAATTACAAAATGGTGCACAAAGCTTTCTGTAATTTGCTTCCTGCATAACCATCAATTACGGCGCGTTCCATCAACAAATCCGAGGGTCCAAGAAAATTCTGGATTAATTAATGAATACGTAAACTCCCGACAATAGAGCTTGGCACGGGTCCTCGTGTGTTGCTCGGGCGCAAATTGAAACAGGCAACCAAATTAATTTCAATCTCTGTGACTGGCGCAGGTGCTCTTAATTATTAATAACTGCCGTTATAAGGTGGAATCTCTTAAGGGAGGCTAACATCAAACGGTGCGAATCGCATCAGCTTAATTCCTGCTTCAAAGTGCTAGGCGGCGCTAAATACGGCTAACGTTTCTTTGATTTGTTTGTATACTTAACACAGGACAAGTTGAATTAGCACTAAAGGGATAACAGCGGATGCTCTGCTCCCCACTGCAGAGCGGCGATTTGTCTGAAAAAGAGCGCCGTGTCGCGCGATTAATTAAAAGTTTGGAGCCTTTCAAACAGCGCTGGTAAATTTCATAGAAATTTTATATACATTTGAATCTTTTTGATAAAATGTTTATTTTTGTAATGCATTTTGAAATCAAAAGAAATATAAAATTTAAGTGTATATATTTTTGGTAGAATTTGCTCCATATCGAGAAATTGATTAAAATTTTTGTAAAAAAATATTTGCATGACGGTAAGCCGAAGGTAGTACTTCGGATACTTGTTCCTTTATACCCCAAAAACAACGTGTGTAGGAATAAATATAAAGGACATATGACCAATATTTCAGAATAATTTTTATATTAGTAGCACATAAAAGAAGGAGTAAAATGTAAAATACACAAAAATATGCTGGCTGCTAGAAAAAGTCCCACAACAAAATACTTTTCTACATCCAGGTAATAAAATCGGCTGCCAACTATGGAACTATATAGATAAAAGTAACATTAATAAAATTCAAATATTTTAAAACAAAGTACTAAGAAAGATTATACGTGCACCCTGATACGTCAGAAACAGCAACATCAAAGGATAAAAACTGTATTAGAGAAAATAAAGAACAATGTGCAGAAGTTCAAGGCCAGGCTTTATGAGCATGTAAATATCGAGGCTCTACATCTTTTAAATAACGCAGAATTAAAGAGAAGGCTCAAGAGAATTAAATCATGTGTCAGTAAAAAAGCAGACTGAAGGTGCTACGTAAAAGTGTGTGCCAGAATACCAGAAATAAGTAAGAAAAATTCGAAAATTGTAATTTAACTCAATTATTTCAGAAACTATTCCGATACATGAAAATTACCAAGAGAAAAAAATTGCGGAATTTATCGTAGATACGCCCAGCCGGCGGGAAACGCTTGGCTGAAGGCTTACTTTTTTATATTAAATTTTTTCCAAATTGGCATATTTTCGAACGCGATTTTTTTATGTTTCTATGTCATACTTTAAGTGTCAGAGGAAAATTTCATGACTCAAATAAGGACTGTCTAACTGCCACAGATCCTTAATTATCTATGAATGTTGAATGTGTCTTCAGAAATTTGTAGGCCCGACCACAAGCAAAACTAAGGTACCAAAATACGTCTGTGCGTAGCCCACCCACGCCCCTACTGCATAATCCCCCAAGCATTAATTCCTTAGCCCTGATAGACCAATTCAACATAACACTAGAGTTTCTGAAAAATTTGCAGCCTCGCTCACAGAAGAAACTAAGGCCTCTCTCCGCCGCCGATTCCACAACCCCCCTGCACCTATTCATAAGTACTTATGAGAAAACATCCAACCTCTTATATAAAAGTTAGATAATTCAAGTTACATAAGAATTGCTAGTTAGTTTTTAGACTAGTTGCAATGTAACATATATTTATTTTAAAAAAGTTTTACATTAGAAAACTGTCCAGAGCGCACTCAAAACGAACCATATTTGCATTAAATTGATCGTACAGATTAGCCTTCTTTCTAACACAATCGAAACGTTTATTATAAGTAGACTTCTTGTATGATGACTTGTATTTTTATATGACTCCTTCAACTTTATATTCCAATGTTTCTAAAGAAGTAATTAAGCTTCTAGTAGCCGAAAGTTGATTGATCTTTGCATTAACTTTAATTTTCGTTATGTTTTTTTTTGTATATCTTACGGGTATGTGGATAAATATTTGCTGGTAGAACGCACTTATTCTCATAACTGCATGGCCTTTGAGTAAATGTTCATTCTTTCGTACGATTAATATGGTCACACTATTATTTGTTGTTTATTATCGGCATAATTAGTAGTATGTTTTTTTTTATAACCATTTCACAATCTTAGATTTATACGAACAGAAACTAGAAATTTAACTTGAAAAAAAATTTTTTTTGTGGTATGCGTTATTTATGTTGTTTAACAAATAAATATAAACTATAAAGGTATAAAATAATGATATAATATAACATTATAAAACAAGAAAATCATTGTAAAATATTTCCAAAAACCATTCAAATCCATTTCCATGCGTTTTGTGTAAAAATTAATTTATTTTTTTAAGTATATTGAGGTTAATCACTAAATACACCTAATAAGAGGACATGGACGTTTTAATCGATTGTGGATATTTTGTCTAATAAATAATAATAGTACGGCTCTAACGCTCGGCGTGAGAGCACGGTCTGCAAAGAGAGGTTAAGACTCTCGTATGTTCGCACTCTCTGCCCGGTCGTTGCGCACCATTTCTGATGTGAGGCGATATGGCAAACTCCGCGCCTTAGACGACCGCTATTATCCCTTGTTCAAGTGAGCGCAGGTACTCAATTTTTTTAGTGACCAGGCATCAGAGAGCTCCGGGAATGGAACTCGAGTTCGTTCGTATCGCAGTCCGTCCCTCAACCACTAGAACACTCTGGTAAATGGATATTTCATCTACTGAAGTAATAATCCTCAGATCCGTTACAAGCATGCATGTTGGAAAAGAATTTCTGCGATCTGGCACTGATGGATTCTTATATTACTGAGAAACCTAGTCCATAATGTAGCCGTTTATTTCGGATAAACCATGCTGGATTTAGTTCTATACAGAGCACATTATCTTGAATTTTTTGGAGTTTGTTATATTAATTTTTGTTGCTTCAGATTGGTCAAGCGTGCACGGCCATAGTGCTGATTAGTAATTAATTTCGTTAAGATTGTGCATTTATTCTTTATTACAAACTTCCTCTTTATTGGTGGATATAATTTTGCCAATTGTGCATAACTTTCATTGAGTTCAATGTGTAGCTTCCATATTAGTTTCGTATCTAAAAAGCATTCCTAGGTATTTGGCTGTTTTATCAGTAGAATTCTATTCAATGTCCTTTTTATTAATCGTGGTGTTAATCTTATTAATTATGACAGATAAATCCTTAGTTTGACACTTTGTAAAGTAGACTTAAATATTTTACTTAGTGAACATAGAAGATATTTTATCGATAACTTATTGCAAAAGGAGCAATTGCTTAAAATCGGGAACTTTTGTTTTGTCTTTTTTTGTGCAAGCGAATAGAGATACTAGGAAAATCAAAATAGAGCAGTTAGGAGAAACAAATGGAAGAACAATAGAAGAAATATATATAACATATACGAGCATTGATGAGTTCTGAGGATAAAAATGGAAAAAAATAATGAAAAATAAACTTTCAAGGGGGAATTAGTGGAGATGGTTAGAATAAAATAGAAAATTATTTAAAATGTTTAAAGAATAAATATAATATAGACAAAAGTATTTAAGGTGTAGAAGACAACTGAAGCAACAAGTAAAACAAGAAAAAGCTAAACAGTGGAATAATACACGTAAAAACGTAAGTAGTGCAATGGGATTCAATAGATCTAAGCAACTTGGAGAATAATTTGCAACTTAAGTCAAGAGCAACATCAATCCAAATATAAAAACACCTTATAAATGGAGAGAATACTATTAGGCACTCCTACAATACAAAACAATACAGTATATGACAATTCAAGAAGATCCCAAAAGAACTCAAGGAGGTATAGGAGAAACATGAATATCAGTGCAAGATGTGACAAAGAATAGTAAAATAATAAATCACTAAGACCAGGAAGAATTAGAATAAAATTGTTAAAGTAATGTGGACATATAATAAAAGAAATAATACCTTTAATAGTTTAATAAAGAGACAAATATGAGAATATGCCGATAGTATTGAAAAAATCATATATTGTATCGATACTGAAAATGGGACGAATAGATATGACATAACTATAATATAATATTACCAACAATAGTGAGACTATTAGAAAGAGTTATAAAAAATAAGACAGAAGAGCATTTAAAAATTTTTTATGAATCACAAAGTGCATTTAGATCGAGTAGATCATATATAAACATCATTCACTACATAAGACAAGTAATCGAAAGAAACCGAGTAAAAAACATTGAACCCCATAAATTTTGTAAACCTAAAAAAGGCATATGATAATGTTCCAAGCGAAAAACTAAGGTACGCAACGAAGAAAATGAAGATAAATAGGCCACACTAATTGAAACGTTATCGAAAAATGCAGAAACCCTAATTAGAATGGGGACTAAACTAACAAAACCAATGGAAGTACATAAAAGACTAAATCAAAGGTACAGGATATCAGCTTTGGTTTTCAAAGATTACAATAATGTTATAAAAAATGCAAAACAATGGGTGTATCAATAAGACACAAAACATTACACTCACTAATATTTGCCGATATCGAATTTATAGTGACACAAGATAAAGAAGATATGCTACGAATCTTAAAAGAAGAATACAACAAATGGTAGCGTATCACAATAAATTAAAAAAACTGAATACATCTGTGTTGGAGGAGTAGCGCGTAACTTACAGACAGCACACGAAACAATAAGAGCCTGTGCATGCAAGAATTTAGGTTCTACAACTTTAAACAAATGGGTAAAAAAGGACAACAAAAACATTATATAAACAATCTGGAATAAAACGTAAAAGATAAAAAAGAAATATTTTAACGCAATTGTAGGAAATATTACAATATATAGAGGAGAAAAAAGGACTATATGAGACAAAGTTTATTATATACACGAAAAAATAGGAAAATAACATAGGAGATTTCAACAGACATGGAAGGCAGTATCGTCGTCAAATTTGTTACATCTGAGGTATAAATGTTGAACAGTTCTAGTGTGCCTATCTTGTGAAACTCCTGCTTTTACAATTTTATTTAAAAAATGGCACGGTTAATTTTGACGATAGAAATTTTATTTTATGGGAAGGAAAATACTTCTACTTTAATATAGTTAGATATCTCTAACCTTAGTAGTTTACTCTTCAAGCCTTGTATCCAAACCTTGTCATAGTTGAATACGTTTTTTAAAAACTACATTAGAATAACGGAAGAATGTTAAATGAGGCCAAATAATTAAGATTAGCTAACATTTTCGAATAGTTTGAATATTGCGGATACCTGTTTGATAAGTCTGTAACTGAAAATCAGCTTTTTATCTCTTGCTGGTTTTGGAAACAGCAGGATGTGGGATGCATCCAACTTCGAGGAAAATAGCTGATTTTAAGGCAAGTGTTAAATGTCATAAAGGGATAAGTTTGAGCGTTCATAGTAAACTTTGCAAAACCTGCATATGGGATTATGACTCTTGAATCTGAGTTTAGATGGTGATGTAAGCTCAGTAAACTTAGTAACGCTAGGTAAGTTTCTTTCATTCTGGTTTGTTACGTATACCCTATGTTTGAAGCTGCGGATAACAATTGGTGTAAATACAAGTTTAATCAACTCGACGAAAGTTGTGACTTTCTCTGCATCTGTGTTGTAGTTTTCTGATCCTAACGATAAGATTGGCTCTAATATTGTAACTACATATTTGAGTCACCTGGTTTTAATTCCTCTATTTACTTTAAATATATATTTATACTTATCGCGCACAGCTCTTTTTTTAATGCGAAGTATTATGTTATTTAAGGTTCTTTCAATTTCTGTACTTCTTATGCTTTTCCATTTTATTCTTGCTTAACTTTATAAGATTAATCATATATTTTCGAACACTCCAAGTCCTAAAGTTCCGAGTTGTTTTACTACGTATCGTCGCCTGGTCCACACTATCGACTATCGTCATAATAATTTTAATTAGGGCTTGGTCAATGTGTTCTGCTGTCTTCAGGTTAGTGAGCTATTCTATGGACTGATCTAGGTTAGCTTCAAATTTATCTCAAATAATAGAACTAATGATTAGCAGAATAATCAGTTGTTTTATTTGTGGATTTGTGGACAAGGAGGTGATCAGAGTCAGGCTCATTTAGGTCTTCTTAATTTGACTAACAAATTCCGTTTGCAAGATGTTCAGAATATCTAACTCATAATCATAACTGTATAGATAATAAGTGTAATAAGTAGGGGCATTTTCTTTAGCTAAGTTTTCCTATTTTAGTACATTAAAGTTAAATGGTCCGCACTTTCTTCTTGTATTTTTATAGTTTGGATCTCCTATTTTGAATGTTGAAATAATTGTGTTGAATAATGTTTTAATATTTATTTCACTTATTTTTTGTTGTTTATAAATTTCTATTATTATGTGAGGCTGACTATGCGGCATCTCCTTTATGCTAATGACTTTTTTTACTGCTTAGTGGGAAGTCGGAAATGCTGCCACTCCTACAGCTGCTTTTCCTGTGTTCGCTCATTACGATATACTTAATAACTAAGAATTTTCTTCTCTTCTTCTTCTTTTTCATCATCCCTTGTACCATTAAGGTGTCGGGTAGTGTTCTAGGACCCACTTTTTCCATTGATTTCGATTTCTTGCAATTTTTGTAGTTCCTCAAGTGTAGTGTCATGTTTTTTTGCTATATCTTGGACTATGTTAGTTAACGTTTTCCGTGGTCTTCCCGGTGCCTTCTTGTGTGTTGTTTTTGATTGTAGATATTTTTCGTTGTTCTTTCGGGCTCCATTCTTATAATATGTGCTTGCCAATTTAATTGTTTCTTTTCTATTTTGTTCGTTATCTTTTCTTGTTTGAGTTCGTTATATATCCTTTCGTTTTTTATTCTGTCTAGTCTAGTAACTCCTTGTATTTTTCTGAGGAATTTCATTTCTACAGTAGTTAATTTTCTTTTATGTTCTGGTAAAGTTGTTAGCGCCTCTATTGAGTATAGTAATGTTGGTGCTACTACTGTGTTGTATACCATTTGTTTTATGCTTATTCCTACTTCCCTTTTTCCTAATATTGTTTGGTTTATCGTATAATACATCTTGGTCGCTTTTCTAGCTTTGTTAGCCACTTCCATTTTTATTTTGCCATCGTTACTGATTATTGATCCTAGATATTCGAATACCGTTACTTCTTCTAGTTGATTTCCTTTACATGTTAGGTGGATGTTTTCTTCTTTTTTCCTTGTGACTTACATTACTTTTGTTTTGTTTTGTTTTCGTTAATCTTCATTTCCATCTTCTCCAGTTCTGATGTCCATATGTCTATTGATTTTTGCATTTTTGTGGCTGTATCTGTTATCAGAACGATATCATCTGCATATATGAGTGCTTCTATTTTTATTGGATTCATGTCTTTATATCCTATTATAGTTTTTGGGGTTTTTCTAGATAGTTTTTCATTATTCGATCTATGTATATAATAAAGAGTAACGGGCTTAGCGAATCACCCGTTTCTATTTTGAATAGTTCTGATTTCATCCCATTTATTTGGATGATTCCTGTGACGTTTTTATATATGCTCTTTATTGCACTCCTCAATTGTTTTGTGACTTGTAGCTGTTCCAGGCAGTGCCATATTTTGTTTCGGTTAACCGTGTCGAAAGCCGCTTTCAGATCCATGAACGTTAGGAATAGTTGTGTATTTGTTGCTATTCTATCTTCTATTAGTTTTCTTATGACACTGATATGGTCCGTTGTTTGTCTAGCTGCTCTAAAGCCTCCTTGTTCGTCTTCTATTTTGTCTCCTATTTCTTCTCTTAGTCGCTTTTCTAATATTTTACTGTATATTTTTATTGCAACTGATGCCAGACATATCGCTCTATAATTATCACAATCGTTTTCTTTTCCCTTCTTATGTATTGGAATTATTGTATTTCTCTCCCAGTTTTTTGGTATTTCGTTGTTTTTCCATATCCTTTTTATTAGGTCTGTCATGCATTCCGTTAGTTTTGTTCCTCCCCATTTTATCATTTCTGGCGCAACCTCATCTGGTCCATTAGCTTTTCCTGTTCGTAGTTCTTTGATTGCATTTGACACTTCGATGTATGTTATTTCGTCTTGTTCTGTTTCTACCTCTTCTTCGTGTTCTTCCATTTCTTCTTGTGTTTGATGTGTGTGTTTTGCGAATTTGTTCTCAAAGTATTTTCTCCATGTTTCTATATTTTCTTTCTGGTTCGAACTAATTTTTCCTGTGCGGTCTTTAACTAGTTTTATGTTTTTATTTCTCTTTGCTTTCAATGATTTTATTATGTTCCAGAAGTTCCTTTTATTGTTTTTGTATTTTTCTTGAATTTCTTTCCCAAATGTTTCCCAGCTCTGGGTTTTTGCTTTCTTTACTTCAATCTTTGCTTCATTCCTTCTTCTTATGTATTCTTCCTTATCTTTGTCTTTCTTTGTTAATTGGTATTTCTTCCAGGCTAACTTTTTGTTGTTTATTTTCTGTTTTACCTCATTATTCCACCATTTTGTTCTTTTTGTATGTTGTTGTACTGTCTTTTCCCCACATACTTCTTTTGCCGTCTGAATAGCTTCGTCTTTGAGTGTGTTCCAAATATCATTTATCGTCATTTCTTTCTTTCGTTCTTCGAATTGTTCTAGTCTTTGTTGTAGTTTTTCCTGGTATTTTCTCCTAGTTTCGTCATTCTGTAGTTCCCATATCTTTATTCTCCTATACTTTTTACTTCTTCTGCTTGGGGTGGTTTTATTGTTATTCTAGCCGTTACTAATTTGTGTTGTGTACTTAATTCTGCATTTTTGATTATTTTAACATTTTGGATCAGTGTTTCCATTTGTCTTGTATATACGATGTAATCTATATGGCTTTTCGCTCTTCTTTCTATTGCTTCGAATGTGTAGTTTATTTCTTGTTTGTAGAATGTATTGCCTATTCTTAATTCATTTGATATGCAAAATTGTAGCATTTTTCTCCATTACTATTCCTTTCTGTTTCTCCATAGTTTCCTACGGTCCCTAATCCCTTGTTTTTGTCTCTTCCAATTCTGGAATTCCAGTCTCCTATTATTAGTATGTTTTCATACGTTTCTCTTAATTCGTCTAATGTTTCTTGTAGCTCGTTATAATATCTTTCTAACTCTTCTTCTTCCGTTCCTTGGATTGGAGCATAGATTTGTGTTATTGCTAGTTTTGTTTCTAATTCTATTTCTATAGTTATTATTCTTGGGTTTATTGCTTTCCAGTTCAATATTCTTTGATTAATTTCGTCGGTTACTACTATTCCAACTCCTCCTTTAGCTCTTGTTTCTGTTGTGTTTCCTGAGTAGTATAGTGTATATCCTTCGTTTAGTTGTTTATATCCCTTCCCGTGTTTTTTGTTTCACTTAGTCCCATAATTTGTATTTTCCTTTGCTTCATTTCATCTATTATTTCTTCTTCCTTTCCATTTAGGGATGTCACGTTCCATGTTCCTATATTAATTTGCTGTTGTTCTTGTTTCAATTTATTTGTTATCTTTGGTGTAGTGTTTATTGTTTGCTTTATTGTTTCCTCGGTGTTTGTTGATTGTCCTTTTTCGTTATCATCCGTCATCGCTTGAGCCGTCCAGTTCCTGTCCCCTTCTATAGGTTTTTTGGGGTATGATGTTCCCTTCCTGTTTTAGTAATGTTCCTGAGTGTTCTTTTATGTTCTTCGTCTCCTTTCTCTGTTCTTTCAGTCCTCATTGGGGCTAAGATGGTTTGCATGTAGTTTTTCTTTTTTGGTACTGCGCCTTTATTAAAATTTGTTTCCTCATCATTGGTGGATCTGTTTCTTTTCTTGTTTTCTTCTGTTTCGTTTTCTACTGTGCTTTGTATTACTTCAATTTATGTTTTCTCCGGTTTCTCATTTATGGTTAATTCCTCTATTTCATATGCCTCGTTATTTACTATTAGTTTATTTCTCCATATTCTTGCCCTGTATCCTTTTTCCTTGGCATTCCTTAAATGTTGTGTTAGGATTTTCTTCTCATCTTGTTCCTTTTTTGTTAGGTCATTACTGATCCAGATCGTTGTTCCTTTTAATTTTTTTGCATTTTTGAATATTTCCATCTTAGTATTCCAATTTGTTAGTGTCGCTAGTATAGGTCTCTTTTTGCTCTCTGTACTCTCCTAGTCTTGTAACTTTTTTCACTCCTGTTTCTGCGTTTACCACCACCTTTAGATTATTCATCAGCTCTATAAATTTCCTCTTAGTATTTTCTGGCGTCTCCTCTTAGTCCTCCTCTACTCCATAGCATACAACATTCCTCTTTTTCAACTCTTTCTCCATATTGTGTATTCTTCTTTCTTGTTTATTAACCGTTTCTTGCAGTTTGCTGATTTCGATTACTTGTTTTCCAATTAGTTTTTCTCTGTTTTCTAGTGCTTCCCGTAATTGTTTTATTTCTCCGTTGTTTCTATCGCTGCTTTCTACACTTTTCCTGATGTCCTCGTTCATTTCCATTAGTTGGTTTTGTATGGCTTGTAGAGTTGTACCTATTATTGCTAGTTCTGTCATTTCTGATTTTATTTCCTTCTTTATCTTTTATTATTGCTTGTAAATTCAGGTTCCCGCAATATTCTTGACGTGGTAGTATGTGTGAGCCCGCCAGTTTCCGTGATTAATGCTTGCGTGCGGCGCGATAAGGGCCGCCCGGATCTACTCCGCGAAGGACGTCGCCCGCTTCTTGCCGTCCCCAAGCTTCGTTTGTTTGTTGTGTTGCTATCCTGGTTACTGATCCGTGCTTTGTTTACAATACCCGCCCGGTCGTCGTTCGGTTATCTCTTATCGGCAGTCGCACGCCTTGTGCTTGACCTCGAGTGTCCGCTTTCACTGTTGCGCTTGTTCGCTTCTCGGCTCTAATTTCGTTCTTAATCTAATTAATTCTAGTCCTACCTTATTCTCCTTGTTGTAGGGCTCTGTGGCACTTTTCCTTTTGGCCCTTCTACTCACTTTCACACTTTTAGTTGGTTTTTAGATTCCTCAATACCAAGGTTTTCTTCCGCGCAATTTTTACACGACCGCCCCGTTTGAAATCAAATATAAAAGTCCACTAAGAATTTTAAAAGTGCAATTTTCAGTACGGGGTAATTTCCAATATGCAAACAATATCCTCATCAAATTACGAAAGAAATGATATGAATATAAATGTTTGGACTTTGATACCATTTGAGTTGCGATTTAGGATCGTTAATTTTTCTTAAGTTTTGGTTGTTTAGGATCCATTTAGGAGCAGACAACCCTTTTAATTTATAGGAGGAAATAACTTAAAAAGTCAAGCACTAGTTTCAGTAATGTTTTCATTTTATTACTGCCTGGTGGACAATTGAAGCGAAGGCATGATTCAGTTGAATCGCATTAGTGATTGATACGCTTAGAATCTTGCTCCATGCGTTTACTGTGTATTTGGTCTCTGTAACTAAATTGATTCTTTAATAGATTTTGTGTTAATTCAATATAGTAACTATATCCCCGATTACTTGCGGCATGGTCTCCACCGCTGCCTATCTAGGTGAATACCAAGATACCTGGCGGTGTCCATCTGAAAAATCTGCTGATTATTAAATGAGACTGACGGATAAATATCGCATCTTGTAGTAAAGGCTACATAAACTGAGTTAGATTGATTGATCCTAATGCGCCATTTTTGTAACCATAATTAAAGTTTGTTGAGGTAATCCTGAAGGTGCTCAAGTACTGAGGTTGGCTTGGGGTGTAAAGCAAAGGTAATTATCATCGTCTTTTTTGTGTACAAAAAATATAATATAGAGCCAAGTACACTCCATTGGGGAACGCCACGGTGAATTAAACGTAACGACGTTATGTAATTTCTGCATCTAATTTTAAAATTTCTGTTGCTGAACTATGACTTAATGATTTGGGATAATTGCGGTAAAAGCTTAGTCTTCGATTTGTAGTATAGGTTGATGCGGAAAAGTTTATCTAACGCTTGTGTTATGTCCAAAAATTCTGAAAAGTAATACATTTCGTCGAAATCTTTGTTGATATTTTCTGTGGCCCGGTGCACTTGTTCAATAGCCAAAAGTTGTTTTCAAAAGCCGAATTAAGTATTAAGTTACGTTCTTACATAATTGGCACCAATAAACTTATAGACCAATACGGTGTGATTTCTTCCTTGAATTTTCCTGGTTTTGGGACAATTATTATGTTTGCAACTTTCCACAATTCCGGAAATTATTTTAGTAAGGCCTTGAATAAATAAGTAACATGTCTAAAATACTTATCTGATAAATGGGTAAAGACGTCTCTTTTAAATCACACCCCGGTATACTTTTTGGGCGAACATTTTCGAAAATAGTAACTTTTATTTCATTTACCTTAAATTTTTTGATCGTGGTACACATTTGGAAGGGAACTTCCAAAATATCGATGTATTTCGTTTTCTTGGTGACGAGGAATTTTGGTATAAAGGGGACATTCCAATGTGATGGGTTGAAAAATTTGAATTTTTTTTTGACATTTTTCGGTAGTTTTTACACATAAAATTGATTTTTTTTAAATTAACATTTAGATGATACTAGAACTGATTTTGCTAACAGATCAGCAAATAAATTGAGAGGGAGTCAAGATGACAGTTTCGATGTGAGTGAAAGCGACCCTGCACTTACTGTTTTCTCCAGTTCGCTTTTGTTTTCATCACTCCAAGCTATCGTGAAATGTCGAGAATGTGATTAAAACATTACTTTTTCGAAATATGATCAACAAGGACTTGGTTTTAAAATCAAATTAGTTTGCCAATGCGCAGATAGATTCATAGACTCGTGTCATATGATTTTTCATCTTGAAAAACTTTAAACACGTTTTTCTCAAAACCACATTTTTTCACCTGGTGCAGGTAATTTCTCAAAAACCGCCGGGCGTATCGACTTCAAATTTTAATACAATACTTAGTACTATCATGGCTATGTTCCGAACCTCCAACTTGTTGATAGTTTGATTTTAACTTATAATTTGACCTGATTTATGATGCAAAAATACGTGATTTTGTTTACACTTTTGCAGGAAATGCCGCCATTTTGTTAAACTTCGATAAAATAAAAAAGTCGAGATTCGGGACATAGGGGCGATGACATAGATTAAGAAACTTCTTAGATTTTCTGTTTCAGATCACCAGGTAGGCCAGAATCACCTGCACCAGCAGAAAACTTTTTTTAAGATAGCTATGTTATATTATAAATAAACAAAAAAATATTTTTCATGGCTAAAAAACATTTTTTCCACTCTGCTCAATCATACCTTTAATGGAAAAAAACGTTAGTCCAATTATTTTCAATAGTTGCCGAGAATCAAATTGTTGAAATACGCCCTTTTTTTGACGTTCACATTGGAATGTCCCCTGAAATAGTTGAAATACTTCGATAAGGTGTTTTGCAAAAGTAAAAGCTTTTTATTAAGCACTCCTCAATAAGCTATTTTTTCTTAAGTTACATCTAATCGAAAAACTGCATTTTTGGACTTGTATAAGTTCTTCAAATGGAATGTTCTGTATTAGCAGTTGGGAGGAGGTTTTTTAGTTAATTTTAAATTAAATCGTTTTTGATATTGTATAGTAGGGATTTTAACGGAGTAGTTGATTCATTGAGTCTACACTTGACATCTGGAGGTTTCGTTATATGCCATTGCCTGCGTAATCTTTTTTCTCGGCAATTTTTTTAACAACAATAAGATATTTCGTTCTTGTAATATTTCTAGATACACAGGCGTGCCGGACAGCTTAGTGCAGCACTCGATTAAAATGTCCTTCTGCGTAAACTAAGTCTAGTTCTGATTTCAACGCAATGTTAGCATTTAGATTATTGTCAACTAATTTTTCAGAGGTTTTAGTTTGTGATTTTTTTATTAAGCGTCAGCGATTTAGATCGGTGCCTTTGATTACGCAGAAGTCTAGTAGATGTGAAAGTTTATTCGTGTCCGAAGACCATTAAGTAGGCTCACCTGTAGATTATTAATTTAGTCCATTTGAATTTAGTGTTTTGCCTTTAGTAGCGATTACTCGAGAACTCCATTGCATATTCTAGCATTAAAGTCACCTCCAACGATTTTATTGCCTAGTGTTTGAAAAGGTCTTTCAAAATCTCTGTTTGTTGTACCTAGGTGGGCAATAGACTCCCGTAAGTGTAAGAGGTCTGTTTCTTTCTTCAGATACTGCTTAGAGAGTTTGCATATTTGGAAGACACTATTTGGCTAATTTGTAGTGCATGATATTGCTCTTGACTATGATAGCTATATCTGCATGCCCACTGCCATCGGAATATTTAGTAGAATAAATTAAAAGTTTTGAGATTGATAGATAACTGCGTGCAGTGAAACGTAATTTTAAAATAAGTAAGACGTCAATATATTGGTTTTTATTATAGCAGACCATTTGCGTTCATCAGAAGTTTAAGGTAATGCTCCAATGTTTATTTTAGTGACGAGAGTTGTTAAGAATTTTTGCATGGTGCTCATTTGTTCTATTAAACTGTTTAACATATTTTTTAAATCTAGTAAATCATTTGCTTGGTCCAGCAATAGTTTGTGGTTTTAGCTAAGGCTGTGGTTATTTGTCCGCCTACTATTTGTGCATGCGTAAACTTTTGTTGTGCTGTTTGGGTTAATTGCATTTGGTATTGGTTTTTGAGACTTCATTTTCTTTAAGATAATTGCAACTCCAGCTAACACACTGAATGTTAGGAAAGTTTGCTGTTCCAAAAGTTCTTATTACGGCCATGTCGCTGATAGTTCTCACACTAAGGTAATTCGCGTTTCGTATGTGGTGGTCCAAATTTTACCACTGAGTGAAGAAGCCTGTTTATTTTGTAAAACTCTATTATCTTCTGCGGTCTTAGGTTCAACAAATAACAATGGTAGTTATATTTTGTACCCGTTGTTTGATTTTTGGTATATTTGTAACAGTGTGTCTGTGAGTTTGCAATTCTATTTTTATTTTGTTAATTTCGGTGCAGTTTTCTTAGTACTACTCGAAAATTACGTTACTACTTATGTTAGGAAGTATGAAACTATCTGTTTCTTTGTTAAGGCTTTTATAATAACAGTGTATAAGAATTGTTTCTAGAATTTGAATCAGAGGCGCCATAAATTTTACAACTGACGCAAATATGGAAGGAGATTTTGAGGTCGTTTTTTGCGGAAATGTCTGCAATATTGGTTGAATTATTATTATCTAACACACCGTAACGATTTTAAACTGACAGTTGAGTATTTAACCAATAATATAAAGTTTTCGGGTGTTTATTTAAATTTTAAATGTATTCGCTGTTGTTTTTCCTTTGCTGTTTCCTTATTTTGATTAAATTACATCCAATTTATGTATTATTGGGGGTTTGCAGAATATCGCTTATTATAAATGAAAAATAAATTGTTGCGCTGTTGGTAGCCCCGAAGGTATTTCATCTGTTGGTATCGTTTCACTTGCACAGAGATGCATGATTGACTTGCGTAAATAGGTGTAGCGTCGGATGAAAAGTCGTTTGGCTTTAGAGGTCTATACACTCTTTTATACTTTGAAAAAACAACTCAAAATTAAATTTATGCACAAATACGCCTGATCTTAAGCGAGGCTCTGACTCCGCCGCTAAAATAGCGCAGGTGTAATCGGCTCACACACGTTCGCTCCGCTTCGATGCAAATGCCGAACTTTTTATTCCAATAAATTTCGTGGAGACCACATGTAACGTTTTTGCACTTCGTTAGCTAGTGGTAGATAATGCGTCGCATTTACGCTTACTTGAGTTTTGCTTTTCCATTGGGATATCATTTATATTACTGTCGGTCGTAGTGATAAGATTAGCACTCACAGCTAGTTATTATTTTTGTCTACCTGTTTATAATATAATAATCAGTGACTCAGTGTTGGCTCACTCACAATAGTAAAGATTTTTAACTTTCTACACTTCGTGCAATTCAATAATTTTATTGCTAATGAAGTTGTAATTGGCAAAATCAGACAATAATTAAAATAGTCAGTGATAAAATTAATGGCAACACGTGAATATAGAAATTCTAGAAAGCAAACAATAACAAAAAGATTGCTTATGTCGTATATTAAAATAAAAACTTACAAAAGAATTAAAGTGTTACATTATCTTACCGCAGCACAATGTAAAAAATCAACAAAGAATAGATTTATTTATTGACGAAAGTAAGTATTTTGGTAAGGAGGTTTTAAGTTACAGTTTACGAAAAACTATTAAACAGGTCCTAAAAAGGATCTAAAAAAGCAGTCCTCGTCCTTCACTTATAAAGTGGTAAATTTTAAATATATCAGTAAATTTGTAAGAAACAAATTCTTTAATATTTGTAGGTACATTTCTAATTTAAAGTTCAAAAATTAAAGATAAACATATTTGTGAAATTGAGCGTTTCATTTTTATAAAGTGTCTTAAATTGTTATTAATAATTTTGAATTTATTTTTATTTATTGTAATAAAACTACGTAATCCTGCTGATAGTTACTAATTTATATGTTTTATGCTGGTGGTAGCTCTCATAATGTGTTTTTGTCATTAAAAAGTTTTTTTAATCGATAATCTACTTATAAGAATTAACTTTAACATTTTATGTGCATGATAAGTACTTTTGGTATTCTTCATGCGAGAATTTTGATATTTTATTTGATGGTAGTTTACAATCAAATACTACTTCAATAGTGGCGATTGTGTATCAAAGGAATAAATAGAAAATATCAAACTAACAAACACAACATACAATAAAGTTGGCGAATAATTGCAGCAAAAACCATCTGCCTACTATCTATAATCTACAATTTACATTTGTGAAAAATTTTAAGAACAAAATTCAACATCTCCAAAGTTTGGCGTTACCTTTCAAAAAAGTTGATGTTACGCATGAACAAAATGATGCTGCAGTTTTTAAAATTTTGTTTTATATATATAATAGTCAAAAAATCAAGTCGTTTGTACATAAGCGAAGTTATACTAAAACATGTAATTTTATACCAAAACGTCTTCTTATAAGCTATTACTTTAAGTTTCTGAATTAACTGAATTTTTAGATTTACCAAACGCCAAGAAATTTATAATCTTAGATTTTCCAAAATAATTTTACCGTTACATATACTCGTATAATTCAGCAAATTCACATTTATTTCTAAAATAAAAAATGTATACTGTTACGATTGATAACCTTTTTGTTTGTTTTATTAATTTAACTGCAGTACTCGGTGCATTTAATGGTTAAGATTAAATCGGCTAAGCAAAGTCAGAAGGCCTAAATGTTGGGTACACCATGTGTGTGTTTTGTTAAGTTTTTATAGATGTTCTGCTTTACAGCGTATAACTAAAATTACATAATTGTGAATAAATACAATAGCGATCAACCGATAACAGAGGCAGTCAATTGATTACTTTAGTAGAACCGTCACACACACAATTATAGATAAAATATTCAAAAATCATTTAGAAAGTCGGGCGATGGTACATAGACAAAAACAGAAACAAAACCAATTTCACAAAGTTTTTTCTACCAAGCAAAGCCATCAAAAAGCAGGTAAATTTTATAAAGTCGTGTTTTGTTATAATCTAACTAAAATTTGATATATATTTATAGTTGAATTTTTCCTGCACTTTATTCGATTTTTAATTTTTAAACCACACAAATACACGTTTCTAACTCAGTCAAACTTGGCAAAAGATTGAAAAATAGTTTAAAGCAATTTTCCATTCTTGACTAATCTGGTGATTTGCGAACTTACAATTAGCCGAGACAATGACCCACTATGTATACGTGCAATGTTTAGTTCAAATTAGATAAGAACTACGTCCAAGGTGTACATTTTTTCCAAGCAAAAGTCTCGGAGGGTGAAGTGTTTGGGCTTGACGATTGGTGGAGAATGTTAACATAGGTATTTATTAGACTCAGCTCGTTTGCCTTTGAACTTTTATAAAGTGCGAATACGATATAAACATCTGTTTAATCTTCAAGTCACAGATCAAAATGCAGTCCAGTGCCGTAAATTCGTAACCGAGACGCTTATTACGATACAAAAAACCTACAAATAGAATGCTTTATTGGAAGTACAATAGCTATGAGTTGCTGGTAGTAAAAATATTATAAATATATAAAGATTTTATATACATATATATATATATATATATATATATATATATATATATATATATATATATATATATATATATATTATATATATATTATATATATATATATATATATATATATATATATATATATATATATATATTTGTGTATCGTAATAAGCGTCTCGGTTAAAAAATATATTAACTTTTGGCATTTTTGCCATAATTTTTTTATGTGCTGATAAACACTTTTCAAATTTTCAAACAGTGTTTTGGCATTCGTTTCTCAATTATGCAAATGAAAATTTTGACCTTTTCAAACTTGTATAAATATTGTTGTACAAATCACTGTAATCAGTGAACAGCACTATTTTATTGACTTTTTTTTTCATCATTTTACTTCATATTCTTGCTAGTGCCTTCAAGCAGACGGAACGTGCGAGCCGAGCTATACCTGAGTTATCACAACGGCGGAGCCGCACCCGTAGCCTTGCTTAAGGTCAGGCAAATTTATGTATTTATTAATTTAATTTCAACGTTTATCTCAGTGATAAACAACTGTTTCACCTTTAAAAACCCAATAACATCAACAAATATTATGCAACACCAGCCAGCTACGAATACGCAAATGTCAAAAACGTTCCTATCGCAGCCTTATACACTCCCACCTAACCAACAGCAATTACTACAACCTTACATGCAAAATCTAAACCCTCAACAATCTCAATATTTTCTACAATCACAGTACGCCCCACAACAATTCATTTATGATCACCCACAGCAAATTAACAACAAAAGAATGATATCAACCAGCGATGAAGAAATTGCAAATTCATCAAACGAAAATTCATGGCAAGTAATTAAAAGTGTCAAGAGAAGAAAAACATTCACAAACAAAGAAATAACACCGACTAACATACAATTATCTAATAAATTTAGTGCCTTAAATCCTAACCCAGAAAGCACCGACAACCAAACCGCAGTTATCATCCCTAGACCTCCTCCCATTTTCGTATACGGAGTTGCCAGCTTCCCAGAAATAATAAAAAAATTAAATGTAATAATTGAAGGGGAGCAGTTCTCCTCTAGAAGTATGTCCAATATTACAGTAAAAATAAATTGTAACACCCCTGACACCTTCAGGAAACTATCTAAGTACATGAAAGAAAACAATATCATTCACCATACTTACCAACCTAAAGAGGAAAGAGCTCTTCGAGTAGTAATAAAATACTTACATCATTTCATGGACACTCAAGATATAATAGATGATCTCGAATCCCAGGGGCATAAGGTAAGGAATATCATCAATGTGCTAAGCAGAAAGGACAAAACACCGCTGAATATGTTCTTTGTGGTCCTAGAACCAGCAGACAATAATAAAAGAGTCTACGATATCCGTACTTTATGTCATTGCGTTGTACAAGTCGAACCTTCAAGAAAACAAAACAACGTAATACAATGCACACGATGTCAATTATATGGACACTCCAGGAAATACTGTAACAGACCCATTAAATGTGTAAATTGTGGCAATACGCACAGTACCGCCAGTTGCAAAAAAAACTAGGGACACCCCAGCTACATGCGCTTTATGTGGAGGTCCACACCCTGCGAATTACAGAGGTTGTGAATATTACCATCGTTTATACAAAAGAAACCCTGTCTCAAACAACAATATTAATCATCATATTACTCCAACATTATCAAATCTTAATCAACAAACACCTGCACCTATTGTTAACAACCCACTTCAAAACTACAACTACACTAAAACAACCAACAATAATACTAATTACACACCACAATCACAGAATGTTAATACAGAAGATAACATCAGCGAACGGTTAAATAAGTTCTTAGAAGAATTCAAAAACATGTTTAACCAGCTTTTACATCAGAATAGCATGGTACTAAACATGCTAACCATGTTAATTGGACAAAAGTAATGGCCAAGTTCCTTCGAATAGCACTTTGGAACGCCAATGGTATCTTATAACATAAAGAAGAAATAAAAACCTTCCTTCACTACAACCTAATTGACATTCTTTTAATTAGCGAATCCCACCTTACCAACATGTCATACTTTAAGATTCCCGGATACAAATACTACCACACTAACCACCCAGACAACACAGCCCACGCAGGATCTGCAATATTAATAAAATACACCATCGAACATTATGTACTACCTGAATATGCAAAAGATTACTTACAAGCCACTTCGATAAAAGTTAAAACTCTACCATTTGACATAACCATAAGTGCTATATATTGTCCCCCTCGCCACCAACTTATAAAGAACATTTTGAAGAATTCTTTAAAACGCTTGGCACTAAGTTTCTCGCTGGTGGCGACTACAACAGTAAAAATACCCTATGGGGATCACGGACTACTTCCACGAAAGGAAGAGAATTAGCCAAGGTCCTACACGAAGCGAAATACAAATTCTTATCAACGGGCAGTCCAACTTACTGGCCAACTGATCCAGACCTCCTGGACTTTTTCGTCACTAATGGCATTTCAAACTCCTATGTGGACATTGTCCCCAACTTAGATTTATCTTCCGATCACTCACCAGTAATAGCAACAGTCAGCACAACTATAATAAATGTTAAAAAGCCACCTAAGATATATAATTCAAAAACTGATTGGGAAGACTACAGGAATAAAATCAATGAAAGCATCAATCTAAAACTAAGACTAAAAGAACCTAATGAAGTAGAGGATGCCTTAAATAACCTAACCACAATATTATTACAAGCCGCTCACCAGGCAACGCCGCCCTCGAAAATTCATGTTAGTAACATTAATATCCCTTTAGAAATTAAAAAACTAATAGCAGAAAAAAGAAAAGCCAAAGCAAAATGGCACCGTAGCCATTTCCCAACCGACAAAACAGCTTATAACCAAATAACAAGGAAACTCAAACGCCAAATAAAGGAATCTCAACATGTATCGTTTAGAAACTACATATTAAACTTGAATCGTTATGATAATTCCATCTGGAGACCCGTTAAAGCAGCTCTCAAACCAGTTCACGCAAACCCCCCAGTTCGCAAGCAAGATCCCACCCCGGGGCCATGGGCAAGAAGCAACAAGGAAAAAGCCGACCTATTCGCCCAATATCTAGCAGAAGTATTTACTCCTCACGATAACACACCAAATCAAGAAGTTTCCGATTTTCTGAACAACAATCCTCCTCCCGCAGAACCTATAAAACCAATCATTCCTAAAGAAATCATAGATGTAATAACTCAATTAAATATTAGAAAAGCTCCAGGTCCTGACCTGATTACAGCAAAAATGTTGAAAGAACTCCCCAAGAAAGGTATTGTAATGCTCACATTTATATTCAATGCGGTTTTAAGACTACAGTATTGGCCCAAACAACTAAAAGTTACTGAAATAATTATGATCCCCAAGCCTGGCAAAAATCCAAATCATGTATCTTCCTACAGACCAATAAGCTTGTTATCAGCTATCTCCAAACTACTGGAAAAACTAATCCGCAGAAGAATGAACTCATTTTTAGATGTTATCCCTGACCACCAATTCGGATTCCGGTTACAGCACTCAACGATCCAGCAATGTCATCGAGTAGTTCACAAAATTAACACATCCCTGGAAAGTAAAGAATATTGTACATCGGCTTTTTTGGACATAGGCCAAGCCTTCGACAAAGTTTGGCATGATGGCCTTCTTTATAAAATCAAGCTCCTTCTTCCCTCTCTCTTCTACCTACTTAAATCCTATTTAAAAGACAGTCAATTTAGAGCTAAAGTAAATGGTGATTTCTCTGACTCATACGATATTAAAGCTGGAGTACTACAAGGCAGCGTTTTAGCCCCCCTGCTATACTCATTATATACAGCAGATCTCACAACCACAACAAATACCTTAATCGGTACGTTTGCTGATGACACAGCTAACCTGGCTAGTCACAAAAATCCCATAATCGCAGCTTCTTACCTGCAAGGCCATCTAAACCTAATTGGAAACTGGGCCAACAAATGGAAAATAAGAATTAATCAAAATCAACTCAAGTAACCTTTACACTGAGAAAAGGTAGATGTCCTTCGGTCACCTTCAACAATGCTCCCATTACACAATCTTCTTCAGTGCGTTATCTAGGACTACATCTTGACGAAAAAATGAATTGGAAAGAACGCATAACCAGAAAGAGGAAACAAATAGATCCGAGGTTCAAGGAGTTACACTGGCTGCTTGGAAGAAAATCGCATCTACCACTCGAGGAAAAATTTTTACTATATAAAGTAATATTACTACCCATATGGACATACGGCATTGAATTGTGGGGCTGTGCCAGCAAATCAAATATTTCCATTGCCCAAAGATCCCAATCCAAAATCCTGCGTGAACTCACTAACGCTCCATGGTATATGTCTAATAATACACTGCATCCTCCGCATCCCATACATCACTGAAGTTATCCAGCAAAGAAGCAACAACCATCATACCAGACTTACAACACACAGCAACCCTCTTATACGCCCACTTCTATATCCTCAAGACAACAGAAGGCTAAGACATCTCTGGCCAAACGACATCCGATGAAAACGACGAGGACTCTTTGATGGTAGAGGCCTCATCATGACCGATAAGGATTTTCATATTTAAGATCCTATGTTAGCACATTAGCCTATAGAATACATATTCTGATTGCTAATTTATTGTACAATAAAAAAAATCATTTTACTTGCATTTTTTAAATAACATTGGTCATGTTAGGTATAAGTAAGTCTATTTCCCGCGACGTATTCTCAGATATCCAGAAGATATTTGACAATGGTCGAACTCTCCGTGAGCTTGCAGCACAGTTCAACCTCAACAAGATTACAATTTCCCATTTTCTGAAGCGTTGGAGAATCCAATGTGGTGTTGTAAAAATATTTAAGGTTTGTCGTCCCAAGACTACCATGAGATTCTTCGACAGGAACGTCATTCACGTGACCCCCCCTCTTATGGCAGCCGATATTTCTCGGCAATTGTGTGACTCTCTGGACCCGAAACCATTTCTTTGTAGTCTCAAACATCGGCTGCAGTAAGCTGAACTTAATGGGCGTCGTCCGCTAATTTCGGAAAAGGACAGGAAGGCGCGCTTACAGTGGACGCAGAACGAAAATGTGCTCTAGAGTGACGAAAGCACGTACATATCGTTCAAAATGGATAGGATTCAGTAAATTTGTTGTCTCCAAGGCACTCGTTTTGATCCCAAGTACCAGACTCCCACGATAAAGCACAGATGCGTAAGTGTCATATTCTCGGGTTGTGTCTGCTGCCGTGGCATAAGTCCTCTCAAAAGAATTTACCGTATTATGCCGTTCTCATGAACATCCTCGAAAACACGATGCCTCTATATGCCATGCAAACATTCCAGGACTGATTCGTTTGTCCTCGTGTGACTCTGCTCGACTACTTTACAACTAATACCACCAACATTGCATTTTTATCATCAGCAGCAACTAATGTAGTCACCATGGTCACAACCAGCTATTTTTTTATGTCGTCTGTCCATCTTGTCTGCGATTTATTTATTTTTTTGGGGGTCTCCACTCTCTATAAGTCCTTTTATTTCCCCTTGTTTTTTAGGCTTGCAAAAATAACAATAAAAATTAAAATGTGAAACAAAAAAAAAGAGAGATTAAAATGACATAAGACTGAATCTATTGCTCATGTACATGAGAATAGAAGGTGTTCTGTTTAGTCCTCTAAACTTAAGGTAAAAATGTCGAGTTATGTAAGCTTTCAAGAAAAGAGCTATTGTGCTATGGAATATTTTAATCTGGTATACAAGCAACCCCAATACGAAAAATCAGTGTTTAGTATGCTTAAGCTGACACATAAATTGCCGACCAGAATTCTTTGATTCAACGGATTCGACGGATGTGTACTTAGCTTTGTTGTAGGAATTTTATCCCAAACTAACAGAACAAAAATGCAATTACCGCTGCTTTCAGCAGAATATGACAATCTTTCACAGATCTAAGAGGTCACTTGCTCGTGTTTTATATTTACTGCTAAATAGATAGAGTTGTATTTATTGTTAAATTTGTCGATTAATAACTTTTTTGTGGGAATATTTATAAATCTAATCCTGAATTTTCAATTCCTTATTTTCGAAATGATCAATTTAATATTTTTAGGTAACTAAATTTTCTGATGCTAAATAGAAAATAAAAATAGAATGCCTTTAAATATGATGATTGCTAATTCAGTTACTCTTTTTTAGATAGTACATTTGAATAAAACGTATTTATTTGACGTGAGATAGAAGAGTGCATAAACCAACTCATAAATTGCACGGCGAGACACTACACAAAAGCAAGTGACGGCAGTTTAAATTCGAAACAAAAATAAAAGCAGGTGCACGTTGAGTACATTTTAAATTAAAGCTCTTTCCTTGCAGAGTGCATAAAACCGGATTTATATATTCCTCCGTCGCAGAAGGTAAATTAAAATTTTCGAGAATGCATTGCATTGTAAACCAAATTTTTCCGCAAATATTGCATGTATTCAACTAAATCGTGGAATTATTAAGTTGGCAAGCTACCTGGCGCGCTCGCTATTTCGCCTAAGAATGCTGGCACTGCGCACAAAAGCAAACTTTCTTCGCGAATGGCATCTTGCTCGCATTTTATCAAGATGGAGAACTCCTGAAAGGTCAAAAGTTTCGGTTTTTGTGCACATACTAAAACTGCTCATAAGGTGAGCCACCCGGCGCTTTTATTAAATCAGTAGAGTCCCAGGAGTCTCAAGAGGCCAAGGGAATTGTCAGATGATAAAATTTACTGTACAATTTTATTTAGTACGAATCACTTGCTGCTGCAGTCATAACTCTTAAGAAATATTCTTCCACATGCTAAAGACAATTTAAAGTTTCATAAAGCAAGTTGTTTGGGGTTAATTCTGGACTATTTATTGGTTGTCTAAATAAAAGGTTAATTTAGTTTCTTTCAACAACATGTAATATAAAACGTAATAACTGTCTTTTGCGGTAAATTGTTCTATTGCGTAAATGTAAACGAACAGAATAATAATTTTCTTGATGCAACTATAACAACAAATTCAGAGTTTTATGAATTTTATGACTTTGTTCTATAACATTTAATAAGCATTTAATAACAACAGTTAGAGTTAATCAGTTAGGATATCATCAAAATAAGAGTTAAATTATATTTTAAAATATTTGTTTTAATGTTGTAATTGTAAAACTGTCCTGAAAAACAATTTTAAGCTAAACGGTTATCTACTGCAGTAATTTAATTATTACAAATGTGTTCTTTAATATTTATAATTTGTTATAAAATGTATTATTGATAGAGTATTTTAACATTATTTATATATTTGCAGGTTTGTAATGTCCAATATACTATTAGTTATAAATATAAGTGCATTACAATACAGCAAAATGCCATCTGTCTGAATCCCGTCTGTAAACCTTTCTGTCCATTGCTTGATTTTCTTCTAAGTTATTATTTTAGATATCCCTACGAATACTCTCATTCCATGTTCGACATGATCTTCCTTACCTGATAGCGACCATTTAAAGATCTTTACATGCGATCTATTCTTTCCATCCTCATTATGTATTCAAACCATTTTAACCCTCGACGTTCGATATTATTTACAACTAATTCTGGTGGTTGCGTTTGGCGTCTTATTTCTTTATTTGTTACCCTTTCACGTCTCAATACCCTCGTACTCCTTCAAAGATAGTCCATTTGAACTGCGTTTAATCTTCGTTTTATTTCAGCCGTTAAAGTCCAGACTTTGCTACCTTCACACAGCACTGACTCTATCATTACTTCACCAATTCTTCATTAGTTGTTTTTCAAGATATTGTTGTCCTACTAAGGAAAATTCAAGCATCCTATTATTTTTCTACTTTGTGGTATTCCGGTTTTGATTTCTTTCTCCAAATCCTTTCCATTAATTGTAGCGCCAAGGTATTTCAATTTCTCCACTTGTTTTACTGTTACATCAGCACTTATTAACAGTTCGTATTGCGCTTCGGAGTTCGCCATTAAATGTTCCGTTTTTTCAAGGTTACACCTAAACCTCATTTTCATAGTATTGATATAGTTATTTAATTATATATTCCAACTCGAAGACATCATTCCCTATAACGATTTGGTCGTCGCTAAAATCCTTTGAAAACAGGTTTGTCTGAAATCTTTGGTCGTTTCGATCGGATTTGATAGTTTTTCTTCTGCCTTGACGTAAGTAACGTTATCTTTATAAGTTATTTTATAAAGTTGATCAATTCTATGTGAACTCTTATTTCCTCTAAGGCTTTCATAATTTTTTTCTTGGGACCAAATCATAAGCTTTTTTCAGATCTATATTCTTTGACATTCATTTTGTCTAATAGCTGTTGTAGTACAAAAAGATTGTCTACACACGAGCAAGCGGGAGTAAACCCTTTTGGTCTTTCAAAATTTTTTAACCGTCTTCTCTTAATTTATTTTGTACGCCCTTATTGAACACTACTAAATGTGCTCGTCACGCTTATTCCCTGGATCTTTTCTATTTCCCTTTTTAAATAAAAATGTTATATGGAAAACCTACCATTTCTGAGAGATTTGATTGCTTCTACGGCAGTTATTCATTAATTTACAGATCCTTGACACCAAGCCATTACCTCAATTTTTAATTAATTCCACTGGAATTCCTCCAAGTTCCAGAGATCGACGGTTTTTATCTGCCGCAAAGCTTGTTTTATTTCATTTTTTTCTTATTTCAATTTTTTATTGGGGTTTTTGTTGTCTTGTATTTTATCCTGCATATATGGTTTTTCTAGTCTTTTAAATTAATTAAATGGTGCATGTTGCTATTTGTTTTGTTTGCATTTGTCTAACTGTTCTCCAAGCTTTCGTAGATTGAGTACTTCCAATTAGACTATCTAGTTGTATACACCTTTGGTCCCAAAAATTGGCCTTTGCTTCTTTTATTTTGTTTCTTAGTTCTCTATTTTTCCTTTATATTATTCTCGATGTTCGTTTAGCCTTCGTTTTCTTTAATTAGTTCTTGTGTCTCCTCTGTAACCCAAAATAATTTGTGTTTAACGAAACACATATTTCTAATAATACTTTATTTTTATGCCATGTTCTACATTAGTGACCAGCACTTCCGTATGCTAGTATTTATAAAAAATGGTTTAGAAGGATACTTATGCATAAGTTACACATTGTTTATACCATAAATAAAATTAATATTCAAAAGATTTCACAACTGATTTAAACAAATAAGACTGGTTGTAATATATAGTAAAGGTTAAGTAGAAAAAAAGAAAGAGAAGGAAAAATTTTATGTTAGTTGCCATACACGTTTATAACTTTTTCAGCATGTATATGTATGGACACCCTGAAAAAGTATGGGAGCTACAGACGCATAAATTGCAGCTTCAAACTTCTCGAAGTCTACATGCAGCTTGTTACTTAATAGACGATTTAAATTACATAACCCCGTGTTAAATAAATTAGACCCATGTCTCGATGTTGCATACATTAAGTCACTACTTAATGACGCCCATCACACATGAACTGACAATAACGTAGGTTGTTAATTTGCGTAACTCCATCAACTTCATGTGACACTTAAGAAAGAAGGTAGCTGTCGGCAACCATGGCTATGTCCTTCATTACACAGCTTCTACGAAGCCGTACTATATGTACATAATCATGATTAGCGCTCTCTTGTATATGTATTATTAAGGACTGATCTTATCTGTGTTGGGTATGCAGAGCTACCTTAGTTTCATCGGTGGTCAATATGTCATATAATAGTCGTGTTTGGTGGCGGTACTTTAACTGAATCATCTTTGGGATTCATTTGGATAGAAATTTTGTCACATTAAATTCATTTGTGAGTATGTCACGCACTTTTAAAGTATACACCTCTCGCTTGACATGGCCGATTCGTTATTTAGTCAGAGTTTTGATTGTTTTAATAGTTGCCATTACGATCACCCCATGATCCTCCCTGATATTAACTTTGATGTAGTTTTCTTTTCATGTCATTTTGTGTTGTTTTTAATTTTTGACCAGGGCACTCTTACTTTTTTTATTAGTTTATTTTTTATGATTGTACCATATCTTTTTCTTTTTTTCTTATAACTTCATTGAGCAACATCTAGTAGACAGTTTTATAACGTTTCCCGTTGTATATTTTATTCGCTTTAACTAATAGTTATGTTTATTAAACGTTTGTTTGTAACAGTGCTGTTTTAAATAAGTTGATGAATTTTTAAGTACTTTTTAGAACTTTTTTCCTGTTTTTTTAAATGAACTCAATTAATTGCAAACCTATAATAAAATGTTTTATGCAAAATGTAAGCTGTTTGGATAACATTATGGTTAATATCAAAGAATCTAAAAAAACAAGTTAAATAATATTAAAAAACCGCTAACACTTTAGTTAAAATTGTAGTTAGACATGGAAAATGGCAGCTTTGTTCTATTTAATAAAGTAAAGCAAAATATTCAAGTTTTTTATAATAAAAGAAGCATGGCAATTTTGTAAATAATTATAAGAAATCCATCAACATTTTTAAATTTGTTGTAATATTAAGAAGAGTTCAGCCGTCTTAGTAATAAAATCATAAAGAAAAGTTAAGTTAAGAACATACAACATGGACTAAGCAACAAAAGTCTTTGCAAAATAAAAAACTGTAAGAGAATTAACGTACCTTAAAAATAAATTATTGTTTTCTATTGGCCCTTGTCCTGTCCACAAATACCTAAAATTATAAAAAGAAGTAATTAGACACTTAAAACTTGCAACTTGAAGCAACTGCACTTGAATATAATTTTTTTATTTTGTTTTAAGCTTTTATTTTTTGGTGGCACATTAGTTAGTAAATCTAAAAAATATAAAGTATACGTATTTTTCTTACATACTTGGTAATTATAAATATAGATCATTTCGTTTTTCATTGCATTTTTATAAATCATGCTATCAGCACTCGTTTATGGACAAATGCATGCGTGCTAGTTCAAATTACCTTTTTTGGGTTTTTATTACACATTCAATTTTCTCCAAAGAAGCACATCTTAAAGTTTCATATTTTTATTTTATTGCGCCTATGGATTTTTTGTTTCTTATTAACGGTACAGAGAAAATATTTTTAAAGGCTAAACTCTAATATTAAAAACTATATAAAATACAACATTTAACATATCCGTATACATAAATACAAGGTAGGCTTAATAACTAATGAGACTAATTCCAGAAAATTTGTTTAATTAAAGATAAGATTATATACACCCAATATTATTCAAAATAACAACTTTGAGCATCAGTGCACCATTTTGAACTGGAATCGCGTTCAGAACACTCGCCACAACAGCCTGCATATTTTTAACAGACCTAAAATGGTGTTATTTCAAGTGAAATTTAGCTGGGGAAACAAAAATAACTCAGACAGATCTAAGTTCGGATATCTGGGAAGTTGAGGCAACGTCGCTAAAATTTTTTCGCTAGAACCTCTCATTAGCAGCGACGCATATGGCACATTGCCGTTGTGAAACAACGAGCATCACTTTCATCCTTGGTTTGTTCATTGGCAAGCTTTTCTAGGAATCGTAAAAACCCGTTTTTTCTGTATGTCGGTCAAAACCTTGGAAATTAATGTAACACACATTCTCCACGTTTGCAATTCCGCATTGATATTTCGCACTTCATCTGCTACCAACCTAATACTCAGACGTCACTCAGAGTCAAAAACCGCTTCTACCTGATGTGAGACGTTAATGAGAAGCCCTGCACGTTCCTCATCGACGTTCTCTCTTCCTTCTTAGAATACTTTATGCCACAAAAACAATCTGCTTTCTATGAACCATTCTTCCCTAGCAAGCTCCTCGGTTCCGAATATTTCAAGTTAAGCAGTTATTAACTTTGCAAGTGATCTGCGCTCAATAAACGACCAAACGTTTGGCCAGAAAACTTCCCCTTTAACCCTTCTGCTTGGACCAAAAAATGAATCTAATTACTTTCCGGATATACCTTGTAAATCTAGAATACTTTTCCAAATACATACTTCGTAATGTGTTCTACAAAACTAGTGCACCTAAAGCGGTGGTGCAAGAAAATTTAGTATTTTTAAAACACACAACTGTATTTAAGACTTGTAGACAAATAACTATATTTTATAAATTTTATTATTATTATTACTGTTATTACTAATCTTATAAATGTATATTATTGGGATTTGAAATTAATGTTAAAGGATTCCGAACAGATGGCGTTACTACTATTTTAGTCATCAGTACATACTGCAATCAACTTTATGGCAAAGCACCATCATTGGGCTTTAATTTTGAGCGCGTGTAAAACGCAGTTTGTTTCCATTTGAAGAAATCGGCAGCTGAAAGTCTTTGTTTGCTGTCCGAAACGTATGTTGATATGCTCGATTGATTTCAACTTCTAAGCATGGGTTTCAACGATTCAAAGATGATAATTCTTACACGGAGGCAAGGAGCTTCCGAGCCAGCTGAAAAAATTTGAAAATGCTGAATTAGAGGCATTACTCAATGTAGATCTATGTGGAACGCTTGAAAAATTGGGAGATTTTTAGATGTTGATTTATCTACCGTCGGTAATCGTTTGAAGACAATGGGAATAATTAAAATGCAAACGGATTTAGTGCCACACTTATTGAAGCTGAGAGACGCCAAAAATATTTATTTAACTTGCGAACAGCTTCAAACAACGCTTCAAAGGCACAAATTTTTTTTTCATCTTACAGTAACTGGTGTTAAAAATTGGTTCATTACAAAAACTCGAAGCGCGGAAAAATCAGATGTATGTCCGGCTAAGCACTGCTAAAGTTGCTATAATTTATCACTTACATAAGAGAAATGAACTTCTTCCTAATGTGCTAATGTACCGATAAGAATAATCTCCTATGTGTATTAAAACCATAGGAAAATAAAATATAGGAAATTTCGAAAAATATTATAACTACTGTTATAGTTATGTATTAAAATTATAACCTACATTTATATATAGATATTTAAAAAAAATAAATACGAACAGAAAATTGAACTCACATTGAATAATAATTAGTCACAAAAGGGCTAAAAATACAGCAAAGGCCGTTGGGGATATCAAGCATCAAATTTATTAGTAACTAACATCTCTACTTTATTAAATATATTTATATAAAATGATAACCTGTAAATATTTACAATCCTGTGGTAAGTTATATAAGCACAATTCCAAACAGAAGCTACAAAAACTATAAAATTTCGTTATTGCTTGTAGGTGGGAACTAGAAATAGAATACCTAAAACGTGACCCGCTTGCTGTATAAGCATAAATTTAAAATATGGAATACGAGAGAAGATAGAACTCAAAACAGAATTGGAGGAAAATCCTCGGAATATTCAACTAAAAGACTCCTATATCACGCATGATCTTAAATTATACGTACCTTCAGATACAATATTTGTATTATTGTTTAACACATTTTTATTGCACTTTCAGAACTTTATAATATTTTTAATACTTTCTATAATAATTTTAGCAATTGTATAAATTTGATTGTATGTCTCTAGAAACTCTTACGTTCTATTATTTTTTACATTACATAGTTTTCCAATAACATTATTTGCTAAAATTCGCCAAAAATCACATATTTAAAAAATATACAGATAACATAATATAACGGTAATGTCAAGTTAGTGTATAAAAAATATAAATTTAATAGTGTAAGAAGCAACTATTTTATTCACGTTTGTGGATAAATATTTACAATTTCGGTACATTATACACAAAATAAAAAGTAGGCTATAGATAACAGATGAATATAGTAAACTATTTGGAAAATAAATGTACTGTTTGGCGTTATTCTGCGGACATTAATTTTCAATTGAAATAAAATTAAAAGCATTGTTTATCCCAATAGTGTTTAAACGATTTAAAAGCAACAATTTTTAAGAGGCATAAGGCGTAATATTAATCTACAACAAATATTTCAGCGCTTTTACAAATCTATCATTGCATATTTGGCAAAATTTACTTCACAGGAAAATAAATCATTTAAAATGATGATACGGAGGCAAAACTATAAAATTTTTAAAATTGTGGACATTAGTAGCCATGTTTTGTTTTAAGTCTTATATAAATAATACTAGGTTTTAAACTTTGTGTCAAATAATAAGAAATTCCATGTTGTAATAGAAATAATGGAAGGGCATTTTCGTCCTGCGATATTTTAAGATTTTAATAGTGTCTTAAAACTATAGAAATGGCTAGTTTTATCTATTTAATCGTAAACAACTATTTCTTCTTCCTAAACTAAAACTCTCTATTCTACTATTGATGCAAAAAAAAGCATGTAGGTACTATAGAAAAGATGGTAAAAGACAACTCGCCCTGCACCTAAGCTACAATTAAGACAACACACTTGACAGACAAAAAATGAGAACATCTTTTGTGTACAGGTGCTATGTGATTTGTTTTTGTATCTAGAAGTCGAAAAAAATGTGTGGACATTGATGAAATGACCACAGAATATTGTAAATGCACATATTCATGTGCTTAAGTATATTACAAGAAACATTTAGTGCGCAACTGTAATGGAGACTATTTTGAATAAATCCAATAAAATATATCAGTAACTTTTATGCATCTAAAATAAACTAGGAAGTATTGCTTGACTTTTGTGGCGTAAAGATGTGCTGCTCGCTGTTCACATAAGATGCTGATTACAAATGGGCTATCTGTTCGTAATCGATAAGACATTTTTTTATTGTGAACCAAAATTAAAATATATTAGGTCAATCATATATCTATACTTGAGTTTTTAATTTTAACTATATAATACATCCAGCACCAACACATCAAAGCACCTAAAGAATACAAGCCACCAACTATTTTAATACAATACTAAAAAAGGAGCACCTCTACATCAAAGCGCTAACCAACAATATGATTAAGGTTAATTTTATTTAGTTTGATTCTTACCACTAAATTATCTCAAAACCTGAGATGATAAAGTTGTTTATATACCAACTAAAAGAAAACTAAGCCTACAGGTTCTTTCGTAAGACACCTATGCAACTCATTATCTACTCAATAAATAAAAAAAGAACTGGCTATTCTTGACCATGCTGCACAGAATATTTCTACCGTCGTATCACAAAAGAAACTCTATTCTTATTTGTAGTGGAGTAAACCTGAAATCAACAAAAAAATAATAAAGAGATATTTGATATCACACATTTGAGCAACTTTAAAATTACAGTTGTAGTACCCAAAAAGAAAAATATCGTACCACAATGTATGCATTGCCAGAAATATAATAATAGTTCCCGGTAATAGGCCTCGAAAGCCCTTTGGGGTCGTAACAGGATAGATCTGCTACAATCTATAGCCTACGGTACACAAGGGTAGTACCGTGGCTAGCGCTACGTACCGACCGCCTATTATTACCCCAGAGTTTGACCTCCAGGTACTCATTTATTGCAGCCTGGGTCGTAAAAATGCCAGCGATCGAATTGGCGAGAGCGGGATTCTAACCCGCAACTCTTGGTTTCGTAGTCTAGCGATCTATCCACTAAGCTACCACGGCACTTGCCAGAAATATAACCATACTAAATCTGAGATCGCTAAACCATTCTTATTTATAAAAAATCTGGTGTGAACATCACACGACTTTCCTTATCCTAGTATTATATATTATACCTGGTCCATCGTTTCGGCCCTGCGCTGCTCTCGTCCCGGAACTTGTTATTTTAAAAAAGGACGAGGCGCGAGTCCAACACTCTAAAGCTGATTAAAATAAACAGTACAAGACAATAATTGACCCGTACTTAAAATTTTGCTACGTCACTGAAGGTAACCGTGCGAGCTCGGTCGCATGGCCTTCCTCATTATCGCCTGCGTGCTCCCTCATAGCGGCCAAGCGCTTCTCCCAGTCCTCCCGCAGTCCTCTCCGAGCGCGCTGTGACTGGTCCGTTTAATTACCGAAAGCTTCGCACTGCGTCCCCTACCTACAAATAACTTGCATTCCAAATTTCAAGTCTCTAGCTCTTACGGTTCTTGAGATATCCTGTTTACTGACAGACCGACAGACAGACAGACACACACAGACACGAACCAATGGCCCAAACCAACTTTTTTGGTGTCCCGAGGCTATAATTCGTCCAGAAATGTAAAAAACTGGGTAGGTCAAATATCCGCCGATTACATTACTTTCCTTATTATAGGATAAGGAAAGTAAAAATAATTCAGCTGATTATAAAGGTTGTTCTGCTTACAAGGATACTGGAAAAAATGAGACAAAATCCATCTAGAAGACCTACAAATAATATACACCAAAAACCTAACTATCCACGTCTAAACACTTTTACATCAAGTCGAGTTTTAATCTAACCACGGCAACTGCCAACCATTCAACTTATGTGCAAACAGCCTTTGAAAGCAAATCCAAATAACGTATGCCATAAATAAATAAATATAACATAGAAGGATTCACACTTCTTCGATAAATACAAAAATATTTTTACAGCAAAACAGCAAGATTCTGGACTTGTTCTTCATCGTTATTAATAAACGAGAAATTGTCCGCAAAAAAAGTATTTTTGACGTTCTAGACTAAAAATTTTTCACCGCCTTTCTTCAAATTTTTGCAAGGTGGGAACGTAGAACAATTGATTTACAAATGATAACAGTGGGATAAGTAGGTGTGGTGACCTTACGAAAATAAGATATGCAAAACGATTCTGAAGACAGGTAACCAAGCGTATGCTCAGAGCTCAGCCTCATATCAGCTGTCTTTGTTTAATTTCCGTTCCAATGTATAGTAGATTAACTCTATGGATTATGGACTAACTAACCCAGGTACTACTAATTTCGAAAGTTCATGCAACTAGCAAAACCGTAATTAAAATTTCGCATTACACGAATTATCTTACAAATTATCCGAACAGCACAGCCTGTGGTAATTTAGCAATAATTATAAGAAGTACTCGTCACAGAAAAGGGCGTATTACAACAGACTCGTTCATCAATTACACGCAGCCTTACGTGACTTAAAAAATAAAACCTTCAAAAACTCTCGAACTTATAGACGGATGATGTTTAATTTTGGCAAACTACTAATTTCTCAAATTAAAAAGACATTGGAACATGACTAGCGCAGCTAGAACAAACGTTTTTACGAAACGCATTGCTCTTTATACTACATAAAAATCCACCTAAAGTTCCTAGTTACCTGAGCAAAAATTGAGAAAACATTGCAGTGGAAATTTGCCCAAATTATAATACTCAAACTCAGTACAGAAATTGATATCATCTTATAATCTAATTAGCCGCTTTATAATTTTGTCCAAAATCTTTGAAAAGCTATTCCTTCGTAAAATGAAGATTCGACTGACTTATTCCATATAATCCCGTTGCATCAATTTGGCATTCGCAAGAACCAATCAACGACACGGCACCAACAGACAAAACTGAAATTGCAACATTTGCTAACGATGCGGCTGTGTTGTCTTTCTATATTAATCCAAAACTGGCATCCGAAAAGCTTCATCATTTTAATCTACTCCATGAGTAGTTTGATAAGTGGACAATTAGCACGAATACCGCTAAATGTGCATACGTCACATTTACAAGCAATCGTAATGTCTGCCCACCTATTACGACTAACAACGTTGCTACGTCAGCAAAGTCAAAGATTAAATACCTGGGACTGTATCTAGATCAGAAACTGACTTATAAAACCCACATTAAAGCTAAGCGTAAAAATTTTGACTTCAAACTGAAATAAATGTATTGGCTAATAGATCCCAGCTCTCAGACAACAAGATGCTTTTCTATAAAGTCATACTCAGAACAATTTGGACATATAAGGTTCAACTGTGGGGCTGCAACAAACCATCCAATACCAAAATTTTGCAATTACTTCAGTTCAAAGTGCTCTATACACCATACTCCATACAAACCGACGTTATTCATCGCCTATCACTTCACTCTCGTGGAACGACAACTTATTTGTAGAGGATTAGACCGAATGTGGCCAAAAGATTTAATAATAAGAACCGACCAAAACTAATTTTGCATCAAATGGGAATAACATCACTAGATTACTAGATAATTTGTGTGGGTTTGTAAAATAATATTCTTCTTTTATTATTTATTTATTTATTATATTTATATATCTCGGTCAACTCTAATTTAGAAGAAAGAGAATGTACCTCACGGGTGCAAAAGCGTTTGTATGACAGTAGATTGAGTGTTTGTCGTTACTTTTGACCTGAAGCCTTTACCTCGCTGCTATCGTGCTAATCGAAAATTATAATCAATTGACAAAATAATGTATTTTAACAATTCTTGTCATTTAATGATAAACTAAATATATAACCAAACGAAAAAGTATTCGTACAACTATATTTGTATGTAGGGAGGGGGGATTACAATTGAAAGTTAATATATAAAACTATTAAACAATAGTGCAGTTGTGTTGGGTCCTGAGCGAATAGTGGTATTTTATATTAATTAAGGAGATAAATAGCTTAATACAAAAAGAAAAAGTATTTTAGTTACAGAATTAGTTATAAATGTCTTTGACCTAAATATACGTATACCTATACGTATTGAACAATTAATATGTATTTTACTTAAGAATTACTATTTTTGTTCTGACAATTGTCAATTAAGACACTTCGACTTCCATTTACTAAATATTCTTTAATTATAATTAACTCAATAAAAACTCAAAAATTCTACTTCTTGAATGGCCTAATACGCGCATATCACCTACACCGACATACTGAGAATTTTAAAGCAAAATCTACAACTGTATTGTTATAAGACAGAGTTGGTACAGGATTTGCTCTAGACATAGTTACGTTTGGTACGTTTAGTAAAAGGTTTTGTGCAATATTTGATTGTACCAGATAAAGCTTTTTTTACCTACCCGATTACATAAATAAACAAACTAGACATAAAAGTAAAGATAAATTAGCCATGATTAATGTTGAACATTAAAATCAAGTTCATTATTTTTGAATTGCAATGACTTTATCTTACAAACAGGGGTATGTGACAAAAGAGTATCAATTCTTCGACGACTTCTAGGACCACTTATTTTACAAATCGGTAATATTCATTAGCTATTTAGATTGCTGGATGTGAAGGTGTTCACGGCCGGTGTTATGGTGCATGGTGTGGTTGATTCTCGAGTTAGTAAGCCGTGGTCGTAGTTTTTAAAAGATTCTTTTCTGAAAATTTCAGCATCAGTTGTGAAGGAAATGACAAGTTTTTCTGAACTCCGACTATGGCCTAATAATCCATGAACCAATCACACTCTGCACCAGATTGCTTAACTCTCTAGAGATGTTACCTACATATAAGAGAATACATTGGAAAGCTGCTTACAGCATTCCGAGATAAATTTAGCCATCTTGGTCAATACATTACATTTACCATATTTTAATTGTAATAACAGAGAAAGCGGAGTAATAGCAAAAATTAATGTGAGAATGAAGAAGATAGTAAGGCATCAGAACAACTACACAGACACAAGACACAAGACTTTTAAAAGATCCCAAATTGCATAAAACAGTAAAACATACAATAAATAAAAAAATAAAAATTATTAAGTTACAAAAAGCCGAAATCAGTGTTGACGGAACGTAGAACCAGATACAAAAAGTATTGTCAACTGTAGCCAAAGAACAATTAATAAGTAAACGAATAAAAAAACATAAATAACAGGGGAGATCTTAGATCTTATGGAGAAGAGACGAAAGAATAAAAATAATACGGAAGAATATAAGAAGATACATAAACTAATACAAAGGAAAATTAGAATGGTAAAAGAAGAATATCTTTTTGAACAATGTCAAGAAATAGAATTATCAGGAAAAAAATACGACAACTTTCACATGAATAAGTAGATAAAAGAAATAACGGGATACAAAAAGGAAAATAGGAACGACAACAATATCATCAAAGAGGCCAACGATCATACTTTGGTGAATATAAAAGATCAACTGGAGATGAAAAACCTACGTCTAAGAACTATTTAATGACGAAAAACACTAAATACTGTTCTTGAACTAAACCTTCAAAATCTAAAAATATTGAAACCAGAACTAATGCATGCCTTAGAGAACATGAAACCGGGTAAAACTGTTGGCCCTGATTAGATACCAATAGAACTCGTCAAACTTTTTAATGATGAACTAATTGATATTATACTAGATCTCTTTAACACTATTTATGACTCTGGACTAATCCCTAAACAATGGTTGTTGTCTACTTTTGTACTGATTCTAATGCAAAAGAATGCGAAGGCTATCAAACAATTGCACTCATGAATCATACATTAAAATTGTTCTTGAAGGATTATTCACAAGAGAATATACAAAAAGCTGGAAGCAGATATAAGCAATACCAACTTGATTTCCAGGCAGGCCTTGGAACCAGAGAGGCTCTCTTTGCGGTTAATATACTTTTCCGACGCTGCTTAGACATGAACCAAGATGTGTATGCATGGTTCATATACTTCCAAAAGGCATTCGATAAGGTGAGACATGGAAAATTACAACTTCTTCTTGAGAAAAACGTCGACATTAGAGATGTAAGAATAATTAACAATAACCGAGAATTTTATATGGAAATCTTTACATAAGCAACGAGCTCATATAGAAAGTGGAAAAATACGTATATCTGGGCACTATAATCAATAAAGACAACAGTTGCTCAGAAGACATAAAATCAAGGATAGAGAAAGCAAGAGCAACTTTTATTAAAATGAAAAGGGTATTCTGTGCAAGAGACCTTAGTCTACAGACAAAAACAAGACTACTAACGTGTTACGCCCTATCTGTACTATTTTACGGAATGGAAACATGGACACTGAAGAAAGCAGATGTGAAAAAATAGAGACGTTTGAGTTATTGCTATATAGAAGAACATTAAAAATATCGTGGACCGAACATGTAACTAACGTAGAGGTGATGAGAAGAATGGGAAAAGAAACCGAAGTTGTCTTCGCCATTAAAAAACGAAAACTGCAATATCTTGGACATGTTATGAGAGGCGATAGATACCATCTGCTTCAGATAATAATACAGGGGAAAATTCAAGGGAGGAGAAGCGTGGGAAGTAGAACACATTAGTGGATGAAGAACTTGAGAGAATGGTTTAACTGTGCTACCAGTCAGTTATTTAGATCAGCAGTGTCAAAAATTCGAATTAGCGATGATGATTGCCAACCTTCGCAACGGAGACGGCACCTAAAGAAAAAAAATTGGGGACAGACTGCCAATATATAAGTAAAAACAGAAACAACTAGAGAAACCGAGACACGTTGTGGAGGGAGACAAAGATGTACTTTTTCTCCACTTCTATTTAACATATACAGTGAAGTCATCTTTAGAGAAGCTATAGATGAAGAATAAGCGGGAATTGTCATAAACGGTAAAACAGTGAATAATGTGAGACACGCAGATAACACAATCCTGGTAACAATCTCACAGACTTACTGCTTGAAAAATTGAATGACAGCTGTAATGATTACGGATTGAAAATAAATCGCAACAAGACCAAATGGATGGTAATTATAAAACCCCACAGAAACAAGAGAACTTAAGAATCGCAAACACCATCACAGAAAGAGTACAGACCTACAAATACCTTGGAACTTGGCTAGAGCAAATAGAAGGTCAAACCTCGTTTGTAAAATTAAAGAAATTACTTTGTAGTCGGAAGATAAACATTGAACTTTGGATGCGGATACGTCATTGCTACGTATTTCCCATTTTACTCTATGGTGTAGAAACTCGGACGCTTAAGAAAAACCGTTTGGATAAAATATAAGCTTTTGAAATGTGATATCGCAGAATGTGGCGTATAGCTTGGTTCGATAGAATCAGTAATAAAAAGTTCTTGAGAAAATAAATAAAAATGTGAAATTATATATACGATAAAAAAGAGAAAAATTGAGTACTCGGGTCACAATGAGAAATTCCAAATATAAACTGCTCCAACTCATAATAACCTAACGGAAAAAAGGAATGTTGGCAGGTCTAGAATATCGTGGCTGAAAAATCTACGAGAATGGTTTAACTGCAGCAGCACCGAATTATTCGAGCGGCTGCCAACAAAACACGTATAACAATTATGATAGCCAACCTCCGATTAGGAGAAGGACGATAAGAAGAAGAAAGCTCAGAAATATATATTTTATTTAACATGATGATCTTATCTTAAATGCAGCGCCTATTTCGGAGTAGATTGTTACGGAAGAGTTTCAATCAAGAAAACTCTAATATTGGAGATACAAATGTCTGACAAACTTGTTCAGCATTAAACAAAGAAAATTATATGGTAAACCTCGTAGCGTTCTAATACACGAGAATATCCCAGTATTGAGGCAGGCTGTTGTCACACCGCCACTGCTGCTAAGCATGTTTTCGTCCTGGGAATATCTGACCTAAGAGTGAAAAAAATTCTCCACCGCACTTACACTAAGGTTTCTTTTCAGTAGTTCTCATGTGCAACATTCATAGCATTGTTTGGTGTGCTATTTCACAGGGCCGGACTTATCTAACATGGCTCGACATCCAAGGGTTTCTTGTTAAGTTCTAAGACAAATGTTTCTGGGCCGGTTCATCTCATTACATGGTGACATCCCATGGCCGGCTAAGTCATCAGACTTTAACCTTGTGATTTCTTTTTGTATGGGCACCTGAAGTCTGAAGTTTATCAATTCAAGTAGCGAACTATTGGGGAATTAAAGGAAGCTAGTCGCAACGCGAACGCAATAGTACCAGTGGAAATGAGTCAGCAAGCAATGAGAAACTTTCAGGTGAGATTGCAAGAGAGTGTGCATTTGTGCGTGCAAACATTTGGACAATATCATCTTCAAAGCTGGTTGATGGCAGGTATTTTTCTGTGTGATAGTACTATAAAACATTGAACTGAATCTATGACGTTTATTTTATCGCTATTTCTAAAAAGAGTGATTATTTTGACGGATCCCAAATAAAAACATAGTATAGCTTTAAACCATTTATGCTTTGTCCTACAAATACAAAAGTGTTAAATAATGTATTAAAACAATATTTCATTTAAAATTAGTTAAAACTTCTCTTATTAATTTTGTAAGGTAAATAGGATTATGGTATTAATTATCAAATTTTTTATCGATATATCCAATAAAACAAACGGCAAAATAATCTTCTTAAAAATTTAATCCCTGGTATCATATTTCAAAACAAATTAATACAAAATTATTTGTTAATTTATGTAGCAACTCTGTTCCATATTTTATTAGAATATAAAATTTATAAATTGCAACTATCTTACAAATGTTACTTCTTTGATAATACAAATTGTATGATATGGTAATAAAAATCTGTTAAGTAATATAGTTAATCCCACGGAGACTATCGATTATACACGAATGTAGCCACCTATGGGACGTCAAGTTTGTTATGTTCTCCGCTAATGATAGGTAATTTCTGCTCAAATTACTTCTGAATATGAGAGGTCTGCCAAATTCTAACCCGCAGAATCTTCGTGTCATGCTCTAGTGGTAAATACTCAATTGCATCGAACTACTGGCAGTAATCAACTATTTACGATTTTAGTTGCATTCTGTTCTAAGTCACATTGATAGCCCTCGTATATTCCCCGTAATAAAGTTCACTAAACTTACATAAATTGCAGACGGGCATAAAAATTTAATGATAGGGGATGCCGTGTAGAGATAAGTAATTTGCTTTGATGAATAGCCCAATGAATTTTTTAGGAGTTGACACAATGCCGCCATTGTGTCGGCAACGGCACGCGTTTTGGTTGTAAAATAGTCGCGCCTAATTGCGGCTTGAACGTCGCTCGTGCAGCGGCAGCAGCACAAATAATCGGATTATATTTTTATTCGGCAGAATAAAAACGAAAAATAAATGCCCCCGCACGAACGCGAAATTAAAAATTCGAAGCCGCGCAGCACAATACAAACGCCAATTCGTCGGTTCCTGCTCCGACGCGAGCTGCTGCCGCCCGAAATTTCCGAAGGAAACCGCCAGAAGCAGCTGAAAAATGCTGCAATAAAACTAAGTGGAAACAAAATAATCGAAATGTCACGAAAGCAATAAATATTTGTACCCGGAAGAAGAGTGCACACAATGAGCGGCATCGCATTTTCCAATGAAACCGGCACAAAGCGCACAATTAGAATGAGTGATGGCGAAATTAATTGTAGACGTCAAATTTTCCGAATTCTCATTTATTTAGCAGTTATAAATGGACTGACAATGAGGATTTTGCCGCTATGTCAAATTTTATGAGCAGTGTTAATACTCCAGAACTCCTCGAGAATAAAGAAGTGCATAGAGTATTTTAGACGTATCAATCAAACACGTCTAGCAAGAGTAATCTTGCTCCTATGGGTTTAAAATTTTAGACATGTCTGCCTCGGTAAATAAAATTCTAAACTTGTAAGCTCTTTCCTGTATCTTTGAAATACCATTAACATAAGCTGCGATATTATTATATTAAATGAAGCCAATTCGCCCTTTAAGTGCGGATTACCAAGTGGAAGCCTCGTTATTTAAACGACTAATTCTCATTCATCCAGAAAACACTGTAAATGGCAGCATTTCCCACAAACCCAAATTGGAATTGCACAAGTTTTCCCGGAGCTTTATTAAAACGATAAGAAATAACCGGGAAAAATCGTCCCCAACGAACTTTTCAGCGACCAACCGAATTTTTATAAAGAGATATGAACTTTCAGATAATCCGCCCACATTTCGATAAGTCGTGGAAAGTTTTTTGCTAATTCTTACTTATAATATATATCCCTTGAAAATATAATACAAGGCGGTTTATTCCTAAATAATTTTCAATAAAACGGATCGTACTTTTAATGTGGAACAGAAATATAAAAGAAATTTAAATAATTAAACTGTCTTTCAAAAATTATATAGTCTTTAGTAAAATGCTTAACTATTTAACGCAAAGGCTAGTTTTATAGTAAAATTAGTTCTTTTTTGATGTGAACAAAATACTTTACCACGTTCTACGCAATATGAATAGACCAGGTACATAACCGGAATTTGTAGCTATAACAAGTAGTAACCACAACAAAACTAGGACGCAATGCACAAAAAAATGTACATAAATATAGCAATTTGTAAAGCACTTTATTGTAAATGTGTGATACTGACACAGTAAGTAGGGTTCAATAATGCGCCTTTTGTATACGACGGCTCGATAAAATACAAGACTCATTTAAATTAATAATACACTTTATTGGTTAGTAATAAATAGTTTTAACATTGCATTTTTTATTATGTTAAGGTCAGGGGGAAGGAAGCGATGACCATATATTATTCTGGAAACCAGCTTCAAATATTGTGTCTAGAATGAATGGCGTTCTCCTGTTTAAAAATTAGTGCTTCACCTGCATGACATTTGAAAATTTATCTTTCATGTGTTCTGGAAGCTGTATGTACTTTTCAAGTTTTGCTTTTGTGTCAGGATTACTAAATCAACAGATTCATTATAAGAAGACGTGGTTATCTATGATTAAAGCAACATTAGTTTATCGTCGTGACGAAATCACTTCCTTTTTACCTAGATTATGCCAGTAATGAGAAAACTTATTCGAATCATCTAAAGTAAACTCTTTTGTCTCTAAAAATAAGCACTTTCGTGACTCATCAACATTTTTAGAGCTATATCTCTTTAACATTTTATTGAAATCAGGTAGCGACTTACACTATAAAACGAATAGGATGTTAGAAAACTTAAAATTATATTTAAGAAAATACCAGATCATTTGCTACTTTTAAAATGCAGCAAGTCAGGCTAGTTACTAAGCTGATTTCTAGTCACCGAAATTTACGTAAGCATATACATACAGGGGTGTTTCGGGGAAAAAGGTTATTGTAATGCAAAAGATACAACAGCTTCACACATTCTAGTCGAATATAAAGATTTTGTATGAGGGGAAAGGTCTACTCTCTAGAGGCTACAATTAAAGAATACCTACGTAATGAAATAGCTACTTAGTGTGGTAAATATCATTCTACTAAATAATTAAATTGGTGCTACTGTGCTAGTAGCTCTAAATTCCTCTTTATCGATTACACTTCAAAAAAAGAGGATTTTTAAAAGCACTGAGAATATATAAAAATATTTTGATATGAGTAATTTATTGGCTTGGAAACAATATCACTTAAATTAGACGATTTCATCTGGTGGCTACTAATAGAGAAACGGAAAGGTTAAATATGTATATATACAAAAAATATAAAGCAAAGAGACAATGTACTACAAACACTATTTACAAATAAAGGTTCATAAACAAATGTAAAAAAAAGCAACAAAAACATTATTAAAATTAACAAAAAAATACCCACATTTTAATGCCTCGCCAAAAAATAAATCAACATAATTAAAGTCTTTTAGGTAAAACAAAATATTCAGCCTTATTTCTATTATTAGTCATAGTATGTTCAGCTACTTACTAAAATTCTTAAGAAAGCCTTCTTTGCGATAATTTGCTATACTAAGAGACACAGAAAATTGTTTCCATAAAAGAATTATGAGTAACGTCAGTTAGTTTAGTTGAAACAAAAACCATAAAAGTAAATTAGCCTTTTTTTTATTTTATAATACCACAAATTTTTAAAAACGTTTTAAACTCATTCATTTTTTTTCAATGTTAGATCTAGAGACAGTGCCCCATAACTGGATCCCGTAGGTGCAAACTGGTTTCAATGCTACCTTGTATATAAGAAGTTTATTTTTAAGCGATAATTGGGAGTTTCTACCTAACAACCAGTAGTATTTCTTTAGTTTCAGTCCAAGCTGCACCCTCTTCTTCCATATATGAGTACGCCATGTAAGCCCTTTATACAAATGTATCCCTAAATATTTAACGCTATCTGCCTGTGGTAGTGGTTGACCGTTCATATTTACTTCTGGGGAGTGCCCTCTACATTTTATGAAAGTCACATGGACTGATTTATTCTCGTTCACCTTGATACGCCATCTTTGGAGCCACTGCTGTATTTTATCTAAATGCGTCTGTAGTTGTTGGGCAGCGACTGTCGGATTTGGGTGCATTGATAGGATGGCCGTGTCGTCTGCACGTCGCTGTTATAGCGCTATTATCAGTGGGTAAATCGGCTGTGAAGATGAGGTATAAGACAGGCCCCAATACGCTGCCTTACGGAACACCGGCTTTTATTTGCATCAATTCTGTTAGTTCATCCTGGTATTTAACCTGGAAGTATATTTCCTATAAGTACGATTTCAGGTTAGTAAAGATTGGATGGGATAACTTCAGCTTAAGCTTGAATAGTAGACATTCGTGCCAGACCTTGTCGAAGGCCTGGCTTACATCCAAGAAAACCGCAACACAGTAAGCTTTTCCCTCAAATGTATTATTGATGACTTCAACGATTCTAGGGACTTGTTCGATGGTTGCATGGTTTTTCCTAAAGCCGAACTGGTGATCGGGGAAGAGATCTTCTTCGGTGTGTGTCAACAAGATTCTTTTTAATAGGAGTTTCTCCATTAGCTTAGATAAGACAGGTAATAAACTGATAGGCCTATAGGACTCGACGTTGTGCGGGGGTTTGTCGGGTTTTTGAATTACTATTACTTGAGCGATCTTCCATGGGGTGGGAAAGAATCCTGTTCTGAGGATAGCGTTGAAGATGGCGGTTAACATTGTAATCCCTATTTTAGGAAGCTCCTTAAGTACCCTGCCCGTGATCAAATCCCAGCCTGGTGCCTTGTTAGGTTTTAGTAAGTTGATCATTTCTGTGACTTCACCAGCTTTGAACAGCTTTAGTGGAGGTGGAAGTTGGTACGGGGCTTCCAGGTATTCTTTTATGTCGTCATCTTCATCCGGATTTCTAGTTGGTATTTCTACAGGTTGGAAAACGTTTGACAGGTGTTCCGCGAATATTTGTGCCTTTTCTTTGCTATGGCGCGCCCAGGAGCCATCCGCTTTACGAATAGGAGGTACTTGTTGATTCGGTTGGTTCAGGGCCTTCGTTGCCTTCCGTAACAAGTAGTCTGTGCTAGCTGTAGCTGATAGCCCTTCTACGTAGGTGGCAAAATTGTCATTTTGAGGGTCCGTATTAGCTCCTTGAATTCTCTAGTGGCAACGTTTAATCTTCTTTTGTCGTCAGGATACCTACTACGTTGCCATTTTTCCTTAGCCGTCGTTTTGGGCTATTTTTCTTTCAGGATAGTAGGATACTATGTCCTACTTTGTTGGGTGGGAAATTTGGTGTTGCTTCCTAGGCAGCACTTTGATTGTTTTGACAAAACTTAAGACTGCATTATCAATTTTTTCGTTTGTTTTGAGAGATACATCTAGATTTGTGCTATCCTCAATTAGTACTTCAAAGTATTCCCATTTTGTTTTTGAGTTGTAAAGTTGGGGTGGTTTACTTCTCTGTGTTATAATTGCATAGACAGTAGCTATCACTGGAGAGTGGTCAGACGTCAGATCAAAACTGGATTTTATATTTAAGAGTCTTCGAAATACCTTTGATCACAAAAAGTCCAATAAATCTGGAACTTTTGCAGGGTTCGTTGGCCAGCATATTGGTTCATAGGTGGATAGATGACTTAACTGTTCTTCTTGTAATACCTGATATAGGATTCTGCCTCTGCCTGGTGGGGATAGGCGCGATCCCCAGTGGGTATGCTTGGCGTTGTAATCTCCGCCCGCCATGAAGCGATTTCCAAGAGATGTGAAGTATTCTTTCAAACTGTCTTTGTCAGGACGATAGTTCGGTGGGCAATATGACGTCGAGATTACCAGCGGACCATGCCAGTCCTCTATTTCTATACTAGTTGCTTGGAAGGAATCCCTTTTGTATTCTGGCAGTACACAGTGCTTTATTTGCTTTCTAATTATTACTGCGGATCCTCCTCTCACTCTACGATCTGCATCTGGATGTTGGGTATCGTATATAATGTAACCCGGAATTTTGAAGTGCGTTTGGGAATTGAAGTGTGTTTCTGCTATTAGTAGTACGTCAATGCTGTTATATTTTAGAAATACTTCTACTTCCTGTTTGTGGCTTTCTAATCCGTTGGCGTTCCAGAGCGCAATTTTAAATAGTTGAGCCATTGTTTTTACCGATTTTGGATACCAGGCATTTGATAGTCTCCTCAGTTCTTTTATTTCAGATGTTGGTTCCGAAATCATTTTTGTTGTGCTTCGATTGTGCTTTGTAAATATGATATAAAGTAATTTTCGTTGAGTGTAGGATTGTTGTTTGTGGCAGTTCTATAACAACATTGCGAGCTTACATTTATCAAACGTGGTGCTTGATTTGTGGATATTGTCTGTTCATGGAAATTTCCACCGGCTTGTTGTTTTTCTGATGCATGTTTTTGGGTTTGTTCTGCATTGTTGATATTTGCTAAGGGACGTGTTTTTGGATTCCCGTTTGTCGTACTTGTGGTAGTTTTCCTTGTTGTAGGGATGTCTTCTATTTAGATTTCGATATAGACTTTACAACCTTTGTAATTTGCAGGGTGGTTTCCCTCGCAAAGTACGCATTTGGGAGCCTTGCCATCACTGCGGTTTTTAGGGCATGTTCTATAGTCGTGCTCCCCTGCACATTTTGCGCATCGATACGGACGGGAACAGTTGTTTCTGGTGACCGTAGCATTGACAACGTTTGCATTGTGGGATTTATGTTCTTTTGTGGGGTGGTTCAAACTTTACTACTACATTTAACAAAAGGTCTAAGTTATAGATCTCTTTGTTGTTGTCTTTCTGTGCACACACAGAACAGATTTTTTGGCATTTTGGTTTCGCGATTATGTACATTCATAACTGACTTGACTTCGTGTCCCTCTTTTTGCAATGCAAGTTTAATGTCTTCTACTGGGGTGGTGTGGTGTAGGTTCCTTATTACCACCCTGAAGTGTTTATCTTCCGGAAGGGTGAACGTATGTCTAATGACCTTGTTATCATCTAGAACTTTTTTAATTTTTTTGTAGTTTTCTATGGTACGGACTTGTAGTTTTATCTTGTCACTGCTTATCATTTGATAGTAGTATTCCTTCTTATCAATCTTTTGTTCGATAAGTTGAAGTAGTGGTGGAATTGCCTTGACAAATTGTAAGATAAAAGGTGGAGGTAGGTCAGCTTTTTTGCTTTCACATTACCGTTGTTTGTGGTATTTTGGGTTTCTTCCTCTATTCCCTTGTTTAAAACGTCGAATCTATTGGTTATCGTTGTGCTTTGTGTGTGACTTTGTTTTGACTTCGTTTGGCGAGTGGGTGAGCTGTCTCCGCTTCTTTTCCTTTTCGTTTTTCTTGATTTAACCTCGTGAAATTCATTGGGTTGAAATCCCTTTTCCTCTTCTGTCCTCTGTTGCGGGTTTTCATCAGCTTCTTTATATTCCGAGTATTCTGTGTTAATTGATGGAGGCGGTAGAGGTGTTATTGTCCCATTCGGGTGTCCGTTTGTTGCTTGTGTTGGTGGATTTCTTTGATTGCTGTTCATTATTGGGCATGCCATTTGACTTTGACCCATTAACGGCGGTTGGTATTGTTGAGGGTGCTACTGCGGGAGCCATTGCATTTGTGTAGTCTGAGGCCACTGCGGTTGTTGGTTTGAGTGTCATTGGGGTATTGAACTAGGCTGGGTCATAAAAGCATTGTTGTAAGTTATAATATTTGGTGTAAAGCTGTCAGTGCTAGAGCTAACTGGCACGTAGTGCTGATTGAAGTTTTGTTGGCCGTAATACAAGCCTCCATCGCTACTTCCTTGCATGGTGCTGTTTTAATTTCTTAAAATTGAATAAAAATATAAATATATTTATTTATGAGGTTTAGCACACAGCCAATCCCGATCTTTGATAACTTGGTGGATCGAGAGGTTATAATTTATAAGTAAGTTAAAATTACTCACTGTTTTGGTTGTAACTTGAATAAACGTTTTGATTGAGGCACTAAAACACTGCTATTGTGTAGTTTATAATTTCACTTTTGGTGATATTGGAAAATTCACGACTTTAACTACTTTAAGTTTCTATGTTGTGTTGTGTCAGCTGTGTTCCAACACATCCTGATCCAAAGTCCAAAGTCTTACGTCTTACGTCTAATAACTAATGCCCCATACTACATCCCAAACATTGAAATCCGAAACGATTTAGAAGTGGCCACCGTCAAGGAAGAAATTAAAAAATTTAGTGTAAAGTACCTAAATAAGTTAGAAGTGCATCCTAATCCTTTGGCAGTTAATCTACTAGACAACAGTGCTCAAACGCAAAGACTCAAAAGACTTAACCCGCTCGATCTACCGCATAGATTTTAGTGCTATTTAAGTTACATTAAGTGTCTTAATTAACTTACATGTAGTGTAACAATCAAATTAATTAAGTAACTGCAGGAGCGTCGTCATTGGGCGACTTCTCCAACACTGCTCAATACGATCAACATAATTACTTATTGTCAGATGTAATTGGCAGATTGTAATTAACTAATAAATACATAAAATAAAATTTTGTCAAATTTGTTACAAAATGCAAGGCCGTTACATTATATGGTTATTATAAGTTCTTGTAGCGCCTCTTAGAAAAAATTATCTCCGACATTTTAGACTTTCTTCTTTCACTTCGTTAATTTCTTACTAGCTAATCTTTATTGTTTTTTTACACTCTAACTATTTTTAACATACCTTCATTATATTTATATTTAATTCAAAATATGATTTTTAATAACGTTGGCTTCCTTTTCTTTTTTTAGTAATTATGTGTCAGCACTGTTCCCATATAACCAAAAATCTTTAATGTTCTCTATACTAATCCACATTTCTTTTCAAAAAGATTTTTAAAATACATTTTCAATAGTACGTACAAGTTAACATTTATTTTCTTTACTAATTATTAAATACATAATTATCTCTTTACATAACATTCTTGATTTTTGTGGTTGTCTTTAATCGTAATATATTTTAAAAATATGATTAAAGTTATTTGGTATATTTCTATACTACCTTTATTTTTAACGTTTTTAATAATTATTATTAGGACACGGGTAGCAGTCCACCAGACAACATGCATCATTTACAGGCTTTTTTGCTGCCTTATTCCATCGTATAATTACTGGTGTACGTATCTAAAGATGTGTTGACAGTTGTTGACAATTATTGGGAAACAGAATCAGTAGTCAAGTCAAGAAAAATTTTGTAGAGGTTTAGAGACCGATATCTGACTAGTAAACCTACCATTTTGAAATTACTGGAAAAAAATAAAAACTATGACTACTTTTATTAACACCACGCAAAAGGTCGTACACAGATGTCTGAAAAAAACTAATATAAAGGCGTATCCAAGGCTCTCGTTACGCCAACTTTCTCGGGAATGAAGTTCGTTCAAAACACTGTCAACGTGTTGTAAAAAGCAAAGTTTAAACGTACCCTACTCTGTAATTAATAAAGCCCAACCAAGTAAAAGGATTGTCACGCTATCGATTGTTTTAGATAGTTCTTTGGAAAAATAAGGAAATTTTAAGCTATACGACGTTTTTTGGAGGCAAGATTGAATCAGTTTTAATAATATGTTAATATTTAATATTGTTGTATGTAGAAAATAAAAATTCCTACGCAACATGTGAAGAATTCCTACTTTAGAGAAAAATTCTATATTTGAGCGCATTTTTTTCGATAACATCAATATTCCACAGATTAATCGCCTAAATCGAAAAAAAAATTATTACAACTAACCATAAACCACAAATGCATTGTACGCGAACATACCCGAAACAACGTAATAAAGCATAAAAAAAAACCTTTCAAAATATGGTGCGTCAGATTAATCCTGTTTAGACCATTGACAAGTTTTGTAGTAGCATGTACGCAGTATGCAAATAACACAGGGTAAAGACACAGTAAATAACCGTAATACTCTTTATATAATATTATAACCAAAAGCTTATATAAAGAACAATAAGATTATAACAGAAAATACTAATATCATATTTTCAAAATTTATATGGATAAAACGCTGCTACGTTATTGACTGCAAACGGCATTACAAAAAATTTAAAAAAATTGCTTCATGCAGATAAATTAGAATTAATCAAATATTTAATCATTTTTATTAATCTCTGTATATTTATAACCATACAAACCATACAAACACAAAATAAGCAATTCGACATCTGCAGAAATCCACAATAAATTTTAATTTTACTTTAATTTCCCGCATTTTGTCGAAGAGCAGTTCTTGTAATTATTGCAATTATATAAGTGGTATTTGGAACATAAATATTACACATTACAAACATAAAAAGATCATTAATCTTTATTTTAAGCACGGAAATAGAACTGGCAAATTAAATAAGTTCCCACAGAAACTAGTTTTAGAGTATACCATTGGTCATTATTTAAAGAAATATAGAGAATTAGATTTTCGTTATTTTTAACGTCAATGACACAAACAAAAAAATAAACTAATACCCTGCTGCACATCTTCGATAGATAATTTATTAATCGTTGTTCTTTATGATTTGATTTCATGAGTGCGCTTAGATGAATGCATGCACATATGTATATGTGTTTTTATTGTGTCTGCGCGTGACAGTATGGATACGGTTGTAGTGTAAGTGTACATCTTCGTATATGCGAATGTATATGTATAAATTGTAAAGTTTTAGTTTATAAATAACTTGTATTGAGAGCTGCTAAACATCTGTATGCTGTAAAATTATATACATAAACTGTTCTTCACTAATACAAGTATTTTACGATTTCCTTAAATTTAATTTTTATAATCACTTACTTAATCCTAGGGCCTTTTACCTTTTGGTATATATGGCAAATTTAATGTTTGTAAGAATTAAAATTCAATAGTTAAATTTTTTAAATGACTGAAATATCCCAAAATGCGTTTATAATTGTAATTGTATGTTCTTATAAACAAAATATGTACAGAACAAGGTTTGATAAAAATCTACAAGCGATGAGTTAACTAATATAAATAATTTTAATAGACGACATTTGCATTTGTTATAACTTAGTTCTCTTAGTTTATACACAAAAGCCAACTTTCCTTTAAAAGTAGTTTTACCATAACAGAAAATCCACGCGAGCTAAGCCGAAAACAAAAAAGTAAGAAAGTAGTAACATTTTAAATGATACGTTTCCACGGTTATTTGGTTTACGGGATAATGCTTGACGTTCCGTATTGAGAGTCAATAGTAAATAAAGAAACATGAAAGAGGGTAGGTTAGCATCGGCAAATAAAATTGGTAAAAGAAGAATGTATAATGAGAAAGAAAAAAAAGCATTTGGAAAATCTAAGAAAATGAGATCACAAAAAAACCGACAAATATATTGACAATAAAATAAATATTAAAGGGAGTAAACCAAATAAAGAATGATTTAGCAGAGATGAGAAAATAACAAAAAGAACTTAAAGAAGAATTAAAAACAAAAACTAAAAACTAAAACTCGAAAAAAAAATACAAAGAATTGAAGAACTACGAACTGAATTAACTAGGTTGAGAACAAATATTTAATGCGTTGAAAAATAAAAGAGCGAAAATGTATTAATAAGCGGACTGAAAATAGATTCGACGAACAACAAATGGAATGCTGAGAAAATAAATAAATTCATTGAGAAAAACTTGGGAGTGAAAGTACAAATAAAAACAGTTAGCAAGCCGGAATAGAACTTATGTTTAATGGAAGTAGAAAACCTACAAAACGATAAGCAGATAATAAAAAATAAATAAAACTTAAAAATATAAAGAGTGAAACTATATATGTAATCAATGACCTGACTAGAGAAAAAAGATGGATGCAAAAACAAATAAGAGCAAGAGCTAACGAAGAAAAAACAGAAAGAAAGTCGAGGTGGGTTTTAGTAAGTTAACGATAGAAGGGAAGATGTGTAAATAGAAGAAAAACGCGAGTAATTTGGAGAAGCCAAAAAACAAGTAAAACAAACAAGGACAAGACAGAATAGAAACAATCAGGCAATGAAATATGACACGAAAAAGGTTTACAATAAAACTAAAATATAAGAAAAACAAAAAAATGTGAAAAATAGGAACCTGGAATATAAGAAGAATTAGAGGAAACGGGTACTAACTAATTGAAAAGAGTATGTCTTAAAATACTAGTAATATGAAAAACAAAAAAGGAGCAAAAGAGAGAACTGATGATGCAAAATGGTCATGTTTAGTTTATAGTGGAGCAGCACAAAAAAAAACAAGTAGCTGCATGAGTAGTATGTATCACTGATAAAAAAATAGTATACAACGTACAAAGTTCGGAAGGAGTATCTCAACGAATATTGTTAATAGAATTAATCAAATACATGACAAACGTACAACTATAATAATAATCTATGAGCCAAACGAAGATGACTTGACTATAAAGAACAATTTTGGAAAGAGTTGACCTTGGTCACAAAAGCATGTAAAGGTAAAGTTTACATAATGGGAGATTTTAATAATAGAGCCGGTAAAAAGAAATGGACCAGCAATAGACGTGGTTGGAACACATAGAGAATATACAAGGAATAATAGTGCGAAACGTTTGCTAGGCTAACCTGATAGTAACTAACACGTTTCATGAACATCGAGATATACTCAAGTACACGAGAGTTTCCGAGAACAGAAATGAAAGATCAATAATTAATGACATACTTATTCAAAAAAATAATAAGAAATTGATAAAAGATTGTCATAGTAAAAAGAAGTTGAAAAATATTTAGTGACTACTAACAAATATTAAACTACGAAAAAAAGTACAACCGGATAATAGTAAACCCAACAAACAAATCAAGAAGAACAGCATCAGAACGTATAAACTGAAGAAAAAGGTAATAGCAAATATGTATCAGAAAGTCATTGGCGTTGAAATAAGAAAAATAGAAAACATCATAGGTAAGAAGCAACGTCGCAAATAGTAATCGAAACAATACAACAAAATTGTGGTATAATCACAACAAAGTTAAAATAAAAAAGAAACAAAGGTGGAAGGAATAGTTATAGAATAGAAATGAAAATAAATACAAAATATATAAAGAACAGAAAACCAATGTTAAAATCAAGATACTGGAATCCGAATAGATGTCATGGGAAGAGTTTGGTAAAAGACTAGAACAAACAAATTCAGGTACTCGCAAACTATTTTATAAAGTAAAACGATTAGAGAAGGAAAAGGATACCGGCCGATAACTATAAAAAATAAAGAGGGTACACTTATAAACGATAGATAAATTATGGACAGATACTTAACCCAAAACACGTAGAACATGTAAGAGACCACAAACAGGAGGAGAAGAACGATACCCAAATAGAATGTATAATACTTACTCTAGCTAAAGCACCTGGCTACAACAAAATGACTGCTAATATCATTAAACATATGGAAAATAAAGAAACACAACTTTTATATTAGATCTGCAACAAAGCCTAGATAGGATAGGAAAGTAATATACCAAAAGACTGGGAAATAGGTGTCATTATGCCCATTTACAAAAAGGCGACAAGAAAGATTAACAGAACTATAGAGAGATCTACGTTATTGAGTATGGTAGTTAAAGTTTATGAAAGAGTCTTAGCCAACAGATTACGAGAAATTATAGAACCACAATTATATGAATCGCAGAGCTAATTTAGAAAAACTAAACATCCAAGACCACATTTTTACCGTAAAGCAAATTGTAGAAAAAACTATGAGACAAAGGAAAAGAATCATACTTGCAGTTATTGATCTTCATAAGGCATTAATATGGAAAAGCCTGCGAAAAATAGGAGTGAATAGAAGACTAACCGAAGCAATTAAAAATATGTATAAACAAAATAGCAATTACGTAAGCACACATAATATGCAGATAAGGGTGGTTTATTAAGTCCGGTACTCTATAAAACACTATAAAGACTAAGAAACTTAAAATTCAATATAGGAACCTTCAAAGCGTCAGAATACAGGAATGTGCATTTGCGGATGACGTGTCATAACGGCCAACACTAAAAGAGACCTACAAAATAATTTAAATATTTGTAACAAAACTCTCAAATCGCACAAGCTCAAAGCAAATGTTAATAAATAAAAGTAACGCTCATAACAAAGAACACAGTCAAGAAAATTAATATAAAACTAGAAGACGCAGTGATAGAACACGTAAGAAATATAAATATCTGAGTGTGATAATTGACAATACAACAAACCAAGAAACGGACGTCAAGAATCGCTTACAAGAAGCAACCAAAACATTTTACAAAATTGGCAAAGCAATCGTGAAAAAGAAGGAAGTATCAACCCATCCTGCTATTTGAGTATTATCTAAAAGTATAAAGAGCGAAATACAAGCGGCAAAAATTAATATATCTACGTGCAGGCAAAGAAATAGCAAGAACAGATCGAATAAGGAATCAGGAGGTGAGAGGAGAACTGAAAGTTAAGGCCGTAATAGAGACAATTGAAGACTATCAATTGGGATGGTAGGCATGTTTACAAAGACTACCAAACAATAGCCAAGTAAAAAGAATATGGGAAGCAAAGACAATAGACAAAAGAAGCAGAGGCAGACCAACTGAAACGTGGAATATCCTTAATTGGCATGTTATTAAACAAGAAGAATTTGAATTGGCGGACAGCAAAAGTGTTAGCATATAATGAGAAAGACTGGTCTTTGTATGTCTACTTTATAGTCTTGCTTTTGATAGGGTTGAAAGCACATGTTTGTTGGGAGACACACTGGGTAGCGAAAGTTTATTTATTTGAATGGTGTTGTCTAGTTGACGGTGTGGGGTAACGGGTGGTTTCCATGTGACCAATAAAGAATTCAGGCATTAAAGGCCTTTTTTTAATTCAATTATCTCACAAATAATTCTACTAGTAGGGATGGGAAATAGGACTAATTACTTTGGTAAAAAGAAACATGCAACCTTATAGCTTCTGTAATATTACTTTTCAGCAATGTGTCTTTTACATAAATTTTTATTTTTCTTAATAGTAAGTTTGCCGTACACATAAGTTAAATGAATTTTAATTAATGTTTTTACACAAAACGTTTTGTATCTTGGTAATGGCCAGATTGTCGTATGTACTACAAATCTTATGTTTAATAGTTATGTTTTGCTTTTCCAGACGATTATTATGATTACTAATAAAAACACCCGGCCTAAAGTATGCGCCTACTAACGGCAATAATTGGCCACGTAGTGCGTGAAACACCGATAGGTAGCGAACTGTGAAACTCCATGATAATTTAAGTTTTGACCTGTAACAGATCAACCGTGATCTAAATAGAAAATCTAAAACCTTTACGCGAGATTTGGCAATAAACCGGTTCAAATAGCTGAATCGGTTTGTTAACTGCAGGAGAACTTGCAATGTTAGTTACAAAAAGACACACCTAGATAGTTACATTTTTGCAGTTTTATAGAGTAAGTTTGTTTGCTTGCATAGACAAAGAAATAAAATTATTGTATTTTAATTCCTCCTCTTCAAATATTATTTAGTTCTAAAAATTTACGCAGTTATTAAGAATTTGTTGCGGCAATGCACTTAATAAAAGCATACTTATATTTATTCTGTTGTCTTACCCACTAAAATTTTCAACATCTAAACGTCACTGCAGTAGAGGGTTACAAAATGACTAAAAACCTGCTGTTGTGTTGTAACCGAAAAATAAATATAAACGTTGGAATAAATAATTTAAAATCCCATCGGCTTTTACTAAACAGAAATAGAATTCTTAATTCGTTGAAAATGGACAAGATAATTAAATATTTTACCAACACACATACTAAATTTAAAATTTTCCGCGTATCTACGCCGGGATACCCACAGCGGTAAATTCAGAGATTTCTCGTATAAAACCTACGTTTTAAGCTAATAAGTAGCTACCATCATATATATGCTATCATCTCAATACATAACGTCAAATTATAATAAATATTTTTTTAATTTGAACTAGAGTTTGGTAGAAAAATATTATTTTATTGCTTCCAATTTTTACGAAACAGAATCTTTTAGATTAGATCAACACATCAACGAAATAACGCAGCAAGTTTGATATCAACTATTTTCCTTGGCATTTTCAGTTAATTTTGACCACGAACTCGTTCTCCTCTTAAGCCGTGCTCGCGTAGTAATGAAAGATTAACTCCATTACCACGGCGCGCAAGAAGCCTCTCCATCATCTCCACTTTTAAGATTCATGAGGAAATGGCTCTCCCCACACTTGTCTCCCTTGACCCCGAAACCTTAGCATAATCCAAGTTTATGGCTTTGCCCACTTCCTCTGTTTTCGTCGCACAGTTTCTGTGAAATCGTGGGAGATCGCGCACATGACGTTTCCGTAGTAAATAGGCCCGGTTACATTAGATACCCAAGGCTCCTTCCTCTACTTTCAGCTTGCAGTCCTAAACTTTAAAATTTACAGTACAGGCAGAGGTGGTAACTAATTAAAGCTTCTGTATTTTAAATATTTTAGTTATAAGCGTAATTTAATAGTATGAGTACTACTTGTCTATTTTTTATATCTCTTATATAAAATATTATTTAAAAAATTTACAGCCAATTTAAAAGTATACGCAATTTTTAGAAGTCTATTATATTTATTCTAAGATTTCATGCATCGTCGATAGAAACGCTTTTTTCAAGATAATGATACTTCCAAATATATCGTTTGTGTCAGTAAAAAGGTAACCAACAATTATATGATCAGAAAATATTTATAATAAATGGTCTAGTCATGTACTGTTTAGGCTCACTTTTAACTGTTTTTCTGCGTACAGAAAGGATAAAAAAAATTAAGTCTCCAAAAGACATTCTAACATTAGTTTGGTAAAAACACAGGTTTTTTCTAAGATTTATCTTCAAATACTTTCTACAGAATAAGCACTTTGTGAATGGAAAAATCAGTCTCGCATTATGTATGAAGTCATTGTCCTGTTTCTATATTGTACACGAAAGATTAGCGCGAGATATACAGTAAATGTTTTTTTACAAATCATATTTTAACAGTAAGCCTCGCTTATACAGTTAGATAATTATGGACATGTAGATTCTAGTAAAAGGGATTAATGTTCAATTGGAACAACTTTAAGCACAAATTTTTAAGATGTGTCACCAGTCGCTAACCACATGTTGATTAACAACGCTTCACTTAAACCTATAATAAAAAAAACGTCCTTAGAAAAAATTATGTCGCTCCAGTAGTGGTAGATGTACGTCTTAGCTAAATACAGTAGTTTTGTATCACCTACACAAATTTTTAAGGAAACTGTGTATTTTATTAAAGGCTATCACTTTTTTCTTGCGAATTTTTAGGTTCCATAATTTATTGAGTTAAGATAGTAACTACATGGATCATTTTAAGTTGAGCTTTTATTCTTTTAGAAATATCGGTCAAGCATTCTTTACTTTTTTTTTACTTCGAACCGTTATATTTGCTTTTTCTTTGTCATATAATTTGTACTGTTTTCCAAATAATTTGAGCAGTTGTATGTGTATAAATTAGGTAGAGGCTAAGGATCTACCCAAGCGCCCCAAAGTTATCGTTTGATTTCCTGGGCCAGTAGACGAAAAAATTACCAGGACCCGACTTAGGGTTAAAAACGGAAGACTAGCGACTTCTTAATCAAAAGGTGGACAAGGAAGGGGCTATCCTGGCCTACTCTATCGATAGTGCCTCTTTTAAGGTCCTTGAGAGCAAACAATTCAAGGCCTATTCTGGACTGAGAGCTGTTAATTTCAGGACCATTCAAAATGCTCAAGATGTTGAGGGTACTTTAGATAAACCTCCAACACAGTAGGGCTGCTTTGGCGGCCCTATGTAAGATGATGGAGGGCTGCGAGGTTACTCTATCAAGATAAGGTAAAAGGTCTTGGAGGAGAACTGATATACAGTAGATCCTCAAATGGATCCAGAACCTGTATTTTAGTTTAAAATACATAAAATGTCTGCCGCTACTGCAATTATGTTCTCAGGATATAGCAGCAGTGATGCTAACAACACGCGGAGGAGGACCGAGGAAGATCATACTAGGATCGGTGTACCTCCTTGTTGATGAACCGGATCCTCCACCACCTAGGGGCCGTGGACGAGCTTGTGAGACTTTGCAGAAACATTGGTCTGCAGATGCTCATTGGCTGCGACGCCATTGCACAGCACTTCTCATGGGGTAGCACCGATACCAACATCAGAGGTGAGTTTTTTTACAATTCACTGTGGCAAATAATTTAGACATATTGAATAAAGGTTACAAAGCAACCTTCGTTATCGAACGAAGGAGGAAAGTAATTGATATAACATTTGGTACTTCTTTCGTAAGTAACTTTGTTAGAAATTGGCAAGTATCTGATGAGGAGAGTTGTTCAGACCACAGATACATTAAGTTCGAAATCACTGGGATTCAGCGAGTGACAGAAAACTATCGTAATCCTCGTAAAACGGACTGGGAAACCTATAACCTAGACCAAAACTTGGTGAGTACGATAAGGAAAGTTCATAATAACCTTGAGCTTGAAATGGCTGTGGATCAGTTAACTGAGGCAGTCATTGCAGCGTATAATGAAAATGTCCTCTGGTTATAAAGGCTTTCAGCAGGAATGTACCCTGGTGAAATGAAAACCTTTAATCATGAGAAGGCGAATAAGAAAACTGTTTAACAGGACTAAAATATCAAATGACTGGGATACCTATAGGGCATCTCTAACTCAAATGGGCTATAAACTCATTTTAAGCCTACAAATCTCCGGGACCAGACGAAATTATTCCTGCTATGCTACAGAAGGACTCGGAACTTCTAATGACAAAGATCTGCATGGTATTCAGAGCCAGTTTGGCCCTAAACTACTTGCCAACATTATGGAGACTTACTATAGTGGTAAGCCTGGTCGAGCCCATTATTTGCAGACAAACATTAACAGACCAATTAGTCTTATGTCTTTTTTGCTTAAGACGTAGGAAAAACTGCTTGATAAGCACATTAGGGAGGTATACTGGTACACCATCCACTATATGAAAACCAATTTACCTGTCAAGCTGGTCTCTCAACTGAAACAGCACTTCACTACCTCACCTGGAGAGTAGAGAAAACGCTGGACAACAAAGAGATCATTCTATGTGCCTTTTTGGACACAGAAGGGACCTTTGACAATACATTTTTCAACTCCATGACCTCAGCCCTAAGAGGTAGTGGCCTAGAGGAGACCTGCTGCAGGTGGATAGACTGCATGCTCAAAGGAAGGATGATTTATTTGTCTATGTATGACGAAACTATAATGGTCTAGGTAGCGGGGGGGTGTTCTCATGGAGGAGTTCTCCCCCCCTTGCTATTTAACCTGGTAATGGATGGCAAGAAATGAAAAACTGGAAGATTTCCAGACACACCCTGTAAAGGACCTGTATCTGCTGATTCAGGACACATCAGTTACAGATTGGTTGTAAATTTATTTTATTAAGGTGATCACAATAATCCATAGGCTGCATTGAATACGGATCCATTAAGGAAGACATACCCTAAAGCGCAAAAAATGTGTATAAATTACACGATTTTAATGAACCTCCTATTGTATGATCGGTCTCATTTGTATTCTTTCTTGTCGGTGTTTGTATGGTTTTGTATATTTTTTACGATATGTACACACACATACATACTGTTTTTTATATATTCCTTTATTTTTTTATTCTTTTAGTCTATGTTTATTTTATATAACTGATTCCATGCCTTGTTTAAAATTGTAAATCAATTTCTAACCTATTTTAATTGCTCTAGTTTTTAAAATTTATATATTAAAAATCTTCTAAAACAGCTATTTTATTATGCAAAACCAATATAAAGTAAAATATTTAGTTAATAATTTTACAGGTAAATTATGTCGCTTCTTCAATCTGTTTCTTTAACTTAAGCAAAATAAGAGGAGAAAAACACCAATAATCTTTTTTGGCAATACTAGATGCCTCACCGATAAGATTAGTGTCGTTTGTCATAAATTAAGCAACATTTGTTACATAACGTTTCAAACTCAGAATAGTGTCAAGAAAGTATTTATTTAAAAAATTATTAAAACCCGCTGAAACAACAGAAAATTAGTATTATAATTTAAATCAGCCCCTCATTTATTTATTTGGTGACAAATCAACACCAAACCCTTGCACATATTTTATTATTTTCTTGTATTCATTTATGCAGCACTTTTGGCTAAGACTAAAATTTTTTTAAATAACAACTACAATATATTATTAGTATTTTACCAACCTGTATTTTAATTTTGCAATACAACTGCGGGAAACGTATCTTTAAACATTAAGTACGGCAATAAACATTAAATTTTTAAAATATGTACAGTTACAATAAACATATTTGAATGACCTGAGTATCTATGGCGTGACATCAGTTCAAAAACAACCATTAACTGTAAAAATTGTAGTAGGAAATTTTGCTTTAACAATCTATTAGACAAACCAAATATGCCTAATTCGGCTTAATTATATTTAGGAAAAAGTTTAAGATTTCACTTATAAATACATTAGGCAGAAGTATTCCTTTCACTGTGTTAACAAAATTAGTCGTTATATAAGATAAGCTCATGTATAAGTAAATTACTTTATTTCTACATATTTTTCATTAATATAAGATTATGAGTGTAATATTGTTATAGTTGTATTTATTTTGCAATTTTATTGGAACAGAATACCTATGCCTGCGCAAAACCCTGTTGCTAAACCGTTATTATCTGTAATTTTAAATTATTTCCTTGATATTCAGCTAACAGATATGAATTCTAGTAATATTAAAAATTTACCTTAAATAATAATATATTTTCGTAATTTGTTGTATTCTTTATAGAAAAGCCCATACAAAAAACAACAAAGATATTTTTCTGTGTGTGATGGTTTAAGAAAGAGTAGCCCCCCTTAATAAAACAAAAAATTGACAAAAGTTTGGAAATAATTAGAAAGGAGCATTACTATTAGGAAACCGTAAAATAGGCAAAAAACATTTAACGGTGCATGTTATTTACAACCCTTGACGGATTCTTAAGAATAACACTAAAAATTTGTAAGTGAAATGGTAGCTTTTTTACAAAGGATGAAGAACACCCTAAGTCTTAATAAAATAATTTCTTGTTCATCAGCAAAAATTGACAAGAATAGATATAAAAAATTACAATGTTGACTTTTTTATCTTTTGATATTATGGAAAAAAGAGTAGTACTTTAAAGGAGTGTGGTATCTAAAGCTTATTGTAAGGCATCCCTAAAACAGTTGATAGATTTAACAACACATGAGCTTCTGGCATTCCTGTGGAAGAATGGTAATGGTTTTGCATAACACAAAAATATTTATTCTTATTTTAAGGTAATTTCATTTCTACCTGTCGAAGCAACCGAAGATGAAAGTAAAAAATTTTGCATGAAGAAATCTAAACCGTCGACGATTCTTGTTGCAGATACATTCAAGAGCAAGAAAATAAGTTGCAGCTAGTGGTTATCAAAAAGTTGAGCACAAGCTTATAATTAACTTAGTAAAAAGTACTACCTAAATAAATAAAAATGTAAATGATTTAAGCAAAATTAAAAACCAAGATATAGACACGAAACAACTAAAGCTTTGTTTTTAAAATATATGTTCTATACCACCTCATAAAACTGACCAAATTATAGAATTAATAATTAAGTGCAAAATATAAAGTATAAAACCATTTTATAAAAATATAGACCTCCTGTTAGATCAGCTAGGATAAGAAAGGGGTAGAAATTTAAATAACATGGTGAGATGATTACTTCAATGCTCACGGCGAATATATCTGACTAGAATTTTCCCGCAAGCTTCGTCGACGAAGCCTGATCTAGACGCCAGGCAGTCGGGTAGAACATTCCACATATTTTGCGTACATTTAATACTACAAACAATAGAAACATTGGGAGGAATTTCCCTTGTAATCAAAATATTTAAATAATTCAAAAACGGTTAAAGTTATATTATTATATATATAAATAATTATAAATTTAGACAGTTAGGGAGATAAGACAAATATTACTTAAAGATTGTCATACCGATTCTGGATTGTACGGGCTTCGAACGGAAACTTTTTGATCCCCCTTATAGCAACACTGTTGCTCGCTGCATTACAATTACTTGTACAATATAGTAGTTGTCATCTTGGCAATATTATGTATTTCTGTTTATAAAAATGAAAATTATATTGAAAGAGGAGAAATTATGCCTGGATTTATTTTATTTACTCACTATATCTGCCCTAATAATAATTTAAATTTAGCATACATAATCACATTCAATGTTCAGTTGCATCAATCAATTTATTTATAACAAATAATCAAAAATTAATTTGAAAACATCCACATAACTAAATAATTTTAAATTTACTCTAATGATTTAACATAAAATTTGATAAAATCACCTTCAACGTATTTTGTTACAATGAATCGAGGCCGTTACAAAATTGTCTCACAAAACACCTTTGATATCTGGAACTTTTACAGTTAGGTTTTTGCTGCAGGGAATTTATCTGATATACTGTTAGTTCAAGCTCCAGAGATATTGCGAAGGTAATTAAATGGAAGAAATTTATACGGCAGCTTAATTGTATTTCCAACGTCCCTGGCAAGGAGCTCGATGATATGTAAATAATAATAATGTAAATATCAAAAACGGAACTGAAATAGCGAATAATTCCACTGCTAAATGATTCCACTCAACAACGCAGGCTTTCTTTGTGCTTCGCACCTTTAGTAACTTGGAGAAATATTTCGTCGGCCTCGTCGACACCATTAAAACTTAATAAAGGATTACTAAAAGCAATATTTAGTTTTAAAAACTAAGCGATCATATTTTCACCTCCAACTCAGATGCTATGAAATTACAGCTTTCAATGTTAATTGCGAAGCAACTCTCGCCCCAACAACCGATCGAACGTGAAGAAATTGGGGTTCCGCCGATTTTCAGCAGCACGCAAGCGGGCGACGGGTGAAATCAATTTCAGTTCATCATACATTTCCTCCTTCCAGCTGGTTTTCGGAAATGCGAACTTTGATCACTGAAAGCTACCGTTTAGGCATTCCGCCGAATTCATTAACTGCAGCCAGCCATTGTGCGTGCCGGCGCGGCTGCCCTAGCCGCAGCACTTAGACAAGATTAGTGCCAAAACCAATGAGATATAGAACCTAGCCTCAATGGCAATTTAATTTGCGTTCTTTGAGGAGTAAGAACAAAACCGGATCAATTTCATTAGACCAGGGGGGCTAACCGAGCCGGCCCTCGCGGTTAAGGTCAGTCAGTTCGCAACGGAATTACAGGCATGTAGGAAGGAGAACAATGAAAAGAAAATTATACAAAGAAAGTTATCGAAAGCCCGCCGAAGACAACCGCGGCTTCGAGGAGAGAAATAATCCAAGTTCTGTCGCAAAATGTTAGCAAATATTGGATCCGAAACGCTTTCTTCTTTGAATATAACATGCAAATTTTGCGGCAGCGCTTTATAAGCGAAAATGAAAACATGAAAACGCCGAGCGTCGTGTAACACATCACACGCCAAATATTTTAAACAAAAAGTTCATACAGCTCTGCTCAATCAATATTTAAAGTAAAAATTAATGATAGAGATAAACTGTTTTTATATTGTTGTCCAGTTAGACAGCACAATTTAGAATACAATTATATTTCTATTACCACCAAATATTTATTACTTATAATTTCATAAAGCGCGGGTGAGGGGCAGAAATCGCTATATACAACGTTCGAAGGTTGCCAACAGACAGGAAAAAAAGAGTTATCAATTATTAAATGCGATATTCTCGAACTAAGTGAAGAAAGACAAAAAGGAGAAGGACTGACGACACTAAATTCGAAGCACGCACTATACCACTGCGGCGAAGCAAATATAGCAACTGGTGGAGTCGGATACCTGGTTAACAAAAAACATGCAGACAATATCATTTATGTAAAAAGCATATGACCGCGATTCGCGTATATAATTCTTAGACTAAACTCACAAGATAATATAAAAATTATCCAGGTTTACGCGCAGACAATGGACCACACTGACGAAGAAGTAGACGTATTCTACGATGAAATTACGATGGCCCTAAAAGAAGCGCAGACTCATTTGACGATTCTGTGTGGCGACTTCGACGCAAAAACTGGTATTAAAACAGATAACGCCGAGAAGCACTAGAGAACTTTGGAAGTGGTACAAGGAACCAACGAGGGGAAACCTTAATCAACTTTTTACTAGAAAACAACTTGTTTTAAATGAATAGTTTCTTCTACAAGAAACCCACAGGATTATGGATGTGGGCAAGCCCCAGCCTCAAAAAATAAAATGGATTACATAATAACGGACAAAAAATCTATTGCTCAAGACGTACCAATAATGAATCAAATCTCCGTAGAAATGACCATAACATATGTAAGGGCTACAATTAAAATAAATCTAGGAAAAGAAAGATACAAAATGGTTAGAAAAAAACTAAAAAAAGTGGCAGGCCCCAGACAACCAAGAAAAATTTAAAGACACAATCGAACGGATGCTGACAAAATGCACAAAAAAGAGATATCAAAAAACTAACGACAGAATAACCAAGACACTATGGAAAGCCCAAGAGTCCCATTGTTCAAAACGAAAGAGAAAATAAACTAAGTAAAGATATAAAAAAGCTAATGCTTTAAACTTAAGCAGTTAAATAAAGTTATATAAAAAGCCATTAGAAAATATATAAGAAACATCAAAGAATATCATACAAACAATAAAAAAGAACAAGAGCATGAAAGTACTAAGAATAAAGCTTAAAAATTGGAGAAACAAAGTTATAACACTTAAAAACAGCACAGTTGAAGTAATAAGTAACAGAGACGAGAAAGAATTTTACAAGAATCTATACAGAAGTAGACAACAAATAAAGGATAAACTCAAAAAAATTGAAAAGACAAGCGGAGCAATCAATCGGGGATTTGAAGACATGCATGACATAAAAATAGAGAAAATACAATAAGTAATAAATGAAATGAAAAACAACAAGACTACTGGAGAAGATAAGACAGCCATTGAATGAATAAAGATAGGTGAAGACACTCTACTAAAAGAAATAAAAAACATCTTTAACCTCTGCCTAATACAAAACAACATACCAAAGAAATGGAACACTGTCATAATGATATCAATTTAACATATAAAAATCTGGTGTGAACATCACACGACTTTCCTTGTCCTATTATTATACACCAGAGAACCCCGCAGGCTTCGTCGATGAAGCCAGGCAGTCGTGTAGAACATTCCACATGTTTTTCGTACATTTAACACTTCAAACAATAGAAACATTAGGAGGAATTTCTCTTGTAATCAAAATATTTAAATAATTCAAAAACGGTTAAAGTTAGAAGGCTGATTTTGTGAGCCGAATTAGCAAATATAGTTAAAAATCGGTTGAAGCGTCTAGGAGGAGATAGAATTACAAGTTTAGTTAGGGAGATAAGACAAATATATATTAGATTATACCGGGTCCATCGTCTCGTCCCGGAATTTGTTATTTTAAAAAAGGACGAGGCACGAGTCCATCGTCTCGGCCCTACGCTGCTCTCGTCTAAAAATTTATTTTAAAGAAGGACGAGGCGCGAGTCCAACACTAGAAAGCTGATTAAAATAAACAGTACAAGACAATAATTGAGTCGTATTTAAAATTTTGCTACGTCACTGAAGGTAACCGTGCAAGCTCGGCCGCACAGCCTTCGCCATTATCGCCTGCGTGCTCCCCCGCAGTCGGCTTGGTAGCTCTCAGAGCGCGCTGTAATTGGTCCGTTTAATTAATTTTTAATCGGCTATAACTTATTTATTTGACCTCGGATCAAAAAATTTCATTGTAATTTTTTGTTCGTCTCGATCTGATCTATTCGGCAATATCAATTTCCCGAAACATTTTATGAACACCCTGTATATTAAAAATCCTGAGCTTCAATTTTTTTTCGAGTTCCTATTTTACCAACTTTTATTATAAATTCATGTTTATCTCATGATAACAAATCATTTTTATTCTCATGAATTTTTTGTATCTTCAACAGTTTAGATTCGCGACCGCTTTCTGACCAATTTTGCGACCTTGCGACCAAACGACTAGGCCGATTTTTACCAAAAGTTTCGCACTGCGTCCGCTACCTACAAGTAACTTGCATACCAAATTTCAAGTCTCTAGCTCTTACGATTCTTGAGATATCCTGTTTACTGACAGACCGACAGACACACACACACACACACACGAACCAATGGCTCAACTTTTTTGGTGTCCTGAGACTATATTTCGTTCAGAAATACTTTCCTTATTATAGGATAAGGAAAGTAAAAAAGATACCGACAGTTTTCCATTACAACGAAGTGTCAAGCAAAGAGACACTTTATCACCCAAATTATTGTTCTCCGCAATTTTAGAATACCTGTATAAAACATTAACCTGGGACGAAAAAGGTGAAAATATTGACGATATTGTTATAATAACAGGCAACCTAAAAGAGGCTAATAAATTATCTTTGACGACACAAAAAGTAAACTTAAATATCAAGAAGCATAAAACAAAAGTAGTGACAAACCTAATCATTGGGGAAACATGACTAATGAAAACAAAACGTTAGAAGAAGTTAGAAAATACAAAAATCTGGGGCACGAATTAAGAATTGCCAGAGATAATCGGACATACGAGCTACAAAGACGAATAACTTTGGGATGGCCAACGTATGATAGACTCAGAGACGCATTTAAAAGCGACATACCGATAAGTCTCAAACGGAAAGTATACGACCAATGTGTTTTCTCCGTTCTGACTTACGGATCAGAAACATTTACGTTAACAAAAAAGACAGTTAACAAACTAATAGTTGCTCAAATAAAAATGTTGAGAGCCATGTTAGGTGTTAAACTGAGAAACCGTAACCGAAACACTAATATTCGGCATATGTGACAATCCACCGAATCATAACTTAAAATGGAAATGGGCGGGGCACATGGCAAGGCTCAGTTACGTGAAATGTACAAATAGAATCATCGAATGGAGACCATGTCAAGACAAACAAAGCAGAGGGCGACCCCCAACCCGATGGACCGATGATATAAGGAGAGTAGCAGGAAATTAGAATAGAGTTGCACAAAACATAGGTAAATAAAAACGATTCGGAGACGCTTACGTCCAACAGTGGACGCAAACAACTGGGTGATGATGATGATGATATTTCTAACCAAACACTCGACGCACATCTAGGAATTCGTTATGTAAGTGACGTGATCCATTGCATAGCAATTGTCTTATAATGTCATTCTCTTGAGACATACCTACTCTCAGACTAAACCAAACTTGCCCAAATACTTCGTACTCCGAACTGACCAGCGCTAGTCTAAATCCAATAGGAATAACAACACTAGATAAATTTTTCCCAAGCTCATACTGCATACCATGACAATATTTACTCATTACTTTTCTTTTCTTAAATAGATTGTAAATACGCACTCTCATGCGTAGAAAACTGGATGGTTATAACATAAGTAGCTTTGTAATAAACTTTAGGACAACCAAAGTAAAAAAAAACTTTACGAATTATAAACTTTACCAATTGAAGAGTTATAAAACAAAAAATTGTGCAATTGAAATCCAAATGTAACAATTTGAAGTTAACAAAAGGACAATGCATAGAGATAGTGTATCAGTGAAGCGAATATATAATGTATTCAACCAGTTTTAACAGCGTAACTTAAGTGTAAGTTTCCATTTTTTAAATAAATTTCACTGTTAAAATCTAAGCAGTAATTAATAACAAACTCGTCTACTTTTTGTTTTTAGAGCTCTACCTCCTAACTCGTTCTCACTTTAAATTTTGTTGAGTTTCACATGAAATAAATTGGGCTACAGGCTATTCTTTGCCATATTTATCTTATTCTGTATTTTACTTAACTATGTAATATTGACTTTATAGAGTAGTAGACCATAACACAATCCAATCATTTGCCTTAGAGAAACAGCAAATTATTGTTTGGATCTATTCAAGTTACTAAATATAACCTCATCAATCCAGTTTATGTTTCCGTTGCTTTTTATTGCCATAGTAGTTATATTTTGCGTACTGTTGCCTATCAGCTAGCATACAAATGAACAAAAATTTAATTAAAAAACTATAAATAAATTATTGTTTGTATACATTACAAGCTTTAGCTTTTATTAAAAAATTAAATGAAGGTTAAGTTAAACGATCACATTTTGTAATTTATTTTAAAAAATATCCGTCTGTATTAAACAAAATGTTAGTTTAAATTACATACTTTTTCTACTAAGCAACTGCATAAATATAAAATTTCATATAATTGCCTTTTTCCTAATAGCTTATTAAGTTGATGCAAGTAAAATAGCTTTTAAATAATAAAATAGACCATTTGATTTATTGCCTTCATTACACCATTCTATGCATTGAAAATCGTTATACCATTAAATGGAATTTTTAGCTCAACAGAAACAAACATTTTCTACTCTATAAGACCGCAGTAAATTAGTTATGAAAATGCCTAAATTTATAATAAAATATTGAAATGAACTTTGTAAACCACAAAATTTCTAGTTAAATAAAGTATACCCCCCTTTTAATACCACACACACACACCTGTAGAAAAACATCATCACCTAGCCTATAGTCCGGTATAAATAAATAAATTTAAAAGTATCATTCTGCTTTTATGTATTTTTATTTACTTTGTATTTAATGGCCGTTCCAACAAAGAAAAGAAAAAAAAGTACATGGCTATGTTATTAGGGTCGGTAACCAATATAGAGCGTCGTACTGCGAGCGTATGTGGAGAAGTTGTAACTTTACTTTTCTGGAAGCTTTTATTGCTGTGGCTGTGCGAACGCGTTCGCATCGAAAAACAATAAAACGAAGGTATATGAACCAAGAGCATCCGCTGAAGATTTCTTGTGGTTGTTGTAACCTGGCCGTCACACTTTATTTTGGCTGACGTCCCTAATAGAAGCCCAACTCAGTAATACGGCATTCGATTGATTTTTCAGCTTTACTTGCAAGATTCATTTGGCATTAAGAAATTTATTATGCGCACACACGCAACTACAAAGTATTACAAATGGGATTATTTTCTTAACTTTAAAACATGCACACTAATAGATTTTAGTAAAATGACATTACATACTAGCACGTGCACGTATTGCATAAGTTAAGAAACGAAAGCTTTAATATTTCATAACAAACTGTTAACATTTATTAGTAAAGAATTTACCTATTACGTCTGTTTAAATAATGCTAGAAAAATAGTAGGAAAGTTACAATTAGTGCAAATAAAACTTCTTACTATACTTAAACTCCTTGGATATTTAAGCTTAAGTTTCTAGACTTATAGTTACTGTAAATGGAAACAAAAAAATTGTATTAAGTTGTTATGTTTTTGAATTAAATAGAGGGTGACGAATAGAAACTTTCTGTGCTTTTTTTTAGTTGAACACATATCAACGTTTGATGTTTGAGTTGTTAATATCACGTAACCAAGAAAGTTCTGCCGTTTGTGCGCGTACAAAAATTTCAAGAATTATATATTCCTTGTGGTCATTCATTTGAATTTAAAATACCTATAATTCTAACCACTTACAGTAACTGCAGCCTCAAGAGCTTATTGTGCTTGTTAATATGCACTTAATTCCAGAACATTCACACACACCCATGGGTTGAGAGAGACTCGAACTCGTGCGCGCCGGTTAGAAGACAGAGGCAACTGCTTGAACCTGCTGAGCCACCGCGTCCCAATCTAAACATTAAGAATTTCTGTGAAAAATAGTGTAATGTGTGCGTACTTATTTTACGCAATTAAACTTGGGAATAACACTACAAAAGCAAATTGTACTGCATTTTGAGAAAAAACAATTATATCAAAAAGCGGTCCAGAGATAGTTTAAAAAATTTTCAGCACGGCATGAATTCTTACAGGACGAAACCAGACCATACAGACCATCTAATTTAATATTGACGAACTGGAAACAATTATTAAAACAAATGCCACTTTAATGTGTTAAGAGCTTGCAGAATTGTTCAAAGTAAATAACAAAATAATACAGAAACATTTACACAAAATAGAAATAGAAGTAAATGAATACCATAAAAACTTACTCCCAATAAAATATTACAAGGAAGGATGGTTTATTTGCCTATGTATGACAAAACCATAATAGTCCAGATAGCGGGGAGTTGTCTCCTCCCTGCTATGGAACCTGGTAATGGATTCTCTTCTGTAAGGTATGCCGATAACCTAGTTGTCTTGGTGGAAGGGAACGGATGCAAAGGCTCTGAACGTAGTAACTGAATGGTCTAAACAGGAAGGCCTCAAGGTCAGTCCCGGGAAAACCACAATTATACCCTTTACGCGAAGGAAATTAGAGGGCTTTACACCTCTCTTCCTTGGCAAAAAAAAATCACCATATCGGGAAAAGTAAAGTATCTAGGAATCATTTCCGATTCCAAACATACTTAGAACCGTCATGTTGATAAAGTGGTCGACAAATCGGTGACAACTCTCGCAGTTGTCAGACGGATGTACAACAAGTCGTGGGGGCTAAAACCAGGAATGGTACACTGGTTGTACACCAAAGCGGTTAGACTCTCTCTTACCTACTCAGCTTTAGTTATACAAGAAACCACCAACTAAAACTAGGCAAGGTACAAAGACTTGCCTGTTTGGACATTACAGGGGCTATGAGAACCACGACTACTGCAGCAATGGAAACTGTTCTAGACTTCCCACTTCTGCACATAGTGATTCGGTGGGAGAGCAAGATTGTGTCACTACAGGCTGCATCATTTACTGTACAAGATACTTACGAGTACGAAACATACTAAAATAATTAATTGATAACGGACTACATGACCTCGAAAACGTGACGACTCTCTATTCGAGATGATCATGCAGGGTCGAGGTAGGAGAAATTTCACCTGGTAGTCTAATCTGGTACACAGATGGTTCTAAAACCGAGATGGGTACCGGAGTAGGAATATATGCTAAAGCCCCTCTGGCTTTTAGACAGAAATATACGCCATATTACAGTGTGCGCGTGAAAACGGTAAGAGGGCTTACATGTAAAAAACCATACTTTCACAAATTTTTTTAAATTTCATCTTTATAATTTATTAGTAATGTTTTTTTTTATTAGTAGTAGCTTGTCCCTTGTGGAGAAAGTTTAGATTTTGCTTTTATAGGTTTGTCTGTTTTTGATCTAAATCTTTGCTACTTAAGTGAGAAAGTAGCTCTTGCTGGAGTTATAATTTTTTATGAAAAGACTTCTAAGTTTGTTGGAAATAATGGTAAAACCACATTTAGGAAATTCATCGCTGCACAAATTATTCTTCTTAATCTTTTCATGGATATTTCCAATAATTTTATTCAAAATCTAACCAAATTTAACAAAACAATAAGTAACAACTTGTTAAATATCCGATGATATCGCACTCGGTAGTGAACAACACAGAGCACAAGTTGTAAATAATGCCCGCTTGCACTTTCTTTCTGTATATAAAGCTAAACTGAAATTTCCAAATGGTTGCCGTGCCATCTACCGCTTTCTCAAATAGAATAAAAAGATATAAAGAAAAAAATTGCCCAACTTGGCGAGATATGGACGAAACAAAGAAGCAAGTCTTACTAGTTAATAAAATATGTTCAGAGTAATTTAGTCATTCAGTAAGTATTTCATTATATATAAAGTTAAGCACGACAACAAAATTCTTGTCAAAAGGGAGTCCTGCTTTAGAGACGTTTGAGAACGATAGATAACGCAGAACGTAACTGGTTAAATTATATTTACAACTAATAATATAGAAAATGCATATGCCAATATATTTTTTAAGTAGCTAATAGATTGATGTTTCCTCCTTCACAAAGACATGTCTGCATGGCCAAACTTCCAGTTCTAAAACTTAAAGTACAGAAAGAAACAATTTTAAGCGTGTTGAGGCAGATTCAAACCTGCACTACAATCTACGAGACAACTTCTAGATGTTTCGATGTTAATTAATGTGTGGAAAAATTTTCTTTTAAATTGGCAGATAATTGTCTGGCTACAGAGAAAAAATTTCAGTATGCAAGACTCGTCTGTCATGGAACTGAATATCACCGATGTCAGGCTGACAGACCGCTGACCAGTCGAAAAATATAAGTGTTTTGACATTTCACGCTAGCATAACATACATTTTATATAGCTTTCTTAAGCTACAAAAGCTTATTTCCGTTGAAAGCGAATTAATAACATAAACATTTTATAATATAGGAAGATGTTCACCAAGTTTGAAAGTAGATTATTTCACTGTCAAGTATCGTTTAAAGTGTTTTTCAATGATAAACACTTTCCAGTTACGTAGGATGACAAATGTACTTAGAGGAAACGTGGTTGGTCTGGCGTCTAGCTTCGAATGACTCGGAATTCTATAGTGTATCATAAAATTAAAAATTAAAGGTATATTACAAACTAGTCCCTATATCTTTTATAAGGTACCATAGATCATATGAACAATACTTGCTACCAAAATGTAAGCGACAATTTCATACAATATATATATATATATATATATATATGCACATCATAAAGGATTAATAATAAAGGAATAATAAAAGAAGAGAATATTTTAATACTTATATATAAAATAAATATAGGCTCTAGATTGTAGCAGACCTATTCTATTACGACCCCAAAGGGCTTTCAAAGACTATTACGGGGAACTATTATTATATATAAAAATTAAAATGAGAAGAGCTCTCTAGTGCATTATCTTAGAAATGGTGGATAAAATCATAACATAAATAAATGGTAGATAGGCACCTATAACATAAGTGGGAATTTTGTATACTAAACAACAAAAGTAAACAATAGAAGTAAGAAGCAACGATAACGCAACAAAAGGTAAATAACACATTGAAGGCTGACGTGTATGAAGGACAAAGAATGGTGATAGAAGATATTTAAAATGAGTAACGGGGGGATAATATTGGGAAAGCTGAGATAATAGCACAGTTAGAAAATTTAAAAACACAATTGATAATTGTGGATCAAAAAATGCTTAAGAACATGAGGGAGTTAAAAATATTAAAATAAAAAAAATTAGAAAAAGAAATGAAAAAATGGTAATTCTTATGGTAAAAATAATCAAGAAAATCGGACTTGCTGTAAAAGAGAAAATAAAAGTAGAAAAAACAAGAATATTTAAAAACTATTAGGAAAATCAGAGAAACAGACCAACATTAGTATAACTGTCTAGTTGGAACAAGAGATTTTAAAGGGTATCAACAATTTAAAAGGTACAGAAATATGAATTTCAGGAGATTGTCTGAAAAAGATAAGTGAACATAATAAAAAATTAAACAAATTTGTCAATTCAGACAAAAAGCTCTGTTAAGATATAACAAACTTATAATAAAAAAATAACACAATTGAAGAAGTTCAGGCGGTTGGGAAAATAAAAAATATTGAAGCAAGTAATAAAACATCAAAAGTGAGAAAGTCTAGCATGAGATCACCTAGAAACAGAAAAGGCAAAGGTTGAAAAAGTAAATGAAAAATATTACATATGTCTGCTTAAAAAATAACCATAAAAGAACAAAAAGGAGAAACCATGACTCAAATAAATTAAAACATGAAGAATTATTATTTTCAATATATGTGCCAAAAATTTTAAAGTAATTTAAAAAGAGATGAAAAAAGTATGCAGAAGAAGAGTGAAAACAAATAAAAATGTTACAATTCCAATATTGTCAAAAATACTAAGAGGAAAAATAAAAATAGAATAGAAAATAATAAGATAAAGGACACAAGCACCTAATAAAATGAAAGAAACATGGGATAACAACCTACGTAAATGAAAAAACTAAAAAACATTTAAAAAACATATAGATAAACAAAATAGCAGAAGAGAATACGAGATACATAAACAGTTAGTAATAAAAAATATGATATAACTAAAAAATAGTAGGTAATTTTTCAAAATAGTAAATATACAGAAAGAAGGATATCAATATGGAGTAAATTTGTATAATGATAATAAAACAATCTGGTAGCCAACAAACAGTAATATGGGGCAAAACGCGTCAACTGCCCCAGCGCTACCGCAGACATCCGTGCGAGAGCCAAACACGACGTTTTGATCTCATCGTTTCGGCCTCAAAGCATAACAAAAAAAATGATTTGAAAACACAATCTTCCGTATTTTTTTCTCAGCTTTCCAATGGTAAATTCGCTAAATAATGTAAACAACAGTCATTTAAAGCGGATTAACAGTTGATAAGTCATAGATATGTTAAGAGCAATAATTTATTTATTAAATAATTTCATTGTTCAGTGAATACAGTCGAAGTACCTTCGTTCGCGGCGCGCGGCGACTCGCATCTTCGTGTTCGTCGTTTAAATACTCGAAAAAAACAAAAAATAATCCTATTTTTTTATTAACTATATTTATGTAAAAATGTCTGATCGTTCGATCTAAATGATCTAAAAAATTCAAAAAATTGAGAATAAAAAGATATAACGAGTTTCAAACTTTTACATTTTTTGAGGTTATACTATTGGAAAGCTGCAAAGAAAATACGTAAGATTATGTTCTCAAATCATTTTTTTATTAGTTTTTTGAGGCACAAACGACTAGATCAAAACGTCGTGTTTTGGCGTCTGTGGTAGGGCTGGGACAGGTGACACGTTTTGCCCCATATATAAAATTGCAAAAAGAATACTTTAATGCAATATAAAAACATGCAAAACTGATGGCGAGAAATACATAGCACTGGAGCCTAGCCAAAAATTATTGAATGAGGAGCAGATTAAACCATCAATAGAAGACGCTATTCAGAAGACAATGCAAAATCTTAAAAGCAATATCTAATCAGAGAGAAATGTTAAAATACAAGGAAAAAAATTGTTAAAGAAATGGTGAGAAATAATCATTGTAGCGATTTATAAAACAACTACTCAGAAACTAGAGATAATTATGAAAAACCAGATGGGGAAATACTAATGTGCGCTTAGAAAAGGTCAAACCTGGAACAAACTGTTATTTTTCGGCAAATTTTAGAGAAAAGCCTTTAAGAAAATATTATGTTTTGTTATTTTTAATGGATTTGGGGGAAGTTCACCAAAATACTAAAAAAGATAAATGTGTCAAGCAAGGTAATAAAGATGCTAATACACAAGATAGAAAGGTACAGGAACAATTTTTGGGTTTTTAGCATTAGTGCAGACCTCAAACAGGACGTTTTTTTTCGATTTTGTTGTTTAATTTAGTATTGGAAAGAGTAATAATGGGTTTACTCATTAATAAGGAGGCTACAATACTATACAAAATGGCCCAGATTTCGACTTACGAGGACGACATTTTCGTAATGTGGTTAGTTAGAACAGAGTTCGGCAAATATAAGATTTAAAATTAAAGAATCCAAATATATAACCACTTTAAGAAATAAATTTATTTAACAACTTCTTGAACATAATCCGTGCACATTCAAACAAGTAGCAGATATAATACAAATTAATGTATTAAATAATTGGAAGCAAAACACATTAAGAAACATTTTTAAACTGGTAAATAAATATGAAAACTAAATAATGAGATATAATTACAATAAGAAGGAGAGATAGAGTATTACCAACTTTGCTGAGTACAATCAAGTCTAACAATATGAGTCAGTTAGATCACATATAATGAATGGGAGAATAAAGATGTGTTAATAGAATCTTATTAAAAAATTGCGAAAGCAAAAGATCAAAAAACTTAGAAAAGCTGGATGGATGTGGTTGAAAATTACTTGAAAGTAGTGAACGTTAATAACTGAAACACTTTACCATGAAATGGGAAAGAGTGGAAAGCAAAATGTGTTGCAAGACCAGGCGCAGGTTAAATTGATCTTCTTCAAATCCGCCAAAAGTTGGGAAGCTTAGAGGCAGTACCGTGGTTCTGATCAGACTGCTAAAGTCCATAGAATAAGTATATAAGTAAAAAAATAACGCACCAAAAGAATAGAACATTCAAATAGCTTTAAAAAATTAAAACATCAAAAATTATTGTTTATAAATGCTAGGACGCAAGGAACATTAAGCATTGGAGATATAACAAATAAGAAGAACATAAACTATAAATGCACATAAATAAAAAAAGCTTTGTAATGTACAATAAATAAAATGAAACCTCAAGAGTACGCTAGATTTTAATTAGACAAACTAAAAATAAATAAACTTTAAGCAAATTCCACAATTTCTTAAACATAAAAGAGTAATAAAGCACAAGTGTTAAGAAATTGTAGCAATTTATTAAAAGATGATGTAACTACTAGAAAAATGCCGCGACATCACACTAAACTTGCAAATAATTGGAAGGTTTCATTATAATATAGATGCTATACAATATAATAATAATTGTAGAATACTTGATAAAATTAAAATCAATTTCTAATTAAAGCAAACATTTTCTGAAATTAATGTACCCATTCTTGTAGCTCACGATAACCTAACTGCATTGACTGACATCACAAACAGTCTCCACTCCGAAAAGTTACGAAAGTTCTTCAAGTATTTTCTCATTAGTGAAGTTTGCAATATCGGCCACAGGTAAAGCAATCAGTTGATGCTTGTGGAAAATAAGGCTGTTATGCAATTTTAATTACCTTCAAACTTCAACGGAGCTAATACACGGCAAATTGGGAATTACCGAAAAATCGAAGCACGGCAACTTTGGTGTACACTTAGAAAGCAATTGTTGGCAGCATTGCGTCAGCAAAATAAAAGAGTCGTAATATTAAGCATTTCCTATGTATCTGCAAAAGTAAACAACGAGAAAAGACTGCAGAAGGCTAATAATTCTCAACAGTCCATTAAATAAGTTCCGCCACATTAACTACATAAGTAATAATCATAAATTTTCCAAAAAAGCACATAGCAGATGTTTATTTAAAAGTTATGTATATACGCACAAATGTACGTACAAACTTGTCCAACAATAACATTTAAAAATTTTAAATAAAAAAAAATCTCAATTTGGAAGCTAATAAAGTCATAAATATTTCACTAGGATTTTCCCGCAATGTTCGGCTTATCGAACGAATTTTGCGGTGACTGAGTGCAACTCTAATTTTTTATTAAAACTTTATGGCGTAACCCGGTCGAAATACCACACCCCTCTGCTAATTTCCGTACTGCTAACCTGGGATTTTTAATTTTTTTAATAAGAAATTTGTTGTTTGACGTTGATAGCCTTCTGTAGCGATTGCCTTAAATCGAAAAACCAGTAATGTTTCAACATTTGGTAGTTTTTCTGGGGGTTTTTCTAAGCTATACGTAAAATATTTTACTACAACTTTGCTTCAGTAAATAACTCATGGCAAAAGAATACTTCTAGTGTAAAAAAAATAATAACACAAAACTAAGCAATATATCAGAAAATTGAGGTTCTTCATTAGATTATAGTGAATAAAATAAAACATATATTTACAATAACATACTATAAGACAGAGAGAGCTTGCGCTACGATACGCCCTACATGGAATTAACATATAATTATGTTGTATGTGACAAGTCAGATTTAAAATTGCAATTTAAAAACTATAATTTTGTCTTGATATTTTGTATTTTGTTTTTAATTTTTCTTCGGCCGTATTGATTTAAAAATCTGAGTGAAGCACTTTGTTCAGTGCGTTTGGCTATTGTTTGAAGTACTTTTAATTGAAAGCGTTATAATTAGGTCAGATTGAAGATACTGGCTAGTAACTCCGTATTAATTTAATGACATGTTTGTAGACTAGGAAAAATTAGAAATTGTATTTAATTAACTGGTAGTATTTTTCTAAAGGTGTGAATTTATTGTCCTTTATATCATATGAGGAACCCCCAGGTTAGTCATCGATTGAGATAAACACCAAGATTATTTATTCTCAGTTTTTTTAGAGTAAAACATTACCATTTAATTGAACAGAAAAGCACAATACATTTTTAGTTGTAAAAATGTCTTCTGTCCATTAACTTAAATACTCCATAATTTTATCTATCTTTCTAACTTATACAGGTATTGCTATAAGTATCCTGAGGCTACATTTGGATTGCAATTAGAAGCTATTATTGGCAAAGGTTGCAAGATTTTAGAAAATAAAATCAGCGTTATATATCAAGTATAGCACAGGTCCTAAGGTGCAAGGAAATTTTTATTGTTAAGGAATGATTTTTGAATTAGAATGTAAATAATAAGTCTCGCTTAATTTTATATAGAAAGCCTATATGGCATGCCTTAGTAAAGGCAGTATCTTTTGGTTTAAAAGTAATGTTTTATTTTGGTAGCAATTTTGTGTATCACACAACAGTGAAATTCTGTAGAAGAAAACCAAACTGGCTTTTTGGAATTAAATCTCTTCTTTTCAGTAAACGCTAACATTCTTCGTAGAAGACATTTTTTAAATGTTTTTGATAAGATCGGTAATAAACTGATAAACCAATACGAGGTTACATATGTTGCAGGTTTGACTGGTTTTGGGATTAAGTGCGTTTAATTACAGTCCAAAGCAAAAGTTTTTAGAACACCTAAATCGCAATCTATCATCAGTTAATTTGAATGAAATTTTTAGAGTAAGTGTTTAGTTTGATAATTAACAATAACCACTAAAAATATTCATCCAATAACAATTTTAAATACAAATGCCGTTTGGGGTTGCTAGTCCCCTATCGGGTGCCTCTCCAGGTGGCTTTTTAGATGTGATGGCTACCGGAAAAATTAAATACCTAGGTAACCAAAACTAGCACAGCAGCGTTTGCGCCCAGTGGGGTGGTTGCATAGTCTCTGTCCTCCAGGCTAGGAGCGGCTGAGTTACCCCCAGAGAAGGCAACAGCAAACCACTCTGGATAATTACCCTAAGTAATTACTTCCCCAGAATATTACTATAAAGAGAAACCAGGATGTGTAGGCCTCTAGTTCCGGGCAGCTCTTAGATGGGTAAAGAGTGCAAAGAATTTCCCTATTCAAATTAGTGATATCCAAACTAAAAATTGCGACATGGAACGTGCGAAGCTTATTCACGTCAGGAAAACTAGATAATGCAGGAAATGAAGAAACTTAATATCAACATACTATAAATAAACAAATTAAGATGCTCAGGCACAGGTATATGTAACAGAGGGATAAAAAGGTATATTATTCAAGAAGCAATAGAAATGATTAATATCATCGAAATGGTGTAGCAGTATTTGTGGAATTGGAATATACCAATTATGTTAAAAATTTTATCTCACATAGACTTATGTTACTACAGCTACAAGGTCAACCCTTTAATATAAACATTTTATAAGAAATGTAATGAGGAAGTAGAACAGTTGCGTAGAAAATGGATTAAAAACATCGAAAAGTCATTATATAACTTTTATCATGGGCGATTTCAATGCCAAATAGGACAAGAACATCGAGAAGACTTAATTAGCAACTATAACTTGAGAGAAGGGAAATGCTTTATCACTTTCTCCACTTTACTTGCAAATACTTGTATAAACTTCATAAAAGGAAACTATATACGTGGATGTTGTTGCAAGATAAAGAAAAGGACAATCCATAAAAAATCAGATAGATATCGACATACCCAAGTGTAGACATATGATCTCTTGTGGCAAATATATCACGTAGGAGGAAAATAATTATAAAAAGAAACAAACTAAAAAATAATAAGTCAAAGAAACTACATTCAAGATCAACAAACGACAAATTAAATAACACGTATTACACATAAGTAGATTCTATGGCACGACCTTAAGTACATTATTCAAAAAGTTTGCAATGAAAATCTTAAACCAAATAAAAAAATAATAAAAAAGACTGGATGAACAAACGTATTCTGAAATTGATAAATGAAGCAGGAAAGTTAAACGCAATGGTATTGTATATAAAAGAAACAGCGAAAAATAAGAAGAGAAATAAGGATAGCAAATAAAAATGGATGAGAAAAAATGTGAGAAGATAAAAAAACTCAAAAAAGCACGACACAAGCGGAATGTACAAAATTCTAAAAGAAATAGCAGGATTGCACAAGAAATGCTTACAATTTTGTTTAACAAACAGTGATAATACACCAGTGTTGGAAGTAACGGATAAACATAACTTCTGGTTAAATTATATCTGACAAGGCTAACATACTGATATTCATATAGAAGCCGAAAAATTTAAAGGTTTGCAGATATTAATGGTAGAGGTGGAACATGCAGTGAAGGTTTCAAACAATAAAAAGGCAACAGGACCAGACGAAGTTTCTACAAAAATTCTAAAGCTTATAATTGGAGAGTTGAAACGTAGTAGTAAAATTATTTAATAAGATATGTGACTCCAGAGAACCGCCAGAAGACTGGTTAAAGTCAGTACTTATTCCTATACAAAAATAATCAGTTGGCAAAAAATGTGGCAATTACCAATTAACTTGCGTAATGAGGCATCTCTTGAAGGTCTTTTTACGGGTAATGCATGCACAAGTTAGACGAAAATGCAGAGAACATCCGGGACAACACTCATTTTGGCTTCCATTTTGGCTTCATTTTGGTTTCAGTGAACGTGAAGCATTATTAGCAATTACAGTTCTTTCATAATAATGTTGAGATAAAAAAAGACTTGTAACTTGTTTCATTAATTATGGAAAAACATTTGAGAAAGTAAAAAACGCAAAGCTGGTAGAATTACTAGACACAGCTGTAGTAGACGAAAAACATCTTCGAACTATCAAAAACACAATAAATAGAATAGAGACGTTTGAAATTTGGTTACGCAGAAGAATGCTGAAGATTCCATGTGTCAACACGGACAGAATTATTTATCACCATAAAACAAAGGAAAATGGTTTACCTGGTTTATATATTACGAGTAGAGAAATATCAAGTGCTACAACTAATTATGGAAGGAAAAATCAAGGGCTGTAGCAGACGTCATTGGTGAACAATATGAGGCTAGACAAATTTTAGAACTATAGAGCAAATTTGTCTGAGTGCAGAGGACCATGAAGCATGAACTACACGTCTAAAAGAATAAAATAGCACTTAAAAAAAGAAGAAAGCCAACTGCAAAAAAATCAGAAGGTCTTGGTGCAAAAGTTTTTAGGACCATACAAATTAATTAAACTTGTTCAAAATGGTATAGAGAATGCTTGATTACTTTTAGCTAATCAAACACTTCCAATCAAGTTTAAACTTGCTCTGCAAGCTGGTCATACTACTACTAATTGATTCTTCACAAAAACCCTCATTATTTGCCATCTAGAACCCCAGTACTATTTTATTACCACATCTACTCGTTATCGATGATTTTCGTGTGTATCAGAAAAATAAAGCCTCACAAAGACCCAAAATGCGATCGGCAGCCTTATACTTGTTTGGACATTCCTAAAAATATAAAGTTTCAATACACAACCCCCATAACAAGCTTCAAAAACTCACTTTAGTTAACAAATTGCCTTTATTTATAATCACGCAAAAAACTATAATATTGCCATCTGTCATTTGACGCTTAATTTACTTAAATTTTACATTTTTGGAACCATTTAAGTTAACATTGTCTGATGCTTTCCAGTTAAAACGCTTTTGTTTGAGAAAATCAAAGTTCCAAAATCGGTTCCAGTATTGAAGTATCGACGTGCAAAGTTGATTCTCGCTTGCTCTTTTAGAAGAATTAATCATGTGCTAACGTTTAGGTCTTTCTTGATCTGTTGTGAAGTGTCCCGATGCTCATTTTGAACTTCTTTCTTTCTGCTATCGTCTCAGTAGCTTATTTGTTTTTAATCTTTTCAGTTGCAACATCGGTTACTGTATTCTCGTCAACTATGCATATTTCGGCAACTTTAAGGTAGCTCTTCAAAACCTCGTATTACATACAAATTTTAGTCTTTTAGTTATGTTTAAAAATATAACAGTTAAGTAATACTCCAGTACCCATTTAAAAAGGAAGCAACATGTAACCCTAAATATTTTAAAATCATTTTTATACTGTCCTGATAACTTTTAGAGCAAAATATTGTGACATTATACATGTCTACATGTAATCAATATATTGCTAATTAAAACAATTGTTTTTATTAGCTATATTAGCGTTAGGTATTTATCCTAAAATTTTAGTTGAATTAACCGGCAGCATACTGAGAGGGCAGAAAAATATGCAAGCCTTAAAATTGCCTTGATTGATTACCCCCATTCCCTCGTTTGAGAGTTCCTTTAGAATTTTTCCAGATAGTAAATGGAAACTTAAAGGTTTGCTTATAATTATCTCAGTTTGCTAATGAAATTGCTCAACGGGTAAATCCAGTTGATAAATCCAAATCGAGAAACAAATGGGGGCTCTGGTCAAAAGAGTGATTGCATCAGAATTTAATTACCAGACGATGTTGGGAATTATTTTTCTAAATAGAGAAGTTTAATAAGTAGGTTAATAACTTGGTTGGCTTGTAGAGCAATGTGAGATAGATTTCTCTTACATGACTTGTAAAAGAAACGTCCTCTTGACATAATTAATGTAGAACCCCAATCAACGTGCTTACACATTTTGGTACTTTAAGGTAGTATTTACAAGTGAAGTGTATTTCTAAAAAAAACATAGCTAACCAATCCGTTGGCGTTTTATATTGCAATTTTAAATGATTGATCTACAATGGACATATTTTCAAGCTACTGACTACTGGTAAATATTATGAATAAAATGAGGTGGGTTGCAATGGGATGTTATTGTAGATTATTGATACTTATTTATAAATATAAAATTTTTGATTAACGGGTTGAGTATTTATTGATTTTACTATCCGTACTACTCAGCATTAATTAAGAGTAGGAAAACGAGTTGCGGTGGAAGTAGTTCTTAGGAGAGTTCCCATTTAAAAAACTTGTTCAGCTTTCATGAACAGAAGAATAACATCGGTAATATTAAATTATTTATTTATTATTTTATTTGATTTTAATAACATAAATGTAATAACCGAAATAACAACAACAAATAAATCAACAAGAATAAATACGTACGAAGTAGGAATTTTATATAGGATAAGCTATAATGCTACCTTATTACCTGCGATACTGAATAATTACTAAATAATTTCTAACTAATCGTTATTTCATCACTGATTAGAATTGTATTAGTTTTAGCATTAACATTTTATGTTATCATGACCATAAGTTATAGTTATAAGTTATAATTTAAAATTTGCCTAAGCAACAATAATAATTTAATTTGTTTATTTTTAGTTTCAGAGCATTTGGTTTCAGTGCGAACGGATCCAAATCCGATTTTCAGCTCTAAGTAACTGGATAGTGGTCTAATAAGTCACTAAAAACAATTGACTATCTGATGCAAATTCTAATATCATAGTGAAAGTAAGAGCAATTTTTTAAAAAAATTAAGATTAGTGGAGACCTAACACAAAGCGACTTTCTTTACAGTTTATTGTTCAATTTGTATATATAATAAAGGGGGCACAATTCTAAACAAAATTGTACAGATTTTGACTTACACGGGCGACGTTACCATAATACCACGGAGAATAGGTGATTTAAAGGACTTAAACGGATGACTGAAAGAAAATGTAGCAATGTGGGACTTAAAATTAAAATCAATTTAACAACTCTGCAGCGAATCTATATATATATATTTGAATAAGTAACAGATTTTAAGTACCTTGGTACAACAATAACTGAAAATAATAAAATCACATACAATATAGCAGAAACGTTAAAGCCTGAAATATTTAGGTTGTGTCATGTTTTTTAACTTTTGATAATTGTTCCCTATGTATTCCCTAGCGCTAAATCTGAAAATGATCTGTACTTTTTCCTATCACGTCAGGATGTTTTACAAATGGCAAATATCAAAATTTGTAAGAAGTCGAAAAATTTCTAAAATATGAGACTTTCAAATAGACTTAAAACGTTTTTTTTTCTGATAATTTATTCATTTTTTTTACTTACTCTAAGCATTCTTATAGTTAAACAATTAAGAAATCTAAAGAGGAAGGCGAGGGGAGATTATTGATCGCTTAATTTTAAATAAAAGACGCCACAAAATTAGTTCAAATTTCTGTTTTAATGCATTTTTAAATCAATTTATTTATATTAGTTTAATTAATTTTTATGATGTACCATATGTCTTTAGAAACCACTCTTCCTCTTCACTCACAATTAATAACAAAATATGTAAAATATTTACGATTTTATTCCATGTGTCGAAGTCTGTTTGGACGGCTCATGCTCTGCTTCGCGCTTTTACTTTTATGTCCCCTATGTGGTTCATCTTGGTGTAACATCCAACAATAGTCGGCCATAATTGTAGTAGTTTATTTTCCTTGATTCTTTCTTTTCATTTCTTTGATGTTTCGATGAAATGTCTTACCCATCTCTTTGCTTACGGCACCCAGATTTTCAGGAAATTAGTGTAAATGTGAATTTAGGAAGTAAACCTTTATGCTCATGGAACAGTTTAAATTTTTGTACTTCTGCAGCACGTTTTCAACGATTACTTTAAAGTTTGGACTTTTCTAATTGCCCAGACACTTGATTACTATGTCTTTAAAGGCTCATTTTTCTGGAACATCCATTTATTTTTCAATATTACCATTTATGATACATTTTCCAATGTCAGAACCAATAAAAACACCCTCTTTTAATTTGGCAGTTGATAAGGTTGTAAATTTGTCACAGATGTATTTAAAACATTTACCTTCTTTTGGTAAGGTTTTGCCAAATTGGTTCATAAATTCTAACTTGATATGCAACGGTGGAAGAAAAACCTTATTCGCTTTTAATAGAGCTCTTTTTGGCCATTTTTTATCCAATAATTTTCTCTTTCTCTACTATTCCATTTACACAAAAACCAAAAAAACTTTGTGTACTCTTCTTGAGCATTGATGTTAATTTGAGATCGTCGCATGTAATTCACTTATGATTGTCGTATTTAATTTTATCGAGAACGAATTCTACATTTTCGTAATACCCTTTAAAACAGAATGTCTGACAGGTATTGACACATACGTATTACCATTGTGAAAGACAACTTTAAAGCTTCTTTTGGGAGAATCTGTAAACCAGCTCCAATCGGTAATTTTGTATGGAATCTTAAATTCAGTCAAAAATCCACGTACATCAGTACGGAAGATTAATTCTTCTTTTTATATGGAAAAAAATCATTTTCTCTCTACTTGAACTAGGAAAATGAGTCGCTAGCTGCTAGCAAGTTATTGTCTTTAAGTCTTGAACCAAGCAACTCTGAATTTTCTTTGGTCAGATGAAAGTCTCGGACCAAATCGTTTAGCTGAGACTGTGACAAAAACTCTGGTGTACAGCTATCTCCAGGTTCGTACTCCCCGATATTATGTATATCCCTAAGGAGCATTTATAGAGAAGGAGAGGTAGAGAAAGGGTTTCAAATGCCCAATGTACCTCTTAAAAATTAAAAAAAATAATAAAAATAAATTCATAAAAATGTAATAAAATATGAATTTAGGCTTATTTGTAACAATTTTTCATTAGATAATTGAGGGGTCAATAAACCACTCATTTGCCTCTTAACTGTTTCTATAAGAATACAGAGTATAAGCCAAAAATGTGAATATATTATATTTATTATAAAAATAAAAAGTTTGCTGTCTATTTTATAGTATCGGATTTTTGAAATTTGCGATTTTTAACAATCCCGACGTGATGGTAATAAACGAAAATAATTTTCGGATTCAGCTCTAAAAAATACATAAAAATTAATTATCAAAAACTAAACAACACAACCATCGCAAGCTTGTACTATAAAGATTTAAAAATAAAACAAATTACTATATTGAATACCTATGAGTGGAAAGGTACATGTTTTGGTCAAAAAATGAAAATGGAAGTCGATAAGGAGATGCAATTACCATCTGAGGAGAAATACGTTACAGCAAGTGTAACGAAAATTAACAGAGTGAGTTATTTCAATCGCGTACATTTGATAGGAAAATACAGGAATATCAATAGAATTACACAAAAAATTTCACAGAAAAAGACCAAAAGAGAAGTCTGGAACACCCTCACTAGATAGGCTTAAAAATAACTTAAAAGTTGTAGATGTTAAAAAGCGGATGACTTTAGTACTCGGAAAGAGTTGAATAATGTTAGGGAAAAAGTTAAGTTAGTACACGACCAAGCGCACATTTGACTGATCTTCTTTAGGCCCACCAAAAATTGGAAAGCTTAGAAGAAATGTCGTGGTTCTTAACTGACTATTAAAGGCCATGGGGTAAGTAAGTGTAAAACAAATCTAAAAATTACCATCTGCCCCTTATATCTGTTTTAAAATCAACATTTTATGCTACCATAATCCTAAGTGTAATTTAAAGTTTGCCTAAGCAAGGACAAAATTTTAATTTGTGTATTTTTAACGATTGCCAGTTTGTGACCAAGCAGTTTAGGTGGTCGGTTTTGGTGTTCCAAGTTGGATAAAAACTGTTGATTACCTGTATTTATTTCAAACAGGGGGCAATACGGTGGTTATTTAAGGTATGGTACTTCCCACATCGCCTCATATCAAAGTTGTAGTGCAGCAGGGTTGTGAAAACAAATATATGAGAACCGTCACCTTGTAGTATGTATAAAAAGTCTCTGGTAAAGTGCATAATATTATTAAATTTTACAATTATCATAACAACTAAATGATCATACATTATTTATAAATATATCATTGTATGTATATATATATTATTTAACATACTTAGAATGAACCGATTTAGGTCAAATACGCGTCGTTTTGTTCGATAACTTGTTGCCATTTTGAAGGTAATTCCATTATGCCTCTATCATAGAAGCCCTTGTCCCTATTGGCAAAAAACTGAGACAGTCGATTTTCACAAGCCTCTCTTGAGGCGAATTTTTCACCAGCAAAATAGTTTGTAATTGACAGAAACAGATGATAATCACTTGGTCCCAGGTCCGGAATACAAGGTGGATGCATAAAACCTCCCAACAAGCTCCCGGAGCTTCTAGCGAGTTGCTATCGATGTGGGTGGTCTCGCATTGTCTTGATAAAACACAATTCCTGTCCTAGTGGCCAAAGTTGGCTGCTTCTGGACGATTGCTTCCTTCAGACGGTCCAATTATTCACAGTACAGGTTGAATTAAGAATTTGGCCATAGGGAGCAGATCACAGTATATGATTCCTTGTCAATCCCACCAAATTTATAGAAAAACCTTCCTGGCCATCAATCCTGGCTTGGCTACCGTTTGCGCCGGCTCACCGCACTTCCACTATGACCGTTTTTACTTGACGTTGTCGTAAGTGATCTACTTTTCATTTAGCAGCGATTCACAGTTGGAGATTTGGTCCGTGAGGTTTTTTGCGTTAACTCGTGTGGCACCCATACATCCAGGTTATTTTTGTATCCAGCCTTTTTCAAATAGTTCCAAACGGTTTTTTGTGCAATACTTAACTCCTGGGCAATAGAAATAGTGCTTATACGACGACCGGACTCGGCCATTTCCATGATTTGATCCACATTTTCGACAATTGGCTTCCAGAGCGTGGTGCATCTTTGACATCGAAATTAGCAGAACGAACTCGACAAACCCAAAACTGCCCTTAATTGGCTATTACAGTATCAGAACCATAAACACTATTCGAATTTTCAGTCGCCTGGCTTGCGTTTTCACCTTTATCGAAGAGAAACTGTAAAATATAGCGTATTTTCTCTTTGCTAGTGTCTATCTTTGACGTGAGCCCAAACAAAACTGAGTCAACCATTTGCAAAACGGTTAAACAAGTTTTTATAGTACGAAATGTCAGCTTTCTAATGCCAACCAGTGTAAATCAATCGGACTTTTAGAGCGCGAGATACAATTTATTAAATCCGTCTATTTGAAAAACAATGGATTTCTTTTTACTAGACCTATATATATATATATATATATATATATATATATATATATATATATATATATATATATATATATATATATATATATATATATATATATATATATATATACTCAAAACTCCAAGATTAAATACCGTCTAATATAAGTTAATTAGCAAAATCTTAAATGTTTAAAGATAAAGTTATGACTTTAAACAAAGACAGGGCTTATAAAAACTTAATTAAATTAAACATAAACTGCATGATCCTATTTTGTGAAATTGTGCATCTACCATTTTTTCCGTGAATTTGTTTATAATTTGCTATTCTCTAGTTACTGTAAGAAATAAAATTTGTATTTTACCTATCTCTATTTTCTTTACGCCACTCAGAAAATATCATCTATCGTTCAGATATAAATATAACATAATTGGCATGTAATTCAACTATTTATAAAACATCTTATATATCTAGATGAGTTTCGAACAGTTTAAGCAATTATCATATTTTACCAATAATTTTTCCTAAGATCTAAACTAATAATTCTGTCAAAATTAAATACTACTTTTTCTTTTTGTATTTAATCGGTAGACTTCAGATTATTTCAATTAGTTCAGAAATAATAAATGAATTACATTTTTAGTAGCTTTAGTTACATTGATTTTTAAGATCAGTAAAATAAATTATGTAATGTTTATTATTGCACAATACTGAGATCGCTTTCAGAAACACATAAATATAGAGTACGCTTCTGGTATCACAATAAAAAATTGAAGCGTTACTAAAATTAATTATGTATCCAAGGTGTATTCTAAGTGGCAGATCTTGTTTATGAAGACACGCTAGGTAATAATTTAAGACGGGGTGACGAAGCTGATAAAGCTAAATTTCACACAAATTGGGTTAATGGTATGCAAAGGCTCCAAATAAAATGCAATAAATCACAATCAGTTGTTACGTCTCTTAAAAGGAAGGCATTACGAATGTCAACAGTGCAAAGCGATTAAAGTAATTAAAAAAGTATATATTAAAAGTTTGAATTGGCCAGTGTTCATTTGAATCAGTGCGGTACCATCTAAAATTCCTAAATCACGGACAAGTTAATCTTACTCTCAGATTTCGGGCTATTCATTAGCCTGGAGGTGTAAACTACAACATGAGTGGCTGACTAATTGACCACGGACGTCTAAAACTAAGGCTGGACGGAGTAATAAATTATCCTAGGATTCCGCCACCTCCAGCTTCAGGCAACAAAAGCAAAAAACTCCGGAGTCCGTAAATGTACGTATACGTGACGTTGTTTGCTGCTGTTTATCAGCTGAAATGTATGTGTGTGTGTATATATGCTGACTGAATCTAAATAAACGGGTCGCTCCTTATTACGCAGCCACTAATTTTAACCTTTGGCCGTGTTATTTATGGAGCGGGTTAGCTACGTATTTCAGTAAAATTGTAGTTTAATATTATTAGAAATATTTTATTTTGTAATAAATGTACCATAAATTTATAGGCATATTTACCCTTAAAAAATACACCTTAATAAATATTGAGGTGGGGAAAAAGTAAAACCTAATTTGACGTTAATTTTTTGAGAAAAATATTTATTTGTAATTAAAATAATGATTTTTTGTTTTATTTTCTTTATGTTTACTTCATCTACTCTATTTGATATAAACTTATATTGTCTACCCATTATTTCATAACAAGTTTTACGCTCCTTTTTGTTTGATTTTGTACATCCCTCTAGCTCTGGCTTAGTTAAAACTACATCTACTTCTATGGGTAATTGCCATTCTTTATTCATGTAAATAATTTTACTCCCTTTAGTTCTGTTCCGATCCGATACGAATACATAATTCTTTGTGACGTTTCGAGATTATTACTATTAAGTTTTGTGAAGCTTGATTTCAATATATTTGTATTGGCTAGTAGATAGGTAAATTTTTTCCTTAGTTTTTATATGTATTGGAGTTAAACGAATTCATATAACATATAAAAAACTTTCTGTTATTTTATAATACATTTTTAGAAGTAGTAATTGCAGTAACTATAGTTTTTTTAACGTCTTGCGGTTTAATTTAATTATATTGTTAAGTAAAGCAAAAAATAATTTCAGCTTTGTCATAAACCTTAAAAAAATAGTTCGAGTTCTTCGTACATATAAAAAATAGATGTTTGTTATGCTTTTCTTTACACTTGTTAGAACACACAGTACTTCCACGAAGCAAAGTCTAATATCGGAACGCAAAGTGTTTCCGCAAAGTGAACAAGTTAACATAATGCTGAGCCGAGAAGCATTTCCAGAAACCGGCAATTGAGGGAGCAAGCCTGTCCAATCACGCGATCTTTTCTAAGGAAGAGTCAGCCCCTACGCACAATCTCTGGGGGATAAAAGCGTGCCTCACTCCAGTACAAAACAGTTCGCTGCCGCTACTCGAAACCCTTCGAACTGGCCTTGCTTCTATCTAAAAGCCTTGGCCCTCATCGAACAGCGTTTTCTGCTAAGCATAAGATCTTGTCGAATCGCGAGCCATCTCCGACAACTACGTGACCGTGACCTAGGGCCCCCAGCAGGACAAGCACCAACATCGTCCGATCAATACCTCCGAAAAAGTACTATCAGAACCAGTGGCGAGCCTAACCTCGAAGAACGCCGGTACCAGAACCCCGTTGCCACCGACACCCCAGAAGAAGCCCGCGAGGGACGCCAGAAGAGACCCGCCGTAGAACGCCGGCAGGGCTCCTGAAAGAGGTGTTCGGTAAATCTCTATCTACCCTGAAACCGGCAGCGGCGCCACCGACTGAAGAACGATTGCAGCGCGTCCTGCAAACACTGTTCGAGCCACTACAGGATCGCAAGAACCAACCCTTAAAGTACGCCAACGCCACGGTCACAACCCAACTGCCGGCCGGAACCTCAGTACTCTCGTGGCCATAATAAACTCTTGTTGTAATTAATATAAAAAAGCGTCTGTAAAGAAAACACAATATGTGACGAATATTTGTTATACACTCCCCACACACTACAATAATTTTTGCTCTTCGTCTTTCTGTTGTATATTTATTTTTAAAATACGACTAACTTACAAATATCAGTGACACAAATATAGGTGTATAAATAAGTTCTCAGCTTTAGATTTCACAGGACGCAAATCACCGTTTACATGTAACGTATTAGTCCGCCCTCTTGCGGTTTTAAAGCAATGACATTTGGTCTTTCGAAACATTATGCGATTTGGCGTTTGATGCACATAACTTCAATAATCAGCTGTGTTCACGATGGGAATCACAAAAGAGCATATTCGATTTTCTATCCACTTCGCGTTTCATCTTAAGAAAAACGCTGCTGAAGCCACCGAAATGATTTGTGCTGCATATGGTGAGAATGCTGTAAGTCATGCAACGTGCAAAAAGTGGTACCAAAGACTTCGCGGAGGAGAGTTTAGTCTTGAAGATCGACCACGCGCTGGACGCCCTCAAACATTTGACGCGGATAAGCTGCAGACATTGCTGGATCAAAACAATGCGCAAACTGAAGAAGAGCTTGCAGAACAGCTTGGCATCACTCAGCCAGCCATTTCCATACGCTTGCATGCAATGGAAAAGATACAAAAGGAAAGCAGATGGGTTCCGCATAAACTGTCCGAAGACTACAAAAATCGACGGCGTGACACCGCACTCCATTTGCTTTCAAGGAACCGAAAAAAGGATTTTCTGCATAAAATTATTACGGGGGATGAAAAATGAATCTTGTACGACAATCCCAAGCGCAAAAAATTAGGGTAGACCCTGGAAAATCTTCGACATCGACTCCAATGCCCAATATCCACGCCAAAAATAATTTGCTCTGTATCTCTGTATGGTGGGATTGGAAAGGTGTGCTGTACTATGTACTCTTGAAATCAGGTGATACAGTTACGGCGGATCGCTACCAACAGCAACTCATCAATTTGAGCGACTAGTTACTGAACTAGGAAGTCGCAAAGTCATCCTGCTCCATGATAATGCCCGACCATATGTTGCGAAGGCGACGCAAGCACACATCTTCGCGTTAGGCTGGGAACTTCTCCCACATGCGGCGTATAGTCCAGACATGGCCCCTTCCGATTATCATTTAATCCGGTCGTTACAGACACTTCAAAACAGAAGAAGAAGTCCGAAAATGCATCGATAACTTTATCGTCTCGAAGCCGGTAAGCTTCTATCACTAGGGAATTCGCAAGCTACCCGAAAGATGGAATACTATGATACATAAGCTTTTTTTGTTTGTTTTTAAATAAAACTTTAATTTTGCAAAAAAGATCTAAGAACTTATTTATACACCTATATAACTAATAAAACATATAATTACAAAAAATATTAGCATATATACAATCATGTAACATACTATATTAATACAACAGAGCTTACACATCGCCTATACGTATAAATTAAACTAAATTTTTCGTATTGCAACGTTTATGTGTAAATAATTTTGACATATTCTTGCTTGCTAGGACATGGAGCCCATGACTCCCCACTGCTATAATTTATGTTATTGATGGAATATAGACATTATGTCGCTAAAAAAACATAAATGCATTTTGCACAAAGTTCAATTTTTTGAGAATTATTTGATGGGATAAGTATAAGGCACATTTATCTGCCTGATGAAAGATCGGTGGTAATATTACCAACATAAACGACAGCTTGTTAGGAATAATTTATAGAAATTATGCTGCAAAATAGCAACAATCAAAATACGTATCTAAGATCAGGGGCCCCTAAAATATTTCCTTAATATCTTTATTGTAAAATAATATTTCACTGAAAATCAAGGCCACTTTTTTAAAATTTTGCAACTTACATAATAAAACAATTGAAATTGTTGTCTTAACCTATCATGCACGCGAATGCACAGGCGATGAAAATAACAAGCCAATATTAATACATCAAAAACAGTTTGCGATATAACCGGCAGCAAATGAGAGTAGACTGTAATGCGTATACATGAATGGGGTAATCAGTGAATCTGCATCAAATTTGTGAAACTGGAACATTTATTTTATTTGGGCTACTCTTACCAGAGCAGGGTACTGTAGTTGCTAACGACTTGCTTCAGGATGCTACCAATAAACCACATTAAAAAAAATCACACACAATCGGAGATGAAACGTAGATCTACATCTACAATTTGGAAACAATGGTACAATCGTCTTATAGAAGTTTTCTGGTTTGCAATGTCAAAAAGTCTGTAAGATTCTAAAGCCCTAACTTTAAAGCTAACTGAAGTAGATTTCTGTTATTGCAGTTACTTTTTTGTATTATATGATTCGATGCTTTTGGAGCAGACCACATATTTCTGGTTAAATGTCATTTCAGACGGTTGTTCTACTGTACAAATGTGTACCAGCTAGCTCTAGATTTACACAGAATCACCCGCTCATGGAGCATTAAAAAAAATAAAAATCTTAATCATATAACGAATAATATATTGGACACTTACAAAACTTCTATAAACTACTGTTTTTGGAAATTCTACCCCTTTTCCATATCCAAGATCATCAACAAAGACAGTAACACCACTAATTAAGTTTTAAACTAGCCTAACTAAAGTGCATTCATTACACAATTACATTCGTACACAAATAACTCAAATATTTGAATAACTAATGATTAAAATTTAAAATTAAAATAGTAGAGATTTGTACTGAAATGGTTCGAAATGGTGTAATTGTAAGCTACGTTTCCAAAAAATTGTAATTGTAAATCACGTGCAATTTTGTAAAGCGCGTCACTCTTTTCTTTTAGAAAGCTGGTTTATATTTACTTCAAACCAATTTAATGTGGTGGAACTTATTCGTATATCAATTTAACATATTTAAATAATTCTATTTTTTTAATAAAAATTTAAATAATAATTCAAGTGTTTTTCCAATTATAACCTAAACATAAATCCAATTGACCACTTCTAAGAAAAGTTAAGAGTGCGGCTGCAAAATGTGCAAGCAGAAATATTAAAAAGACTTTTGTTCCTTTGTAATAAAATAGGACAGCATCTCTGTATATGTTGGAAGGATTTTTATCAATTTCATGTTATTCAGATGCGCCAGATAAAAGTTTAGTTATCTTTATACTATCTAATTTGACATAAATTCATTTTGTACATAAAAACCTTTTTTGTTTATTAAAAAGTTAATTACCAATCAGAATATTTACAATATATAAACAAATAGTAAGTTAGTATATTATTTGATTTAGGACGTTACCGGAAAAGACTTCCTTCTTCGATTTGTCAAATCCGTGGGCCACTCGTCTGAAGTCATCGAAGGTGTCGATTTGCAGTCGATGGTTCCAGGTCTTAATTTGAATGACCTTCCAGGGTGGTATGATGTTTCACAGCATATCAATAAATAACATGTTTCACGTATGTAATGTGTAGGTTAAAATATAAGATGAGATTTGATACAGACTGTACCAGGATGTGCTGGATATGATTCGAAGAGATTTAGATTGGAAACGTTGGATGACATCTAGATTGAAATTTCTTCACATTTCCACATCTGACGTTCGTATGTATTAAAATTTTATTTTTATTTTAATTGTGATTTTTTTCAACTAGCTAGAACATCCGTTTTGCTTTTTCTGTAAAATATTTTATTGGTAAGTTATGAATTAAATAGGAGGTAAAACTTGCGGAACAATTTTCTTTATTTGGTGTAACAGCCCTTCATGTCATATTTTATCGAAAGGTTGAGGAACATCTATCGATACAGCAGAATGATATTGTTTATAATGAAGTGCAATTTTTGTAAAATTTTGTTATCTAGTAACATTGTTGAATGGTCAAATAATTTTACCGAAAACTAAACTGATGATTGAGTAACTATTCACTGTAGAAAAAGCCATTAGTTATTTTTCTTACAACTGGAAGTAGTTTTTTCAAGACCTTTTAAGGGACCGAGAAATTATTAACAAGTCGGTACGATTGAATACCATTAGGAAGTTTTCTAGGTTTGGGGATAAGTACAATGCGAACTAATTTGGACAGAAGTCACCAGTATATGAATCTTAAAATTCTATTCTAAAATTTTCAAAAATTTGGCTCCTTGATGAGGTAGCTTTTTTAATACAATTAATGTTGTATCAAATCGTTGTTATTTAGCAGCTTTATTTCTTATTTAATTACCGCAGCAGTAAACTTTGAAATGGGTAATGACATCTTCAGGTGTTAAAGTCTTGCATCAGAATTTGGTTTAAAAGATGGCGTGTAAATGCGTCAGCTTTCTCCTTGTTTGTTCTTAAAGAATGACGTCCTTGGTTGTGTAATAGTGGTATGTGCAAGCTCGGTTGTTTAAAAAATTAGTGGCTATTTAAAGTGATGGATTGTAAGAGGATTCATATATTCCTGCAATGTTTCATTGCGAGTTTCTCTTAATTTGCTTTTAAATTTGTTATTTAGTTAATTATAACTAGTTTTTCTTTCCATATTAATTATGTTTTATATGTTTAATATTAAGATTGTTTTTTTAGTATAGGTCGTTGTTTGTTCAATTTCACCTAGACTTATTTGTATTTAAATTCTGTTCAAATGAATGTTGGAAGAAGCTCCGGTTCAATTATTTTTTGCATTAGTTCGTTGCCGTTACATTGAGAACTTTGTATGAAATAAACTGTTATTGAATAAAGTTATTAATAAGATTTATTAGCAAATTTAAAATCATATTATTTTATTAGAAAAGTTAGTTTTAAATCCGTCAGTGAAATGTTGGAAACTTAGATTGGGTATTTGTTTGCTATTTTGTTGAATTGGTAACAGCAGAAAATTTCGTTCTGTCGATTAAAGGGGTTCTGTTTATTTAAATTTAATTTGTTTTGTAATTCTTAACAACCAGTGTAACTTTGATAGTTAGTCGAGTGCGAACCCTCGCGCAATACACGTTAAGCGTGTTTTTTGGTTTAACATAGTGCAAGTTTCCGTTTTGCGGAGTCTACTGCATTTCACGGGCGCAAATGGTATATTGCAGTATGCTCTTGTATAGCTATAATTTTAACACCGAGCACATTGCACTAATTCAAAGACGACGTGTCTATTGTCTAAAGACCAACCATTATAAACCTGTTGTTTTCTTGCATGTATCGTACTAATTCTGTGTATACATCAGAGCATTTTGTAGTTATTTTAAGTAAATTATCAACCAAATATCTTGTTGTATATTGTTCCTTTTTTTGTAAAATCTAACAAAAGCTGTTGTCATCATTTTGTAGTTTATTACTTTATGTATCAATATAGATGGCGGCCTAGGTGTAACCGAGGCAACCGATTTTTTATTTACTATTATACATTCATCGAATACATATAGTAATAAATCATCATGCCACACCCCTAAACCGCCCCTGAAACGCAGAAAGATATGCGCCAAAACTAGGTTTACAATGTAGCATATATAGCAATATTTTATATTTACCTATTTGCGTTAAACAGATGAATAAAAATTTAACAACTTACTTTTACAATACACACTATCATTAATAGTGAGCTACAAATTAAATCGCCACTTCTAAACGCCACAAGTCAGCCGCAACACTAACATACGAGTGCCTAAAAATGGGTCAGTGTGTATTTGACTAGTGAAATACCTGCACTTTTTTAAACCGGCCAATAACGGACAGTTATTTAAAATAAGCGAAAATAATTGACAGTTTTATCACCATAAGTATTCGCTGAATGGATTATATTGCAATCTAATCACTAGTTAGTAATTTGTCAGGGTAGCAGAAATTTCTTATATTTTAATAATCACAAATAAATTTAGATACCAATAATTGTAAGATTGTAAATATGAATCTACACCGCAATTCTTGCTATTTAATACACAGCTCTTTTCTTGTTGTTTCTTTAAATAGAATCCATACATTTATTCCAATTGCACTTAATAATAATAAGTTGCATTAAACTGAATAGAATCATATAATAATTGTAAGAGTAACATAATTTGATTTGTATAGTTTTATTTAAAAACACCTTATATAATATTTCACTTTGTTAGCAACTCCATACAATTTTTGCGTTATTTCTACAGATAATTCTAGCGGTACCTTAGACTTTTTATAGTAAAGCAAATGCTCGCAAAATATATCTGCGTTCACGTTCCTTCTCTCTGAATTTTTCCATCATCTTGTAAACAATGAACGTTCAAATTGAATAATGTCTTATTTATTTCTTTCTAAGTTTTAAAACTATTAATGACATACTTGTTGTTGACCTAGAATGTTATTTCAAACGTATTCAATTTATGTGACATATATTGTACGAATGTACACCTAGCTTAAAGTAAAAGCAATTGTTCATAAATAGTCATATATATTATAATACTGTTGGCTGTTCTTGATAAACAAATCTTATATTTCAGACATAAAAGCGAATCCTACACATGCCTACTTCAGAATCCCATTCTATTCCACAAATATAATATGTCTAAATTTTTCGCCTTCCAGGCGCCGTGAGCATACAGCAGAGCAACAAATATAATGTAATAATGCACGTAGTTCTCAATTTGTCCCAAACTGTGCACGTTCTTGTATGTTCCATTATACAGCGTTCAGTGATCAGAGAAAATATAGTCATTTTCCTTCGCTTTCATAATACGTTGTTAGCATATTCTGTTGGAGATGGTAGTTCTCTAAAAATATAAACCGGTGCTCTTGCAGACTTAAGATTTTTTTATTTCCTCCCAAGCCGTCTCATCGGCAACAGTTGCAACCTATTATTGGATATTCAATAGGTTCTCCAGAGCCAGCGTGGTCCCGTGGTTGAGGGACGGGCTGCGATGCTGACGGACCCGGGTTCAATTCCCGGTGCTCTCTGATGCCTGGCGGGTGGCCTAATCAGTCACTAAAAATAATTGAGTACCTGCGTTCATTCGAACAAGGGGTAATAATGGCGGTCGTCTTAGGCGCGTTGCTTGCCACATCGCCCCGCATCAGATATGGTGCGCGACGACCGGGCAGAGAGAGCGAACGTATGAGGGCCTTAACCTCTCAGTTCGCAGGCCGTGCTCCCACGCGGGGCGTAGAGCCTTACCATTATATAGGTTCTCCTTTTTCGTTGGTTCAAAATATTATTTTCTTCATTATCTGTGTTGTCGGTTGTAATGGGATATTTTTGTATGTTAGCTTCAGTTTCAGAAAGTTTTTCTACATCACTTATTTTTTAATAACTAAAAACACTTAAAATATAATATGAAATATGTCATAATATTTTTGATTAACTATATAATTTCCTAAAAGGCACACATTTTAAAATACAGAGTAAGTACTTTTTACTCTATAGCGCTCTCTCCTGTAATTATAAGATTGTTTGTATTATTTAGCTTTGTGGTCTGTCTGCATTTCTTGCAAGCCATGTTTCAAAAATATACGTACTTGACTTCATAGCAGGCTTATCAGCAAAAAACTCAATCCGCCTTTAATTAGTCATGCCTTCTTGTACTGATTGTACAATTTTAAAAGAGAACATATTATAAACTTTCATTCTGAACATGTATCTTGAAGCGGTAGTGTGTGCTTCGAGATATAAGTGCAGGAAAGGTTTAAGGTTACCTCATCTGGTTAAGGTCAGGCTTGCGCTTTTAATATTCACTAGTAAAAAGGTGTGCCGCATGAGCTAATTAACGGCAATAATTGGCCACGTAATGTATGAAACATCGGTAGGTGGTGCAAACTGTCAAATTGTTTCATGATAATTTACGTTTTGAGCTGTAACAGGTGAAACGTGACTTAAATCGAAAAACTAAAACATTTATGAGAGATTTGGTAACAAACCGATTCGAGTAAGTTATTGACCTCCAAAATCGGTTCACAACTATAAGAGAACTTGTAATGTTAATTACAAACAAACACCAAGTAACATTTTTTGCAGTTTTATAGAGTAGATACTTATTTTGTGTTTTTAAAGATAATCGTGCGACCTTATAGTTGAGATAAAATATGAATTCAACTAACTCACACAATTAATTTAATAAACTACGATCTGACATTTTTAATAAAGGCGCACCTATACAAAATTATAATTTCCAGCAGCAAATGTCAATAAATAATCTCTATTCAAATGTGCAAATAAATAATATCCCGCAAACATAACCTCATTGTATCAAAGCAATCCAGTTTATCATCAGACTCACACAGAACACTGAATGGTGCGTAGTCGAAAGTAAGAAACGAGGGCACAATGAAAGAGCCAAGCAAAGCAAAAATGCAATAATCTAGTTAAACTCCTCTAATAGGTCTTCGTCTTAAGCTAAGATACATTAGAGGATAAAGCAAACAATAGTAAAGAAATCGACACCTTCATCAACTGCGAAATTGAAACAGTAAGTAATGACGAAGTAGAAATTCTACTATAAGAGCTGCTTAAAACACAGGAACATGACGTCACACTTAGAAACAGCACCTGCAAAACCCCGCCTATGTTCTAGTAGTAAAAATACCACTAATTAGGCTGGTAGTGGCATGATTCAACAGCAACAATTTACCGAATTCAATGATACAGCTGAGCTAAGAAAAGTTAAACCTTACTAAATATTTTAACTATTGTCGTCACAAAAATAAAACATTGCTCTACAACTTAATAGCAAACCAGTGGCCTACCAAACCATAGAAACAAGCTAACAACTTTCTTTATAAACCAATCAATCCACATGTTAATATAAAAATCTTATTACACAGACAACAGCTACCTAAGGATCTCGGCCTGCACCATTTACGCTACACTACATGCAGATGGCCCCGCACATGATGGTTCAGCAATTATGATTAAAAACAAAAAAAAACATCAAACAGCACCAACTACCTAAATCTAACCCACAACTTCTATAATCAACTACAATTGCGACTGAATATTGGAAAGGTCTATTAAATATGTTAGCAGTCTATTATTCTCTAAAACACAACATTAAGAAGGAGTACTTCGAAAAACATTTAGAAACATTAGGTAACAGATTTATCTTAGTCAGAGACAACAATTCCACACACGAGTAGGTATTGGGAATCGAAAGTGATTACCACGAAAGGGAGAGAATTGTTGAAGGCAATAAGAAACAAAGGATTACATTACCTCTCCACAGGTTATCCAACCTATTGGCCTTTTGACACGATGAAACTACCTGTTTTTAGTACTACTAGACTTTCGTATTACAAAAGGTGTTAATCAAAGCTTTTGAACCGTCTTCTAATCGCTCACCAATAATAGTGACATTGTCTATTCATGCATTGCACATAGAAAATCCTGTTAATTTGAACAGCATATTTATAAATTGGGATCACCATAGAGAAATGAAACACGATATACCTTTGATAACCGACAAGGATTTATTAGCAACAGTATAACACTTCAATAAAGCAAAGGAACAACACTAAATAAAATGCTAAATAATATAAACCCAATATGCTCCATTGAAGTTAAAATAACAGTAGTTGAAAAGCACAAACACAGAAGGAAGTGACAAATAACATAACATCCTGCAAAGGCACAAATTTGCTTTACAATATAAAAACTAAAACAACCCTAACACGATATATTGCCGATGCGACTAGAAGACAATTCACTTAACAAAGGTGTTTAGTCCTTTTGAATGGAAATTAAGCGCAACTGAAAAACACGATATTAGCTAGTATTTCCCTTTTAATTGTGCCTAGCATTTAAGCGTTTTACAGTTAATGTCATCAAGGCAATAATTGTAACATACTTTAATTCAAATAAAGCGCCTTGTTACGTTTAATTAAGGAAAAAATTCTTAAAAAACTACCAGAGAAAGGCTTCAAATATACTACTTATTTATTCATACGCCGTAATATTAATAATTAAACATCTACCAATATTATCGAAGGTTTTTGAAAAGCTATTTTTGCAGAAACTATACTTGTTTAGAATAAAATCATTCCCAAACATCAATTTAGCTTTTGCAACCAACACACTACTATTGAACAAATCCATAAAGTGGTAGATACAATATTAAAAACTTCCAATATAAAAGATATTGCTCAGCCGTATTTTTCGATGCAAAATTAAAAAGCTACTAGCGCCAGACTACTATACAGTATTTAATCCTTACCTCATTAATAGGCACTTTCTCGTTAATTACAGAGACTCTTTCACATCTTTAATTTCAATCAAAGCTGGTGTCCTCCAAGAAAGTGTGTGAAGCCTGCTCCTAGACTTACTGGATACTGCTGACCTAATTACCAGGAGCCATATTCGTTACTTTCGTTAATGCTACAGCAATTCTTTTATCGCATTTCGATCTAAATATGGTATATTGTTATTTATAAATGTGTTTGCACAACTTAAAAGTATGGTTTGAAAACTTACAACAAGAAAAAACACCTGCCCACCCGTTGAATTAAATAACAGGCAAATACCGCAGAATGATTTTGTCAAGTATTGAAATATGCATTTAAAAAGACGTCTTAAATGAAAAAGTGTATTTCCACTAAAATAAACAGCTAAGTTTAAAGATTTGGAAACTGCACTGGCTGCCTGTCCTCAAATCACAGATGTCCTTGGAGAGTACAATATTATTTTATAAATCGATCTATGGTTTATTTGGTCCTATAGCATACAATTAAGGGGAAACTGCAAGCAAATCAAACATCGAGATTATCAAATATTTTAATCTTAAAATTAAATCTTGCGTTTCTTGTTAGACGCCCCGTGATATGTTCCGAACGAGATCATACTTTAAGACCTAGGTGTTATAACGGGAAACGAGGAAATTCAAAAGTTCAATGCTCACGCTAACTCAAAAGATTTAAGCCAACGGACCTACTAATAGTTTTGTATAAGGTGTACTGTAGTGTTAAAATTATTTGTTTATTATAAAACATGGTTGTATTAATCTAAGGAAAATGTTAAACCAGTTACTGAATGTTACTATGAGATATTGCAAACTGATAAACTAAAAAAAAACCGAGCGATTATGGTAAGTAGGATAGACTACATGTATTTCTCGAAAAAAATAAAAGGAGTAAATATTTAGAACAAATTATATAGGTAAATAGCAAAAGATATTGTTATATGGAGAAATACTTGAAAATGGTAAAAACACCTTCTATAAAGCGATAAATTTAAAATTCACAGTCATAGTTTTGAACAAAATGCACTATTAAAAGATTAAAACACATCAGTCTTTTTATTGAGAAACTCTCACAAAAATATTTTTCTTTAATAGCTACACATCAGCAGTTTTTAGAAATTGCACCATTTATTGTAATTGTTTATCTAGGTTTCTAGTCTGCTTGCAAAAATTTGTTCTATCCTGTTCCTACAAAAATATTAATGTTTTGAATTATTATAAATATAATAGGCAGATAACATTTTTGTATATATTTATATATGTAATTAACGGCAAATGAAAATCAATAAAAATATGAAACTTATAAATTAAACCAAAAACGAAAATAAATCTAAAAATAACTAACGTATGGAGTTTTATAAAGAAAAGGAAAGTGCGTTAGAATAAAAAAAATGTTTAAATTAAAACAGCAGAACCAAATGAAACATTAATTTTCTTAAAAATAAAACGTGAAAATAATATTCGTGCTATCACAAATAATTAATCATTAAAAATTTCTCCGTATATTTGCGCGAAATCTTCCCATTTCAACAGAAACATGAGCAAACACCGCAACGTGAGAATTTCCCACCGCCTCCTCCAAGAAATAGAACAATCGTAAATTCAGGGCAGCTTATGCACAACTACGTGCTCGCCGTGCGGCGATAAAGCGGCCGATCACGAAAATATCGCGTTTTCTTAAAGCCGCCCCTTTCAAGCTCGGCCGGCTTTCGGATATCACTTACGCATATTTCAGGCCGAACATGTAATCCCGGCCACGAACCGCGCCGAAAAATGGATTTTCCGCTGGCGGCCCGCTCATTATTCGATTTCGAGGCGCGTAACCAATTCTGCTGTAAGCAGCCGCAAACGTCGTTTGGAAATCCATCTGAGTTTATTCAATATTCAAAAGCGCGAATGAGCGCCGCGGGCGCGCGCCCCGCCGCCGGCCTTATTATTGTTGGATTTGCGGCGGCGCTCGCGTGTTTGCAGAAAAAGCAGCCGGAAAGGCGCGGGCGAGTAGCCGCTTTTCTTCTGAAATAATATTGGCGGCCGGATGGGGCGCTGGTAAAATTGGCAGCGCCGACGCCGCCTCCTCCGACATTTGGCATCATCAGCCGGCCGATATAAAGAAATAGCACGGAATAATAACACAGAAGCAGCCAATTAAGATATTCCTCCCACGCTACATGTATTTATTACTTCTTGTCGGATATTCCGCTTTACGTCGGCCTTTCAACTTATTTATTTGACGCGAATAGCAGACGTGGCGCGTTATACTGGAGCTTGACAGCAAAAAGAGAACACAACCGCCACGCTACCCTCCAGAGATGTACACCTTCGCCTGGAAAATTCTTTCCAGGAATTTTCCGCCGCACCTGTGCGTAATTTTTTGTGCCAATCTGCATATTGTATGGTTGGGGGTTCACATACGCGCATGCAAAGGGCCGGCACTTCTCAGAAAGAAAGCAAATGCACGGCAAGGTCAGCTTAATAATGAAAAGCGTCCGCTGATTGATGTACCGAGCAGATGAACTGGGAATATACATTTACCCGGGCCTGCATGATGAGCCCTTGTAGTATACAGATTATTTGTTATAAAAGTATGAAAGAGGCCACTAATACATTGTTTAAGGAATATGATAAATTTTTACGGGCACAAAGAAATTAATTCTATTTAATCATTATGTCTAATGAACATAAATATTTACAACAATCGTAAATGTACAAATCTCAGCAATTTAGTAATAATATACTCCGGGCCAGCACAAATTCTGAATGCTACTTGGAAAACTCAAATATATATAGAAAATCTGTATTTCGTGTGCCTATATATGCTAGATATTATGTGTTATGCATATCTTATCTCAAAAAGTCATCTATTTATTATATCAAACATTTTACTATTAATAAAACAAGCAAAATATAATACTAAACATTCATATATGTTGCATAAAATTTAGAAAAATGAGTTTTCAGTATGACTAATAAAAAGAAAATTTATATACAACAAGATGTGACGCAGGATAAGTAAATAACGCTCCGTTGTGAGATGTATACGTTTTACGCGAATTTGATTATAACGACAAGTGGTAGAAGTACAGATTAAAGGATTCAGAGAACCCAACAAAGGAAATAAAAAAGACATTTTCCGGAAATATAAAAAATTGTAAAGGAATGTATTAAAAAACAGATTGTGAAAGCGAATTGTGAGATGATTACCGCTCTTGAAAGTTAGACTATGGATAACAAAATATTTATAAAGTAAACCCTTCTATAACGCGGTAGGTTTCCATAACGTGGTAAGAATTAATTGCGTTAAGAGAAGATTGTCTATATGTATTACACTTTTGTAACTGAAATTAATGGGGAAATCGCCTAATTCAGGGAATTATCTAAATGCAGAAACGCTCCAGAATTGCTGTTTTTTTTAATTAAAATCTTTAGTGCACAATTTGCTTTAAATTAATGCAGACTTAAAATTAGTGGTTAATAAAGTGCGTTTCATTTGTGTCATAATTGGATTACAATGAGACATTATTACACAATAATTTAAGCATTACTTTATTTTTAAATACCAGGCAAGAAAATTTCTCAAAAAAAAACAAATTTTGAATCGCTTAGCAGGCGATGAAAAATATTATCTGTTGGAAAATCGTTAAATGTAAACGAATCTACATTTCAAACCATAAAGAAAAATGAGGAACCAATAAGGTAAACTATGGCAGGCTCTTATCAGTTAGGTGCAAAACGCGAGACCCGCACACGACATAAAAAACTGTTAGTGAAAATCTTATTAAACACAAAGCACTTAAAATCCATGAGCACTTAAGAAAAATTGAGTATTCTTCATCAGAGCAACAAAATCAGTCATTTAATGCAAGTATAGATTAGTTAGAGGCACTTAAAAAGATACTCATTGCACAAAATTAAATTTCAAGAGCAGGTTTCAACAGATGCGTGTGTTTAAGCTGGAATTACGTAATATTATCAATGAAGGAGGGCGTATGGCAGCATTATACTGAAAGAAGCTACCATCACAAACTTACATTTCGAAAAATGAAAAACGTGCACTAGAGCTTAAAATTTCCAAATAACGTACCACTCTTCATATGTATGGCAATCTACAGAGTATGATAATAAAACTAATGTTAGTAGTAATGTTAGTTCTTTCAGCCCTCGTAATGAAAAACTGATAAGACTCAGTTACCTGTATTCTGGTGATCTAATAAAAATGCTTGGATAACTCGAAATATATTTGAAGACTGGTTTTCTAATTGTTTTGCTAACGAAAAAATATTGTTTCAAATTTTTATCGCTTTTTGATAACGCTAGTGGCCACACCAAAAAACTAAATCATAAAAATGTAAAAATTAATACAACTGCCGGGCCAAGGTGTAATCTCAACTTTAAAAATCTACTACGTACGCCAATTTTTCAGAATTATTTTTGATTGATTAGAAAACGATGTTCTATTTTAGATTATATTAAACTGAATACTTGCTGGAAAGCTCTTTTACATAAAATGGCCCCAAGGGAAAATAAGATCTTACCCCCAGTTGTAGAAGTAGTAAATATTGCTTCTCGTATATGCAGTGAAGCATTTGATGATATAAGCCATCAAGATGTAGAAGACTTACTTTGAAGAAGAGACGGTAGACAAATATAAATTAATGCTACTAGTTGACATATCTATCGCTAATGTATTAGGAGACGAAAATAATGAGATTAAAACATTAATTTAACTGATGTGGAAAAAGGACTAAATTTGTTCACAGAATTAGAGCTTTGCTTCGTTAAAAAGTCCCTTTAACAATATGCAGTACAAATTTTAAAAGACAACTATAAAATTGCTTAGCTCCTTTATAGAACAGTTTTGGTAAAATTACAAAATAAAACTACATTTGAAAACGAAGATGAAGATATGCACACTAAATGAAACGTTCGGCTTTACTAAAATTTTACTAAAATTTGATAGTGACGATAAATGTTAATAGAACTTTTATCTTTTTGTTGAAAAAAGTTTTTCAGTTTACATTTCACTTTGTTTTATAATTTTCTTATATGAACTAATATTTAAACAACATAATTATTGACTTTTGTATCTGAAAAATTTTACTACTTAACCGTACTCATCATAACATAATACTATAAGAATGCAGTATTTATGTACGTAACAGAACGTACATACTTTTGAATTTACTTTAATACGGTTTTCACATAACGCGGTAATCTAATTTGTACTAACTGTGAGTTTTTCATAACGCTGTTTTCAAATAACACGGTACCTGATGGCGCGTAACAGGAGAATTGATTGTAAAAAAAGGTTATAAATGAAATACTGATCTACTGCCCAAACGAGGACGGTCAAGCTTTAGAAATTTTGCATCAGTAGACAAATTTTGAAGTTGATTGTATTACAACAAAGCCGTCTAAAACTAACGAATGTTATTGAATAGTAGAGACTTTGAAGGTCTCTAATAACAATGCAGGTGGTTAATAATCAGTGCAATTTAGATGCTTACATTATCGAGTTACAATGTAAAAACTTTTATTAATTTCCGTACCATTCTAGTCAATCGATCAGTTTCATTGCAAAATAGACGAGTACGAAATAAATTTGTTTCAATAGCATACCTTTATACTAATTCATACGAATACCGCAAAGAAACAAGAAATAAGTTGTATTTGAGAAATTTACACAATCCGTTAGATTAAACCACTGAAAAACATACATTTTTAACGTTATTTTAAACGTAAAAAAGATATAGACAATACTCTAATTCTCTTTTACCACATAAGAGATCTGTGAATAACTCGAGTAATCAAAATTGGTATTCAAATACTCAAAATAGCTAGTGCAACAATTTGAATAAACCAAATTAATCCAGTTTCATTTTGACTATATAAATCGAATTGCACCTTTAATTACCAATCATTCAAATAATCGGTTTAATCAAAAATGGGTTACTGCAATTGTATCGTAATTATATATAAGATAAGGCGTCTCATAGTTTCTTAGATAACATGACAGAGTGAGATTTTTGCTCAGTTATTCTAGGAACAAAGTGTGCAGCAAATAATTAAAAATTAATTTAAAGGGGAGTTGAAGAAAAACTTATCCACATGTAAACTCAAGAATTATAACAAAAATTGGTACCCAATCCCCTACAAATGGTATAAACGCTTTGTAATTCATAAAACTAAAAAAGTATGTGCTCTTTAAATCATATCAGAATTTTAAAATAGAAATTATTAGAACAGATAGTATTGTAAAATCATGAAAACCAAAAAAGCCCAAGTGCTAAAGAAGTCACACTCGAACTCGTATTGAAGTCGGACTTAGTGACTAATCGGAGAAACGCAGAAGCAAAATTTAACCTGCCTGTAATAAAAACAAAACTAATAAGAATTTAGTTCTCTCCAGACTTATCAATAATCTATTATGAGACCCGAAAACAAAAATTCAGAACTTAAAAAAATTGTACACATTGTCTATAAAAATCGTGATAAAGTAATTGGTCTCCTTTCTGAAACAATACATTTTTTATTTAATGTAGCAGTATGTTGTTACACGAAAGCAATAATTCCAAATCAATGAAACTTGTCAAAAAAGTAATAATACATTGGAGGCGCCTCCTTCAAGTTGACGCAAAAATAAAAGACATTGACAACCATTTATTGCTAAAACTTTAATTTTGAAAGGACATTGTTATATTGATAATGAGATTGCTGTCGAATATGATCTTTTTACTTTCGAGTCAGCACAGAGTTGTTTATTGTTTTGCTATAGGACAACTGTAAAATATCATACATAAACTTAATGATCAACAAATCAACTAGATAAGGTGCAATTTTAGTTTACAAACTTTAACACCTTGTAACATTAACAAGTTAATAGATGCTTCATGCTAGTTATCTAAATAGCACACCAAATCTTTGCTAAACATTAATATCGTTAGAAACTTAATTAGGCATTTATTCAAGCAACAAATTTATTCCATGACTGTGAAAACTGCGTTCTTAGACAAAGCCATAAATTTCAAGCTTTATCCTCGGGGCTAATATTTTAAAGCACAAACATATCAAAATCTAAACCTATTATTATTATAAAAAATATTTTTGATTAAGAATGAACAAACACTAATTGTTACGAAATTCTGGAGTATTCTGAGACTAGTAAAAACATTAATAAATTTTGATTTAAAGAACTCACGCCTGTAGACATACAAACACATGTATTTAAATTTGTGAAACCGAAATTAAACTATATATGTAAATTAAAAGAAAAATACCCTATCTAGGAATTTATTTATAGTTAAATATATTATACAAAAAATATTCAAAATTATCTGTTTTTAAAACCATACTTTCCGTGTTTGCTGCCTTATACTGTTTTAAATAAAGTAAAAAATTAAAAAAAAGTTTTTTAAATTGACCAATTATTGTTTTGTAAAATTGTCTTATTAGATAAAAACAAGAGATATTCTTAAATAAGTTTATCATAAGCTTAATTATTTATTACAATAGAATTCTTCAGGCGATCTAAAACAATAAAAAAATTTACATCAAATGTAGTTTATTAAATAATGTCCTCCTTAAGACACCGCAACTAATTAGGTAGATTCTTAAAGTTTTCTTAGAAGAAAACAAACAGATCAATACGCAATTTCCGACAAATCTCAATTAAAGTAGCAAAATCAGTTCCGATTGCGGAGCCCCACGCCTCGCAAAATCGCCGTTCCATAATCATCGACACGGCCGAAATGGAGCAATAATCTACTCACCCCCCAAAATCGCGCCAGTATCAGATCAACCCCTGTTATTTATGACGGCTCTGAGTCCATCACATCCGAAAACCACTCGACACAGGTTACGCCTCATTTCACCAACTACACTGATTGTTTTGCACAACTGCCGGCTGACAATTTGCGCGAGCGCCTGCAGCTGAAGCAACTCGAAAATTCGGCGGGGCCAACTCTCGCGCACTCGAGCTGACGAGGGCTTTTCAGGCGCTGAAACCAGCCGAGAGTACTTTCGCCGCCCAAAACTTCGCCAAACTTCTGAAAACGCCGAAGCGGCTGCGGAAAGCGAGCGCGGCCGGCGGCACACGGGGAGAGCGCGCCGAGAAACTACGCGCTGAAAGCTGTCATCGCGCTCGGCTCGGAATTACCGCCAGAAAGTTCCGATCCGGTAACGGTAACGGAAAGCAAGCACAGGATCCGCTCGCCGCCGAAGAGCTACCGGTATTGACTGCAGCGCCTCGGAGCGGGCGCCGAGCTCGACCGAGCGGCGCGAGCGCCGCCGACCACCCGCGACTTATTGATGCGAGCGCCAGCCCCTTTTGACGGGTTTTCAAAATTTCAGGCAGCCCTAATTTGGCCGTTTATTGAATTCGGCCGGGAAACTGCAATTTGCATGACAACGCCGCGCCCGCGGCCCGCGGCCGCGGCGACTCTTCGTCTAAATTAATGGCAGCGGACCGCGCGGCGCCCTCCTGGCCCGGGGCGCCCCTGCATTATGCAGCGGTACGCAGACTGATGATCGCCACGAAGGGCCATGCAGCTTTCATGGAGCCGGACGCACGTGCGGCCCCACTTAACGAGATCATACCTAGGTGCCCCGGTAAACAATGCAGGCCGTGCCGAACTTTCATTCCGACTGCGGCGTAATGATATTCCCGGCAGCGGTCGCAAAGAAAGGGTTCTCCGCGATGACTCGGCAAGAGTTGGAGAGAGGAAGCTTCAAGAATATGGAAAGATAATTGCCGAGTTCGAGACCTGCAGGGCTGCTCCGGAGACTTCAAAGGCACAATATACCACGGCAAACTGCTTATGTATGCTATCTTTTATTGAAGAAGGCTGGGATTAAGCTCACAAAGGGATGTTTTCGGGTTATTTAAGGAACAGTCCGGGCATGTGGAGCAACCTAAGCGCCTTAAAGTGACTGCCGGCTAGGGTGCACCGAACGCGATCCAACCCTAGTTTGATGGATGCGTTGTTGGGGTTCCCCGGCGTTCCTGTCTGACCGCAATGAAACCTGCAACACGTACCACGCGAACATACATCTATACAGCATCAAAACATTTACTATGAGAACACCAAATTTGTTCAATATAATTTACTTAGATTTCAGACGAAACAAAAGTGAAATCCAAATTTGGATTTTATATAAAAAGCTCTATGATAGATCTAAGAGTTTAACGCTAATTTTTTAAGGACATGCTTGACACATCCAATGCTGCACGATTAAATTGTCACAATTTTTAGGTATGATGCCCACTATGTATTAGTTATTCTATTACCTTGTGCAGTCGGTTTACTTCCTACTGCGCCTGCAAAGCTGCCTTATTTCCGCTGCTAGCTTCCAGCTTTATATTTCATCATATATCTCTCCATGCAGACCAGAATAAAGCTTTTTCTCAAAAGTCTACGAATAGAATATACCTCCAACTGTTACATGCATTTGTACCAGACGGTAATATAAATTTCAAAGAGGGGGAGCAATTTTTTCACATGCTTAAGTTCAGCTTTGGTATTTTTTATTTGCTAATTATATTCTAACTAAGAGTACTTCATTATCGACAGTCTAAATAGCCACTTTCTAGATGTTATAATGTTGGTTTAGTCCTAGCTACGCATTCATTATTTTAGAAACATTATATATACATATAAAAATTATTCTAATTTAATATAGTTTAGCACTTATATTTCCTTCAATTAGTTGATTTATGTTTATTTTGATGTTAAGTTGCGGTTTAATGCTTTTTTAATATTTATTATGGTCGTCTAATTAACTTAATATATAGTAACATATTTTTCACTTTATAAACGGTATTTTAAGCTTGTCCTTTCATTTGGCTGCATTATTAAAGAATAGCTTGGTAGCTATATAATATAATATGTTTAGAGTGTGTACTAAAGGTAACTCAATTTGAACGCTAGATTCAATCGTCATACTTTTTCTTTTTACGATAGTCAACTATGATACTTTAACAGTTATCGATTGTTCTGATTAGTAAATAGCAATACAGTTAGTAAACAAAACAAGAAATAGAATTGTGGTACAAAAAGTAGATTAAAAAAAATGAATCGGATTTAGAATTAAAGGAGATGATTAAAATAATAATAAAAAACAGAAATTAAAATAGATATGAAACAGGATACACAAGAATAGGAAAACTGAATTAAGAGAGCGGAAAAACAAGCCTCGCACTAGTGGCGATATAGAATAAAAAAAGAGAAATCATTTGGATTAATGAGAACTATGCAACTATGAGAAAACGAAAATCATTAATAACTTATATAAAAGAAGCGGGAAACAACGGATATAAGGCAAATATAATTTATGATAAACTTAAGGAGGGAGCCTCATATAGAGCACTGTTTTTTAAGATTTAATTGTAAAAAAACTAAAACATTTATTACCTTGCGGTTAAGTACATTATATTATTGACGTTAAAAAGTAGTAGATATTTTTTTTATTAGTAAAAAAAAACAAATGGAGGCACTGCAGCTGATCTTGGCGTCTTCGATTTGCGCCGTGCAACGCCCAGGTCGTTGGTGTTGTCCACAATCAAAATACAAAAAAAATTAGTTAATATAAGCTTTTCCGCTCAGCATATACCCAATTTTAGCAAAAAAATACGAAAAAATAAAAACTTAAGTTCTTCTTGAAGAAAAAGATCACTTTTTTTATAAACAAATTGTTAAAAAACATATTTACAATCGTTTCTTTAACGAATATGATAATGAATATCTTTTTTTTTATTATTATTATTTCGTCCCCTTTATTTACAATCTGTCATAATTATACTATGGACAATAAGTAGTTGGTGTGTATATATTATAAGCAATGAGCAAAAACATACTAATGGACATGCAGGGTCAGGCTCCAGTAAGCCTCCCCTATAATTAATACACTATTCTATACTGCTAGCGAATGATTTGAATTGAAGATACTTTAAGTAATTAACTAATTTATAAACTAATGGAATGGCACTGGAATAGCTTAATGTTCAAGAACAGCATTGAAACGCGTTGGTAGTTCGTTTGGTTTAAAACGCTTTAGGCGTTTTGGGCGATCTGGTTCGATCATTAGAGAATGTACAAAGTCGTTAGGGTGTGCTGTTAATCGGTCTTTGTATTTTTGGGCAATTTTCCCTATTTCTTCTTTAATGTTTGGAACACTTAAGTCACTTAAAATCACTTTGTTCGGCACATACCACGGCGCATTAACTACAGCCCGAAGTCCTTTATTCTGTAACCTCTCGATAATGGCCAGGTTGGTATTGCTAGCAGTTCCCCAAAGTGAGAGACCATAGGTCCATATTGGTTTCAGAATCACCTTATAGAGCAATAGCTTATTTTCTAGCGAAAGTACAGAGTTTCTTCCAATCATCCAGTATAGTTTCTTGTATTGTATCCCTAGCTGTTTGCGTTTATTAAATATGTGGGTTCTCTAGGTCAAGCGTCGATCTAAATGGAGTCCTAAATATTTTGCGGAGTCTGCGTGTTTTATTTGTTGTCCGTTAAGTGAGATCGGTGGACAGTTATCACGGTTCATGGTGAACGTTACATGTTGGGATTTGGTTTCGTTTACCGAGATTCTCCATACCTTGAGCCATTGCTGCAATTTATTCAGAGCGGTTTGCAGGTTGGAAGTTGTAGTATTCGGATTTAGGTGTGAAGCTAGAATTGCCGTATCGTCAGCAAAAGTGGCGGTTGTAGTTAGGCTTGTAGTTGGTAAGTCAGCTGTGAAGAGTAAGTAGAGGATAGGTCCTATCACGCTGCCTTGGGGGACTCCCGATAGTATTGGATGGAGGTTCGTGTGTTCATCTTGATAACTGACGAAGTAATGTCGATCCGTTAAGTAAGACTTTAGTAAGTTCATACTATTGGTATGGTAGATATTTTTTTAATTTATAGAAGAGGCCCAAGTGCCATACTTTATCGAAAGTTTGTAAAATATCTAGAAACGCAGCGGAGCAATATCGATATTCATCTAGGTCGGTATGAATTTGATCTACAAGTCGATGTATTTGTTCGATAGTTGCATGTGAGTGTCGAAAACCGAACTGGTGCTTGGGTATCAATTCTAAATCATCTAGGATTGGTTGAATGCGTTTTAAGAACAATTTTTCAAAGACTTTTGATAGGATAGGTAGGAGGCTGATGGGACGATAGGAAGCAGGATCAGTGGGTGGCTTTCCAGGTTTCTGAATCATTGTGACCTGTGCTACTTTCCAAGCGCTTGGATAGTATCTGATGGAGAGGATAGCATTGTATAGTTGAGTGATTGCTCGTAGTGCGGTTTCAGGTAGCTGCTGAAGAATTTTTCCAGTGATAAGGTCAAAGCCTGGTGCTTTCTTGATGTTGATTTCTTTTCTAATTACTTCTTGTACTTCCCAGCGCTTGAATGGTTTAATCGGTAGGCTCATTTGGAATGGAGATTCCAGAAAGTTTATTTTAGTATCTTCCTCCGGACACTGGCTAGGGTATGGTTGAAATGCGTTGACTAGGTGGTCAGCAAACGTTTCAGCTTTATCCTTACTAGTACGAGCTAATTGGCCGTTTGATTTGGTGATAGGTGGTGTGTGAGCTATTGGTCTTTTGAGTTTTCTAACTGCTTACCATAGAGAACAGTCGGTGGTTTCAGTGGCTGTAAGGTTCGTAAGGTAGTGTTGTATGCCTTCGTTTTTAGTTGTTGTTGAAGTTTCTTTAGTTCATTTGTTTCCCGGTTTAGTGCTTGTTTGTCTGCTTCTAGACGGGTGATTTGCCAGCGTTTTCTGAGACGTCCTTTTTCCATTATCTTGTCTTTTAATAGTGTTGGGCAGCTGATGGTATAAGTAGTTTTCATCACAGGGGTGGGTTTCCATGCTATTTGTTGGATTGTACTAGTTAATTGTAGTACAGCTTCTTCAATATCATATTTGGTTTTCAACGGAACTCCCAGGTTCAATTGTTCAGTTATTATTGTTTAGAATAGGTCCAAGTCCGTTTTAGTGTTGTGAAGGACTGGTCGTGTTTGTATTTGTGTTAGTTCTGAATGGAGTGTAATTAAAATGGAGGAGTGATCAGCTGCAAGTTCAAAGCAAGATTTTATTGTAAATTGTCTTGTATTTAGTCCTTTAGTTATACAGAAGTCAATTAAGTCTGGAATCTTTCGGCTATCTGTTGGCTAATAGGTTCGCTCGCCAGTTGATAGGTATTGTAGATTGTTTGCATTTATAGCTGCCAGTAGCTCGCATCCGTCAGTTCTTGTAATACGAGATCCCCAGTCCTGATGTTTCGCATTAAAGTCGCCGGCTGCGAAGAATCTGTTTCCAAGACTTTGGAAGAAATGTGAGTAAGTGTCTTTTTTTTAGTGTTTGGGGGGTCTATAGACGGCAGAAATTTTTAGGATTGCTGTTTTGTCTTCTACTTGGATGGTAGTAGCCTGGAGTTGTTCTGTTTCATATTTAGCCAGTTCATGATGTTTTATGTTAGACTTTATGATAACTGCCGTTCCACCGTGGGCGGTTCCATCGGGACGGTTAGTGTTGTATATGCAGTAGCTTGGAAATTTAATATAGCTTTTGCTGGTAAAATGTGTTTCTGTTATGAGCAATATGTCGATTTGATTAAGTTCAAGGAAAAGTTTGACCTCTTGAGCGTGCAGGCTAAGCCCGTTGGCATTCCAAACTGCTATAATTAATAGTTGGTCCATTATGTCATTTTACTAATGAGCGTGGTTAGGAGATTCATAATAGTCCCCATTTGTGTAATTAAGTTCTTCATCATGGATTTTAGTTCTTCCATGTCGTTTGACGGGTGATTTAAGGCCATCGCTTGTGTTTGTGGGGTTGCATCAGCAGCCAAGTTTTGTGGATGTTGAGTATTTTGTCTTGCTTGTTCAGCGTATGTGACCCCAGGGATTCTATAATTGAGTAGGCGTGCGGGTTTGTGTAACTGCGCTTCTTAATCTTGGAAAGAGTTAGCAGGATGACCCTCACCACAGTTTACACATTTAACTTGATCATCTTTACTTACTCTCGGACATTCTTTGGTAGGATGATTTCCTATACATTTAACACAACGAGATGTTTGTTGGCAATAGTTCTTGGTATGTCAGAATCTTTGGCATTTGGCACACTGTGGCAGTGTTCTTTTACCATGTGGCGGTTCAACAGTGATTCTTGTGTTCATGAATACCGTGGTTTTACAAATTTCTTTGTTGTTGTCTTTTTGTTTCATTTCAACAATAAACATGGGGAGAGGGGTTTTGTTTAATTGTTGTTTAATATTCCAAATATTAACTATTTCGTGACCAAATTTAGGTTCTGTTTTATTTCGGCGATGTTTGTTGAGTGATGGATATTTTTGATTACTACTCTGAATGTTCGTTCTTGCTTTGGTTTGTAAGTATGAAATTTTGTGCTTTTATCTAAAAGGTCTTTAATAATAGTTGTATAGATTTTATTTGGATTTTGACTTGTTCGTTGCCAAGTGCTTTTAATGTGTAATTGTTTTTGGCGATTTCATTCAGTGGTGTCGTTAGCGGATTAATGGTTTTGACATCGGATACGTAGATAGGTGGAGGTTTAGGGTCCTTCTGAACGATTGTTGTCTGTGTGGTGTTTGTTTGGTTGTCGTCTATTTCAATATTTAGTGGGTCATATCTATTAGAAGGGGGTTGTCTAACCAATATTTTTTTTCTCTTGCTTTTGATTATTTGTAGTGTCTTCAGGGCTCCTGGGTCTTTTTTTGTAATTGATAGTGTGCCATTCGTTGCCTGTCACATTACTAGCTAAGAGGCTCGTAGAGGGTTGATGCTGATTTATCGGGTACATATTTGTCATCGGTCCATGGTAAGGATTTGGTTGGTACATGGGAGGTTGGGATTGTATAGGAAAAGTTTGTTGTTGTGATGCATTATAGGTTCGATATTGAAATTGCTGTTGTGGATTGGTTTGGTTTGGATATGAATTATAGTTAGGTTGTGAATAGGACATATTTCATAATTTAAATATTTGCGAGGTTATTTGCGTTTAATTTAAATTAATTTGTTTATAAAATAACAAATAGTGAATGATACCTGTGGTATCAGTGACCTTACGGTCAATGATAACGGTTAACACTCGCATTACAGCCGACACTTATCGCTGACGTTCTTTACGCTTCGAAAGTCAAGCGCGAACAAATTAGGATTGGTAATTTGTAATATGTATAAAATGACTCGTAATTCTAATTATAATAGAAATTGTAGGCCTGACCTTAGCAGCAGGTAGAGAGTTTTGGGGCACTTATTATCGGAGCGTGGCACTCGACCGTCCGCTCCGAAGCACAACGAATATCTGTGTAACATTTCAAGTAAATCGGCCGATAACTTTTTGAGTTACATTGCACGGCGCGCGAAATTTCCGTTTCGAGAAAAACGCATTTAAAGTCTTAGGCAGGTAATTTTCCACCCACGTCTACCTACTTTCACTCGTATACCTCCGCTCAGCGCGTTTCAAGAGCATGACTTTGATGGCTTTATAAAGACCTTTAATATATTTTTTTTTGGTTAAAACTTTGGGAATATGTTCTTTAGATGTTAAGTAACTTTTAAGCAATAAAAAAAATACGCAACGATTTTTTTTTATTTGTGGCTCCCTCCCTTAAGGCAAATGAAGAGGTATACAAGGTTGAGCAAGTTAACAATTTTCGGGAGAAAGAAGTTAGAGTTAATACGAGAGGAAAAAATCCTAAAACTAGATTACTGAGTAATAGATCACCTATAAATGATAAAAATGAGAAAATAAGAACCCAGATGAGAAAGATTATGAACACAAATCGATATTTAAAATAATGATTATAAAGAAAATGAACAGAAATAGACAGTAAGAAATAATAATGAACAAAAGCAGAGGAAGAATTGAATAGCATAAAAAGTATATATGTAGAATAGTGAAATATTACAGGAATGCTAGAAGATAGTAAAGTATATCTAATAGCAAAAGAAATAATCAAGTATACAATTAAAATACGATTGCTCTCCGAACTTCCAATTCAACTTAAAGGTGTTTGCAACACTCCGATATAAAAGCCTAAAGGAGGCTATATCGAGCAGAGTAAATCACCAAAAACCAGTGAAAGTGTGTGCTAAAATTAGTAGACAAAAGAAAAGAATAAAATAAACAGGACAGAAGGAATACAAAAGCATTGTTTAAACTAATTGATAACTTTAAGGTTAGGAGCTTAACTTCTTCTTCTTTCTCGTTTCCTTCATGCCCTTTCAGGCGTCGGATTTAGGAGCATAACATTAAGGAAAAAATTCGCATGGATAGTGATAATAAAGATAAAGAAAAATTTTAGCGGCAAGAGTAGACCCCTGCTTGACGTCGCTAGAATAGGTAACACATTACACACATAAGTAAACAGGGCAGACAAGAATAACAATCGCAAAAAACTACAAATCACACAAATAGAGACTAATACCAACAAATAAATAGAGACTAGTGCCAACAAATAAATAATACTATTGATAGCAGTAGAATTGGATAGCGGAAACATGCACAACAAATAAATAAAGAACAAACACAACAGAAACACAAGGATACACCCTCGTGATTGATAATACCGAAAACTTCCGACGGGCGGACCGGGGACAGTTATTTCCGCGGCCATGGGAGACGAAAATCCTGAGAATACACCAAATACCAGTAATATAAACAAAATTGAAAAGATGTTCTAATTAATTAAAGACAATATAAAACAAATAAAAAAATAAACTGGACATAATCACAAAATAAATTAATCAAATAAAACAGGACAATATCTTAAAAAATAAATTAATAAAACAGAAGAATAAAATAAAACAACTAGAGAGAGAGAGAGAGAAGTCAAGATAAAAAATATAATAATAAAAGAAATACAAAGATAAAAGAAATAAAAAGGAGGACACAAGTAAAGAAAAGATATACACAATTATACAAAAATGAGAATAAAAATTGATGATAAAATAGATGTGGATGAAATAAGACGAATTGGAAAGTATAATAGAGACAAGAAAGACCAATATTAGTAAGTTTATGAAAGAAAAAACGAAAATAGAGATATTAAAAAACGCAAGAAACCTAAAAGGAACAGACGTATGGATAGATGAAGATTATCCCAAAATTAATAATAAATAATGAGATCTACAAGCTACAAAGAATTTGTGAACAAGAAATAAAGAAGTCTGTAGAAGAACAAAAGGAAAATATAAACAGTGAATGAAAGATTTCCGGATGGTGACAGCATACTAGAAAGAACCTCGAGACGAAAAACTAGATAATAAAAATGAGGATGAAAGAAAATGACAGCCCAGGCAATAATAAAGGAAATGAGAGAAGATAATAAAGAAAAAAAAAGTAAAAAACACAAACACAAATACGAACAAGAACAATGAAAAGGAAACTACCAATAATACTAGAAGCAAAGAAAACACACAAGAAATACAAACGAAAAACAGAACAAAGATGTGGAAACTAGAGGCGTGGAATGTTAGAGGCCTACAAGTACAAATGAATCAGACAGCAGCAGCATAATTAGGATGTATTTCAGAAAGAGTCATATTAATGGAACTAAGCTACGAACAAGAAGAATATACGACAACAATTTTGTTATACGGACCAGATAAAAATGAAAGCACAAACGAAAAGGAGAAATTTTGGGAAAAACTAACAACAATAACAGAAAAAGCCAAAGGAACAATATACATTGCAGAAGACTTCAATAGCAGAGTAGGTAGGAAGGACATAGAATATAAAACAATAATAGACAAACATGGAGAAAAAGTACGAAATAAAAATGGAAAAAAATGTTAAATTTCTCCCAACTAGAAAATTTAATAATAACCAATTTATTTTACCAGTATAAAGAAATACATAAGTATACCAGAGTACAACCAACTAGAAATGAAAAATCAATAATTGTTTATATCTTAGTCCAAAAAGAAGAGAAAAAAAAACATATTAGATGTAAGAATTAGAAGAGGCGCCGAAATATTTAGTGACCACAATTTATTGGTAGGGAAAAAATAAGAACACAGAAATAAAAAAAAACCTCTAAAACAAAAAAAAAACACATAAGGATAAAAACATACAAACTTAGAAATAAATAATTAGCCACGAGATATAAAGAAATAACCCAAACCAATCTGCAGGACAAAATAAAGCAATATAACACACAAAAAGCTTGGCACACTTTCAAAGAAATAATTATTAATGCTGCAAAAGAGGTTTGTGGAGTTAGCAAATTCGTAAATGGAAAAAGGAAACAGCCTGGTGGACCAGTGAAATAAAAGAGGAAGTCAAGAAGAAAAAGAAAAAATGGAAAAAATATCTAACAAACAAAACTCCGCAACAGTATGAAATATACAAAAACCAAAGAACAAAAGTAAAAGTCCTAGTAGCAGCAGCTAAAAAAAAGTCATGGAGAGATTTTAAAAATAAGATGGAAAGTATTAACACTGGGAATCAGAAATTATTCTGAAAATTACTAAAAACGTAATAAAAAAATTAAAAAACGCCAAAACACCCGGAAACGACAAAATTACTACAGAAATGATAAAGAATATGGGAAAGATGGGGATAAAAAAAATTTTAGAATTACCAAATAAACATTGGAGAAGTAACGAAATTCTAGAGGAGTGAGGAGCAGCCCTAATAATACCAATACATAAGAAGGGAGACAAAAACAATGTAATAACTATAGAGGAATAACATTATTGAACACCATAACGAAGATATACGAACAAATTATCAACAACAGGTTAAAGACAATATTAGAACCACAACTAGCAGATCCACAATGCGGATTTAGACCAGGAAGAAACACACAAGATCACATCTTCACAATAAAACAAATAATAGAGAAAAGACAACCACAAAATAAAAACCTCTACCTAGCCTTCATAGACCTAAAGAAGGCCTTAGAATAAAAGTATGGGAATACACAATAAAATAATAAAAGTGATAATATAATAATACGAAACCTGGGTACTATCAGAAAGGCAAAAAAACAAGATACAAGCCGCAGAGATAAAATACTTGAGACGAGCACTAGGAGTGATTAGAAAAGACAAAATTAGAAACACACAAATAAGACAAGAACTAGGAGTAGGACCAATAATGCGCTTCATTGAACAACAACTCAGTTGGTGGGGCCACATACAACGAATAAATAGTAAAAGACAAGTAAAATTAGTGTACGAAGCGAAGACGTAGACAAAAAAGAAAAGAGAAAGACCAAGAAAAACGTGGAACCAAATAATACTAAAAAGAAGAGATAAACTATGGGGAGAAGCAACAACATTGTTAAAAAATCTGGTGTGAACATCACACGACTTTCCTTATCCTATTATTTGGGTAATTTTGACAAAAATCCTGGGCTTCTATTTTTTTCAAGTTCCTATTTTACCAACTTTTACTTTAAATTCACGTTTATCTCGTAATAACAAATCATTTTTATTTTCATGAATTTTTTGTATCTTCAACCGTTTAGATTCGCGACCGCTTTGCGACCTTGCTACCAAACGGCTTTACCGATTTTTACCAAAAGTTTCGCACTGCGTCCCCTACCTACAAGTAACTTGCATACCATATTTTTACCAGGTCGAACCCCGGGCGGTGGAAAAACAGGCGTCCGGATATATATATATATATATATATATATATATATATATATATATATATATATATATATATATATGAATAAATTGCCTTTGCCATCTATCAAGCATGATATAAAGCTCTTGTTGGCGTGATTTTGATAGTAGGGTCTGAATTGCTTCCAATAAAACTACACATAATTCAACAAACTCCCGATAATCGTGATAAAAAAAATTTATTTTTTGGTTTATTAAGCAGATAATTTAGCAAGTGAGCAAACATAGGAATGAGAATTAAAGAAAAAATTAATAGAAAATATTAAAGTAAATGTTATTAAAAACAGCAACCAACCTACCGACTACAAGCTTTACACTGTGCTGTAGAATTATGTATGTGTGTGTATATATAATTAACAGTGTTTTGTTACAAACAGCAATCTGACGAAATTTTTTTTTTAATTTTTAATCTGCCAAATTAAATATACTTGTAGCTAAACATTTGCGTTATATTAAATTAAGGCATGACAAAATATATAATGCGCACATTCCTGCACATGTATGTACATGTATGTTTGCAGCACTAAAGCATATGTCATTAGTACGTAACTTTACAGATGTAGTTTATTCTGAAGACTTATAGATACAAAAAAAGCACGAAAATAGATGTTTTATTATTCTAAACTTAATATTAAATTATTAATATAACATTAAAATATTTTAAATATATAAGAAATAAATTGTTTTATTATCATTACTATTATTTATAAAGAAGCAATTAAAGTTTTCAGATATTTTTTATCCCATGATATTTTTCATATTAAGAAATGAGAGAAGTAGCTACATTATTCACATTATTTACTTTTTTCATTTTGGTTCCAATTGTGTATGTTTGCAAACATGACAAATTCTTTATAATTATCTTTCCCTCTAGAACGGCTGGTATTGTTTTGTAAACTTTTTGTTGGCATTTCTGTAAGTCAAGATGTTGGTATAAGAATTATGAAACTCTTTATTGGCGTGGTGAAGCACTTATCCAATCAGAGGTTTCTTGTCCTTTTTTAGGTCGGTTGACCAGTGTCTCTTAATGACTTGCGTACCATGATTGGAGCAATTTTGGATGACATTTTTGGATTATCAGTATATTTCATTTACTTCCACATTCATATAGCTTGATTTCGTAGATTCAAAAAGATTTAATTATTGTCTTGTGAAAATGGAGTTTTGTTTGCCAAGGTTAGACTGAAACTTCTACCAATTAACTAATATAGTCTTTTGTTTTTATGTCTACTCGTTTACGTTTTTTGACTACGTAGTCTTTCTAAGTCAAAATATTTTGTACTCGAAGACGAGTATATTTAAGTTATTTCAGTTTGCTTGTGGACACTAATCTCTTTCGAGTGTACACTTTACTTAGATAAATTTAGGCTCATTGATCTTAATTTTACATTTACTAAGTGTCAATGGGGACGCGGTGGCTCAGATGGTTCAACCAGTTGGCTCTGCCCTCTAGCCGGTGCGCGCGATTTCGAGTCTCTCTCAACCCACGGGTGTGTGTAAATGTTCTACCATTAAGTGTACGTTAGTGGGCACAATAAGCCCTTGAGGCTGCAGTGCCTGTAAGTGCGCAAAGAAACAAACAAACGGTGTCAACGATGAAGCTTTTAGTGGTGGTATTTTTGTTAGTTGGTAGGTGCATAATAAATATAATAAAAATAATATGATGTTGCTTTAACCGCAGATTTTATTAGAAAGTCGTGTGTGATATTTCAGAAATTTTTCAGTAATATGTCTTTAATTTATAAATAGGTTAAACGTGCACAACTAACTCTTTAACTTTGTACGTAGTATGGATATTTATAACTGCTTAACCAACCAACTAAAAAATATTTTCTTTACCATTTCAATGCCTTTCTTCGGTATTCTACTGGAGTGAGCAACTTATCAATTTTATTAATAGAACCCATTTATTGTAACGATTTATAAACTCATTTTCTTGTAGAATTTTTACTTATATCTACAAAGTAGTAAGCATGTATATACACTTTAAGCTTATCACACTATTTTAAAAGCATCAGCTTATCTGTACATTAAGTCATTACCTTAACTTGTTTTAAAACTTTTTTAAATTTTGGCATGCTGTTCCGTTTAAATAAAAATTTTATATAAATCTGTAACCTGCAACAATAAAACAGGCATAATAAAAACAGATACCTGTGTAAACCTATCACATTTTAAAAGGTTGGAGTGTATGAATAAGTTTCGAGACCAACATTTACTCACATTAACTTTTTGGTTTCTAGAAATAATGAGTATGTTAGAAAATTATAGTCATGATCTAAATCAGTAAAAAGAGAAAATAAAATATTCATGTTGTCGGAAACATAATTGTGTCACAAAAGTGATTTCACTGCTCCGCGTGAAATGTAAAACCTTCAAATTTTGCGTTCTCCCATTTTGATGATCTAAGCTTATGCACGACTTTGTAGTCACTATTAGAGCTGCCGCCACAAGAGTTTTTTACTTTCCTTATCCTATAATAAGGAAAGTAATGTAATCGGCGGAAATATGACCTACCCAGTTTTTCACATTTCTGGACGAAATATAGCTCAGGACACCAAAAAAGTTGGTTTGAGCCATTGGTTCGTATGTCTGTCGATCTGTCAGTAAACAGGATGTCTCGAGAACCGTAAGAGCCAGAGACTTGAAATTTGGTATGCAAGTTACGTGTAGGTAGAGGACGCAGTGCGAAGCTTTTGGTAAAAATCGGCTGAGTCGTTTCGTCGCAAGGTCGCAAAATCGGTCGCAAAGCGGTCGGGAATCGAAACGGTTGAAGATACAAAAAATACATGAGAATAAAAATGATTTGTTGTCATGAGATAAACATGAATTTAAAGTAAAAGCTGGTAAAATAGGAACTCGAAAAAAATTGAGATCCAGGATTTTTGCCAGAATTACTCAAATAACCAGATTTTTACTTTCCTTATCCTATAATAGGAAAGTAATGTAATCGGCGGGAATTTGACCTACCCAGTTTGTGTGTGTGTGTGTGTGTGTGTGTGTGTGTGTGTGTGTGTGTGTGTGTGTGTGTGTGTGTGTGTGTGTGTGTGTGTGTGTGTGTGTGTGTGTGTGTGTGTGTGTGTGTGTGTGTGTGTGTGTGTGTGTGTGTGTGTGTGTGTGTGTGTGTGTGTGTGTGTGTGTGTGTGTGTGTGTGTGTGTGTGTGTGTGTGTGTGTGTGTGTGTGTGTGTGTGTGTGTGTGTGTGTGTGTGTGTGTGTGTGTGAATAAAAATGATTTATTATCATGACATAAACATGAATTTAAAATAAAAGTTGGTAAAATAGGAACTCGAAAAAAAATTGAAACTCAGGATTTTTAATATACCGGGTGTTCATAAAATATTTCAGGAAATTTATATTACCGGATAGATTGAACCGAGACGACCAAAAAATTACAATGAAATTTTTTGATCCGAGGTCAAATAAATAAGTTATAGCCGATTAAAAATTAATTAAACGGACCAATCACAGCGCGCTCGGAGAGCTACCGGGCCAACTGCGGGAGGACGGGGGGGGGAGCGCTTGGCCGCTAGGAGAAAGCACGCAGGCGATAATGGCGAAGGCTGTGCGGCCGAGATCGCACGGTTACCTTCAGTGACGTAGCAAAATTTTAAGTACTAGTCAATTATTGTCTTGTACTGTTTATTTTAATCACCTTTCGAGTGTTGGACTCGCGTCTTGTCTTTTTTTAAAATAACAAGTTCTGGGACGAGAGCAGCGCAGGGCCGTATATATATATATATATATATATATATATATATATATATATATATATATATATATATATATATATATATATATATATGTATGTATAATAGGATAAGGTAAGTCGTGTGATGTTCACACCAGATTTTTTATTTTAAAGTTGCATTCTGATATGTCGAACTCCATTATATTTATTTAGATATTTGTCTTCAGATTCTAATTCTGCTAATTTGAAAGATTAGGGAAAACAAATAACACGTGTTCCGTTGACACAACTCATGTGCTGTTACATATCAATGAAGAAATAAGACATTAGAGAAGCTAATGATGTGCTTAAAACTTTTATACACATATTTGTTAGTATATTTAAGGGTACTGCGTGTGTATTGTGAATTTATAAAACATAGATGCATATGTGTTTAGTAACTAAAGGGTACACATAATTGTTGGTAACTGCTGAGTATTATTTTAATAGATTTAATATATTTTACAATATTTTTACTTTTATAATATTTTGGTTTATAATTTACTATTCCTTTGCATATTGCCATTATCTTATATATTTGCGTTTTATTCAATTATTAATCCTTTTTGTTTTCTCTACTAATGAATTTATTTGTATATTTATTTATGTATATTTTATTGGCCCTTGTCTTAAGTTGTTCTATTATTTGTTATCTTCTTTGGTTACTGCATATTGTAATACAATATTCAACTATGCTACATTACTTCTTATATTTTTGCTAAAATTAATATTAATTTAAATATATAAAGACAGATAAAATGTGTTAAGTTTATTTAATGAATCATTTACAATTATAAGTTTGGTGATTCTCTAGAATCTGGTATAATTTGTAATTTGTAAATTTAGGTGTTTTTTTATAATTTAATATGTCATCTAAATCAATTACAATGGCAGCAGTAGAGCAGTTGTTCCAGGTTGTAAGTTTGAAAGAGGTGCAGAATTTTTGTTTTTTAACATATAAGTAGATATGATTTACATAATAGTAAATTTAACAATTGCATTTATGTAAACTACTCTTAGCATACCAAGTCATCCAACACTTCATAGTACGTTTCAGGACGTTTAAAACTGAAATATTACTAGCAATATTACACCAGTTTTCTTCTGTATATACCAACAACTTACAATTAGACAGAGGCCAACTACAATTACAGCAAGTTTACTACTGTAACAATCCGGTCCTGTTTCTAATCTATCTCTAATGCATTCGTTTTTGCAATCCAATGACGATGACGTCGTAAATTATCTCGCAGACATTCCATGCATCAGTCTTTTAGTAAATGCATTGTTTATGTTAAGAAGTTTTGAGCAGCCAGTTAAATCGAAAACTTATTTGTCTCTGTATTTTAAGGTGTAGCTATTGCTTAAAGTTACTTTTGTTTATTAACGTTTTTATTGAAGTAAATATTAAGACGGACAGAGAGGTTAGATACAAAGGTGCTTTGCGTGAGAATGTGAGAATGCGAATAAATCTATTTAAAAATAGTTATAGTCAAAAGTCCCACAGATGATTTTAGTCAAATAAATGGTAGCGTTTTATAAAGAATAAATAAATCACTTCAGCACAGAAAAGCTAGTCTGCAACTACGACTATCGCTACTAAACAGATTCAATTACAATCACTTTGTATGATTAGTATTAATGCTTTTAAATAATACCATCAATTTAAAAAATAATTGCAAAGACTAATTTACCTTATAAAAGGCTGACCAAAAAAAGTATTAAATTAAGCTCACATCACTATAAACAATAAAGACGAGGAGAAGATAAATTTGTTCAGATACTATATAGCACTGCCAAAACCACAAACAAAATAGCAAAAAAGACTTTTATGTTTCAATTTCTTTATGCAACTCAAGGCATAATACATTTTTTTAATATTCTTTTCTGCTAACCAATAATAAAAGGAAATGACTACAAAAAATTAACGGCGTTGAAGTTAAAATATTCAGATTTGTAAATATAGAAAGCTGAAGATTCACAGAAAAGCAATACGTATTATTCAAAAATTTCCTGAATTTTCTAAAACTAAGAATCTAATGATATAAGGGAGTAGGATCTATACGGATTACTAAACAATAATTACACTAAAAGTATTTCTGAAATTAAAAACTTTTTGAATAAAGCTGAAAATCTGTATCTATTTGTTATTCCTGTTCTCGATGGATCTTACTGAAGAACCAAAATTCTTAGAACATTTATAAAAATATCTGTTGGATTAGATGGTTTCATAGAAATAACACGTTAGATGCATTTTCTTTTGATTATACTCATACGACCTGATGTACTTAGGTTTAAACAGGTAAAAATTGAAAAAAAACGTAAACAATTCCACGAATGAAATATATTTAATAAAGTGCTATAGTAATACGAATTGCATTGGAACATTTAATTCTACATCTGTTAATACTACTACCATAAACTAAAAAATTTACAATAGATATAGGACATGATGTTTTCTCTTGGTAACAAGATAAAAAAGAGTAAAATATTTCATAATAAAAAATTCTGTGGTAAAGCTTTATAAAAAATAAGAATGCTAATTTCGTTTTTCTGGAAAGAGATTAAAACAAAATAAAGTTCGCATTTTACTTTCAAAGCCTTAAGACGTGCTTCGTCGCTGTGAAAGATTAAAGTGCAATTATTTAACGAACCGGTTGCCTTAAAATAACAACTTAAAGAAACTTTTAAGTTATTTTATTAATTTTAATAAAATAACCGGAAATCTAATAATGAAAGCCCAATAGAAGTCAAGCGCAAAATAAGCGTAAATTTGACTCATTAACACCTCCACTAAACAAAGTGCAGAAACGCTACTCGCGGACACCAAATATTCCAACACATAACAAATACAACTTGCTAGCTAACCTAGAGACCGACTCAAACGATAACCCCGATGATAATCATAATCAACACAACACAAATGCAGACAATTTAACTGAAATTTCAACAAAACCTAGAATACCGCCCATTTACCTTTATAACGCCGTAAATCATGTAGGCCTGACCTCAGATATCAAACAATTAACAACCGGCAAATTCACATCCTTCTGTAACACAAACACATTAAGGATAAATTTAACTAAAGAGGATGACTACAGAACCTTAACAAAACACTTTAAGGATAACAAAATTAAATATCACACCTTCCAAAACCCAAATACAAACCTCTAAACGTTGTGATTAAAAATGTACCGCTATCTCTAACAGAACGAGAAATCTTTGCTGAAAGTTAAACGCTTTCTAACTAAAAACAAGCAGCCGCTACCAGTTTGTGCAGTAGACCTAAATGATAATGAAAATTCCAAAAAGATATTCTCACTAAAAAGTATTCATCATTCAATTGTCACTGAGAAGAAATAATGTATCACCCCTCAATGTCATCGCTGTCAAGGTTATGGCCACACCAAAAATTATTGTATGCTACAATGCGTGAAATGTGGAAAAGACCATCAACACCATCAATGCAAAAGCAGAAGAAACACCAAGTGTGCAAACTGTGGAGACCCACACCCTGCAAGTTATTGCGGTTGTAGCCACCATGTCGAGATAATGCAAAAACGAATGAAAACAATAACACTAACAACCAATCTGGTGTAGGACACAATAGAAATTATTTTGTCAACCCTAGCCGATCATATGTTGACCAAGCACGAAATCTCACAGCAACTAATCCCAACTGTAACACGCAAACCAATCAGCCAATCTGACAGTCTAACCTAATAAAATAATATATCCAAAATCCCTATCGCTCTACTAACCCCTTACCTTCCTCTAATTAAAAATTGTATCACTAATACTATCCTTCCCTTACTCCTCAATGGATCCTAAACCCCAAAAAGTAATAGAAAAGTTAACAATCCTTAATTGGGATGCTAACGGTATACTAACCCAAAGATCAATCCTTATAGCATTTCTTGCCACATACAACATGGATATTCTATGTATCACTGAAACCCACAAAACACGTTCAAAATTTCTGGATATCAAGTGCATAGGAAAGACAGAAACTCCCAAACAGCAGCAGGAGAGGTAGCTATACTTAATAAAAAGAAAATCATTCGCAGACATTGATAACCTAACCCTAGAAATAATTGGAATCAAAATAAAACTAAACTATCAAAATCTCACAGTAATAAACACCTATAGACAACTACCCGTGTGGGGTTGCTGGTCCCCCATCGGGCGCCTCCCCAGGTGGCGGATAGGGGGATGCCCGTTAGATATGACGGGTACCGGAGAAATAAAATACCCGGGGTGGACCAAAACCAGCAACAACCGAATGATTGCCGGTATAAGTAGTTCCCTCCTTACTGGTCAACAGCTTCGGGTGGAAGAACCATGGGAGTAGGACACCCTTTTGTCCTGAGGTTGAGAAATTGGCCTTGAAGGCAGATGAACTAGATATGGTCAATGGCATAAGGATGCAAAGGCAAGGGGAAACCATTGCATCATAGATCCCTAGGATTCCCAAGAAAACCACCATGGAGAATCAGCATGAAGTAATGGCCCTGAGTGCCCGGCGTCCCTTGAATGGGACAGGGTGCGAAGAATCCAGGCGGACCCAAAAGTGACAATTCAAAGAATAGGGACATGAAATGTCCGTACTATGTACGAGGCAGGGAAATTAAGGAATATAAGTAACGAAATGAAGAGAAATAAAATTGATATACTAGGCGTTAGCGAAGCTAGATGGACAGGAAGCGGAAAGTTACAATCAAACGACACCGTTATATATTACTCTGGCAGAAATGATAATGTTCATCAAAAAGGAGTAGCTATATTAATTGATAGAAAAATCAGTGATGCAGTCATAAATTTTGTTCCTTACTCTGATCGTGTGATAATGATACAAATGAGAGGCGAACCAATAAATATAAATCTTACACAAGTATACGCGCCTACAGCGGATGCAAATGATCAGGAAGTTGAAGAATTTTATACACAGATAAAAGACTTGACACGATGTCTCAAGAAATACGAAGTTAATATTATTATGGGCGATTATAACGCCAAGATAAGTAAAGGAAGAATAAACGATATAGTAGGAGAATATGGACTGGGTCAGAGAAACGAACGAGGTGAAAGGTTAATTCAATTTTGTGAAGACGAAAACATGATCGTCACAAATACCTGGTTCCAGTTACCACCAAGAAGGCTCTATACATGGAGATCGCCTCAAGATAATAACGAAAGGATAGTGAGAAATCAAATAGATTTTATTCTAATTAATAAACGTTTTAGAAACAGCGTTAAAAGTGCAAAGACCTACCCTGGGGCTGATGATGACTCCTACCATAATCTCTTAATAGCAAATATAAGAATAAAACTAAGAGCGCTACGAAAATCTACCCATACTACCAACATCAATATAAATGACATCAAAAACTCTGAAGTGAAAGAAAAACTACAGTGTAAATTAAATAAGGAGCTAAAGAAAATAAACATGAATGAAGACACGGCAGAGGAAAACTGGGGTAAAATAAGAAAAACTATAGATTAAATCTCTAAGGAAGTTTTAGTACCACATAGAAAAGAAGCGAAAAAAGAATGGATGACAAAGGAAATAATAGATTTATTAGAAGAGCGGCGACGGCTTAAAAATACGGACGAAATGAGATACCAAGAGATAAAGCTAAAATTACGAAGGAAAATTAAGGAAGCTAAGGAGAACTGGATGCAGGACAGATGTAAAGAAATAGAAGAATTACAAACCAAACATGATGAATTTAATTTACATAAAAGATTGAAGGAAGTAACTGGTAATGTAAAACGTAGGATACCCTGCATACTTAAAACCGCAGATAATAAATTAGTATTAGATCCGGCAGACAGAGTAAAATGTGGGAAACCTATATTAAAACCTTATTTGATGATAATAGGGCCGATATAAATATAGGAAAAGATACAGAAGCAAATATGGAAGGCCCAGAAATATTACAGTCAGAGGTCGACTATGTTTTGCGAATGGCTAAAACTAATAAAGCTGCTGGTCCAGATAAAATCCCGTCAGAAATCCTCAAGTTATTTGATGAGGAAAATGCACGTACGCTAACGAAGATGTTTAATCAAATATATAACACTGGAAATATACCCGCAGATTGGCTCAAATCTACATTTATTCCGATCCCGAAGAAAAATAACCCAACATCATGTAACGATTTTAGACTAATTAGCCTAATGAGTCACGCACTAAAGCTATTACTAAGAATCATACAAAATAGAATATACAGAAAATGTGACATGATGGTGGCCAATTCTCAGTTTGGATTTAGAAGCGGTCTAGGGACTCGAGAAGCACTATTCAGTATGAACACCTTACTGCAGAAGTGCAGAGAATACCAAAAACAACCTTCGTCTGCTTTATAGATTTTGAGAAGGCCTTTGACCGAGTTCAGCACAATAAACTTATACAATCGTTGGCTAAAATAGGACTTGACGACAAAGACGTAAGATTAATTAAAACTTATACTGGAATCAGACCGCGGTAGTACGAACAGAAGATGGCGAAACGAATGAGATTAAAATTAAACGCGGAGTGAGACAAGGGTGTGTTCTATCGCCACTCCTGTTTAATGTATACTCAGAACAAATTTTTCAAAATGCAGTTTGGGAAGCAACAGAAGGAATAAAATAAATGGTGAGATCATCAACAACATCCGATACGCTGATGATACTGCGGTGTTGGCTGAAAATATGGAAGATCTACAAAATCTCTTGACAAGAATAAATGAGGAATGTGAGGAAGCAGGACTGAGTATGAATATTAGGAAAACCAAGTTTATGGTCATTAGCAAAGAGCCTGTTGGTCGAGTTCGACTTACAGTAAATAATAGGTCAATTGAAAGAGTCTTCAAATACAAATATCTAGGCTGTTGGATAAATACAGAATTAGATCCGGATGATGAAATAAAAATAAGAATCGAAATTGCAAGAAACGCAATTATAAAATTCAGAAGTATGCTGTGTCATAAAGGCCTAAATCTATCAATCCGTATAAAATTTGTAAAGTGTTATGTGTGGTCTATTTTATTGTATGGCGTTGAAGTATGGACCCTAAAGAAAGCTATAATGAAGAAAATCGAAGCATTTGAGATGTGGATATTCAAAAGAATGCTGAAGATACCGTGGGTAGAAAAAGTAAGCAATATCGAAGTATTACGCAGAATTGGTAGAGAAAGAGAATTACTGACTACAATTAAAATGAGAAAGACGTCGTATTTTGGGCATATTCTAAGAAATAATAAATACAATATACCGCAGCTTATAATCAAAGGAAAAATTGAGGGAAAGAAGGGTGTCGGTCGAAAACGATTATCGTGGATGAGAAACATCAGAGCGTGGACTAACATGAGCGTTGAGCAACTGTTCCGAGCTGCCATGGATCGTCAACAATTTCACCAGGTGGTCGCCAACCTCTAATTAGAGAAGGCATTCAAGAAGAAGAAGATAGACAACTAAACAAGAAGCTAGTGTAGGAAGACTTAAAAGCTACATTCAATACAACTAAACCACTCCTAATGATTGGAGATTTTAACTCCAAAAACCAATTATGGGGATGTAGAGTAAATAATCCTAAGGGAATCAAGATGGAAAATTATGCGATAAAATATTTCTTCCAAATAATAGCCTCTGAGAAATACACCTACTATCCATATTGCAGCGATCACCTGCCCGACATACTAGACATTATTTTACAGAAGAACTTTGACAAACCAATATTCCAAAATGTAATAGAAGAGCTTGACTCTGACCACTTACTAGTAATAACCTTGTTTATCACCACCTCACTGGTGGTACAACCGATATACCAAGACTTATAAGCGGTGTAGTAAATTGGGAATACTTCCGAACCAACCTTAATGACCAGCTGAAATGCCCAACCAGCTTAAGCAATAATGAAGACATAGACAACACAATATCCAAATTAACAACGTCAATAACCATTGGCGTGTACGAGGCAACACTAGTCTCCAAAACTAATAAAAAACACAACCACCAATATTTACCAATTGAAATTACAGAACTAATTAAAAGAAAAAGTCAAGTTAGGCGAAAATGGCAGAGAACCAGAAATCCGGAAACAAAACGCCTACTCAATAAGCTGACGCATAGTCTAAAATGCGAGTTGGATGAGCTGAGAATCAACACATATCAAAAATATATAAAAGATCTTCAACCAAGCGGCATTGGAACGCGGAGAGCTACCAAGCGCATACTAAAACAACGCAAGGAAATTTCAACTCTAAGTGTGGAAAGCGCAACATTAGTTACCGACGAAGTAAAATTAGCAGCCTTTGCAGCTCATTATGTAAAAGTATTCGCTCTAATAATTACTTGCGCTCCAAACCACACAGCATATATAATTAACCATATTGCCAGTGATAACTGAACCGATAATTCCCACTATCCCTCAAGAAATTAAAACTGTAATTAACAATCTTCCAAAGAGAAAAACACCTGGACATGATCTGATAAATAACTTAGTTCTAGCTCAGCTCACCAATAAATCCATAGCCTACCTTGTAACAATTAAGAACGCATGTTTCCGACAAGGATATTTCCCAAAAGCATGAAAGCATGCCCCATATACTGGTGCTTCCCAAGCCTGGTAAAGATAAAAAAATGGTTAACAATTATAGGCCAATAAGTTTGTTGACTTCACTCTCAAAGATTCTAGAAAAGATCATCCACTCCTCCTTAATGAACGAAATAACGCCACTTAACACACCACCACTAGTTTGGCTTCGGGAAAACATGAACTACTGGGCATTTCCGAAAAAAATAGAAGAAGGATTCAAAAACAAAAGCTACACTGTAGCGATATTTCTTAACGTAGCCCAAGCCTACCTAAAAGTAATAGTCTTCTCTTTCCAAGGAAAGAACTTTTGCTGTACGCATAAACTCCATAATTGCAAAAACAAAGTCCATTCAATCAGACGTACCACAGGGAAGTGTGTTGGGCCGCTGTTATTCAATATTTTCACATCAACCTTAGCGACCTTCGCGGATGATACTGCAATCCTGGCGCAATATATCGACCTCACCCAAGCCATAGAGAAACTGCAAACTGAAATACATGATGTGCATGGTATAACAGATGGAACATCCGAATTAATCCCACGAAATGCCAAGCAAAAATATTCTCCCTAAGAAGAATCAGAAACCCTCTCAACATAACAATCAATAACATCGTTCCTTGGAATCCAACTGATGCTGCCGTTAAGTATCTGGAAGTACTACTAGATACACAACTTCCTTGGAGACTTCATGTAAATCTCAAAATAAACCAAGGTTATGCGAGACGGTATCCTCTCATTAACAAGAAATCAGGATGCACAAATCATTAATAAGGCTATTAGTGCTTTAATCATCACCAATTTGGAGTAACACCGCAAAATCCAACATAGAAAAAGTGCAAACACTCTAAAACAAAATTTTTCGCATCGCAGTGAACGCACCGTGGTACATCCGCAATGAGCAGCTACACTTTGAACTAGACACACCTACAGTGCAAAGTTACATCAGTGCGAGTGCCAAAAAATTCTTCAAAACTATACTCGAATGCGATTGCGCTGTTCATTGCAATATAGGTAGACAAAATACCCATCACGTACTAAAACGTAAGCCATCACAAGATTTATGCCTATCTGAACCTGACAGTGATTAGCCAAGTCCAATTGTCAAACTGATTTGTAAGGGAATTACTTACTGCCATGTTACTGTTATTATTTACGTTACTATTAATAACAATGCCATATAACAATGTAATTTATTGTTGAATTGGCAATAAACATATTAAAAAATCAACAACAAAATAAATAAAAGTTTGACGAACAGATAATATGTGACCTATTGTTGGCAACAAAAAGCGAATTTAAGTTGAAGTTACGTTGAATAATGTGAAAAATTAGCTAATTAGAGTATTTAAGCTATAAGTAAAATGAAAAAACCCACCCAATTAAAAACTCTGACATTAATTTTCGTCCAGGTTATCTTCATTACAATTACTAGCTTATTAGGTTTAATGTTAATAATAAGAAATAACAATTTAATTTGAATTGTTTTTAAATATTCCTAAATACTACTAAATATTAATTTTAAACACCAAAAAGCTTTTACACAATAAAAATAAAAGCAGGGCTTCTTTGAACAAAATTAAATTAAACAAAAACGATTGGCCATTCGCAAGAAAATAAAAAAGCGTTTAGATTAAAACTGTTTTAGGGCAGCTATAACCTACTAGGTTACAGTGGCAATACTAATGCCACTGGTTAATCACCTTTTCTGATAATATTGAGGTTTATTATGGAAGCTATCGGATCTCTATTTAAAACAATAACAAGCAAGTGTTTTTCTTTAAGATCAAGCTATAACATAACTTTTATATATGCCTTAGGCATTTTTTCACAAAACGTGGATCCACGTTTCACCTCTTTAATTTCTGTGTAACTATTTGCTTTTTAAAAGTAAACTTAAAGTTACATTTAAGAGGGTGTCTTTGTAAATAGTGTTAAAAAGCTTTTAAAATTTTTTAGGAAAGCTTCTAGGACTAGTAAAATTAAAATGTCTGAAAGGAAACATTTCTACCTTAATATTTAGCATTTTTGTAGAATCTTCTTATTTACAATATTGCTGCTTCTGATTTGTATATTTTTAGTGCTGAAAATTTTTAGTTGTTTTGAAGTATTTGCTTTTACTTCCAACATAATAACTGAAATATTGTGCAAAACGTACAAGCATTACAACCAAGGTAATATCTACTGAATGTAAATTATTTTTAAGCTTATTCCCTTGCAAAATATGCATCTATAAAGAAATAATAATAAAGGCATTGACGTATATAGGTTCCAGATTACCCAGGAATAGTTCTAATTACTAATGTTTGAAGTTTTCCAAATTTAAACAGATAATTCCTTATTATAATTTTTTTTTTATTAATTTAACCAGCGTATTTACAATCTACTCCTAATTTGAGTATTAAGTAAAATTATATAACAATACAATGTCATGCGGGGAGCTCTAGCCAGTGCTAGTCTCCTTAATGATTACATCAGTTTTGATTAGGTTGTGCGTGGTCCAGCGGCCATTGTCGTCTGAGCCTTCTTGCGATGTCCGGTTGATTGGAGAGTTGTTCAATGAGTTGGTTAGGGTGTCCTGCCAAGTTATTGCTGTAGTTAGTTGAGAGCCTTTTGATTTCACTATCTACGTATGGAACTCCTAGGTCGTTATGTCGTTCTTTATGTACCATGGTGCATTGTCCAGCATACGGAGGGTTTTGGACTGGAATCATTGAAGGATTTTAGTGTGTGTCGCTTTGGCGCATCCCCAGAGTTGAATCCCGTAGGACCATATGGCCTTCAGGATGACTTTATACAGCAAAACCTTGTTTGATAAAGAGAGTTGGGAATGTTTTCCAAGTAACCATGCCATTTGTTTGATTTTGAGATCTAATTGCTTCCTTTTGGCTTTGATATGCGAGCTCCAATTGAGTTTTTGGTCGAGGTGCAAGCCGAGGTATTTTACTTCCCTATGGATTGGAATTGGGGTGTTATTTATGCTGGTTTGAGCGCATTCGATACGTCTTATAGTGAAGGTTATTTGAGCCGATTTATCAGTATTGACTGTAATTCTCCACTTATGGAAACAGGCTTGCAGTGAGTCTAGATGCTGTTGAAGATGTTCCACAGCAAGTTCAGGAGATTGGTTGACTGAAAGGATGGCCGTGTCGTCAGCAAATGTCGCAAGTATAGTGTTGTCTGTGGTTGGTGCATCTGATGTATAAATTAGATATAGCAGTGGTCCCAAGACGCTGCCCTGCGGACTCGGACTTGATTGGATGGATATCTGAGACTGCACTGTTCATTTTGACTTGGTAGGTTCGGTCTGTGAGGTATGACTTGAGTAGTATAGCTGACTGGGGAAGTGTAATTTGAGTTTGTATAACAAGCCAGTATGCCACACTTTGTCGAACGCTTGCTTAATGTCTAGGAACACCGCTGGACATACATTCTTCTTCTCCATGCTTTCCATTATATGAGTGATGATTCGGTGGCTTTGGTGAATGGTGGAATGGCTTTCACGGAATCCAAACTGGTGCAGTGGGATAAGCTGGTCTAGGTCTACAGATTTCTTAATGCGCTTGAGTAGTAACCGTTCAAGAAGTTTGGAAAGGAGAGGCAGGAGACTTATTGGTCTGTAGGATTGTGCTTGGGTGGGCGGTTTGCCAGGTTTCGCAATCATTATTATCTGGGCATGTTTCCATAACATAGGGAAGTAGCAGAGTTGTAGTATTCTGTTAAATATTGTGGTAATTAGTACAATCGCTTTTCTGGGAGGTTTTAATTACTTCCCAACCATTAGGTCATATCCTGGTGCTTTACGCACGTTTGTTAGTTGTATTTGTTGAGAAACTTCTGCTGGCGTAAAGGGCTTGGTTGGCGGTGACAATTGGCACGCAGTATCAATGAAGGATTCAATTTCTTTATCGTCAACATGACCTTGTACTTGTGGTGTTGTAAACACGTTAGCAAGGTGTTTCGCAAATGAATTGGCTTTATCGGTATCAGATCTGGCCCAGGTATCGTCGGGGGTTTTGATAGGAGGGATAGTTGCTATTGGCCGCTTGAATTTCTTTGTTGCCTTCCATATAGAGTTGTCATCAGGAGAGATGGGTGATGTATTGACTGAATGTTTCATTGCGAGCTTCCGCTAGCGCCTTTTGCAGTTGATGCGTTAGTCTATTATAGTGGGTTTTGTCTCGTCTATCTTTGGTTCTCTGCCATTTTTCCGTGCCCTTCGTTTCTCAGAAATGAGGTTCCGTACGTTCAGAGGAATGTTGTCTGTTTCAGGTGATGGTTTTGGAACGGGGTGGCTTGCCATGCAGCTTCTTGTATAATGGTAGTTAAGTACTGGGTTGCCTCATCAATGTCTTGAGCGTTTTTATTCTGATCTCGAGTTTAATTTCATTTTCTAGGTAGTTCCTAAAATATTCCCAGTCGGTATGCTTGTTGCATAATTTTAAAGGAGGGTCTTTCTTAATGACAGTCGTGCTGATACTTATAATGATTGGCGTATGGTCAGAGGATAGATCGAAGTTGGATTCCGTTTGTTGATAAGTATTCGCTATGCCATTGGTAACTGCATGGTCAAGTAAGTCTGGCAGTTTATGTGGGTCACTGGGCCAGTATGTTGGTTCACCAGTTGATAGGTAGTTGTAGTTGTTTCGTTGGATTGCAGCTAGCAGTCTCCGTCCTTTCGGGGTGGCAATCCTTGAGCCCCAAGCAGTATGCTTGGGTTCCAATCACCCGCTGCAATAAATTTTGGCCCCAGGGTTAGTAGGAATTCCTCGTATTCTTCAATTGTGATGGGGTGACGTGGTGGGCTGTAGATGGACGCAATGACCAGTGGGTACAGGAGAACTTCTATTTTAATTTTTGCACTTTGTATTTTGTTAGTTATAAAGGCTCCATCTCGTAGTGGGAAATTGTGTTTTGACAATTATAGCTGATCCAGCGTGAGCTGTGCCGTCTGGATGATTGGCAAGGTAAGTAGTATATTTCAGGATTTTAACTATTGTTCTTTCTGTTGCATGGGTTTCGAAATTAATAGGATATCGATTTGTTGCATTTGTAGGAAGGTAATTATTTCCGGGATGTGTCGGGTAATGCCATTGGCATTCCAGGTACCAATACGTAGGTAATTAGCCATTTTATGCTATTTTGTTAATTACTGTGGAGAGCATGTTGAGCACCATGCTGTTCTGGCTTATAAGTTGCGCGAACATTGCTTTAAATTCTGCAAGGAAGTTGGAAAGTAGATCATTAATGTTGTTTTGTCCTGTAACTGCTTGTTGATACGTTAGTGTGTTTTGAGGAGTATATGTGCTAGCTGCGTTGTTTGCGTTGCCGGTCCTATTTCTAAGGGGTTCAGGTTATCCATGGTGGGGGGCACCTGGTGGGTTTGACGTGGGTTATTTGTTACTGCTCTATATGTTGTATTTCTAGATCTCTGGAGATTTTTATATACAGTACACCCTTTATAGTTGGCCGGGTGGCTTCCTTGGCATAGAGCGCATTTTGCTGGAGTGTCTGGAGATTTCTTGCATACAGAAGTGCTATGTGTTGCACCCATTTAACACAATTATATGGTCTATTGCAGTACGTTTTAGTATGGCCATAATTCTGACAGCGCATACATTGCGGTATAGTATTTTTAGTTCTGGGCGGTTCAATGATAACTTTTATGTTACTTAGATACTCTACATCAAATATCTTTTTATTATTCTCGTTTGGCTCCAAATCTACCATAAATAGCGGCAGTGGCAGTTTAGTTGTTCTGTGTCTTATATTTATGATGTTACGTACTTTATGTCCCAGAGCTGCTAGCTCTTCCGTTATTAGTTTAGTTGGTATAGTGTGGTGAAGGTTGCGAATAGCAATTCTGTATGCCCTTTCTTCCTTAATTTGATAAGTATGGTGCACTATATTCTCGTTTCTAAGGTGTGCCGTAAGTTTCCGATAAGCATCTATAGTTCGGGCATTGACTTTGACCACATTGTTGGCCAGTGCTACTGTATAGTATTGCTCTTTCTCGATAACGTTCGTGAATTCGTTAATCATCTCGTCATAATTATTAACTCCATAAATGTATATCGGTGGAGATTTGGGGATTTTTGGGGGTGAGTTACTGGGAATTGTTTCAGGGTTGTTATCACTTCTTATTTGCGAGAATATATCAAATCTGTTAGAAGTCAAGGTTTGACTAGCTTGTTGTGAGTTAAGTGTTGTCTGTGAATTTCTTCTCCTTTTCTTAGCAGTCGTTTGCCAGCTGTGTTTTGGGGTTGGGTTATTCTGATCGTCATAATTAGGGCAGTCGGTTAAACTTGCATCGTCTTCGCCGTCTTGTTCGTCAGTATTGCCGGTATTTTCAGAATTATATGTTTGTTGGCTTGTAATCGTTTGCATCTCCTGGGGGAATGTATTTGTGTACGGATTTATTGTGTGGGAGGGGGGCGGCAGTAAGGTTTGATTTTGAGGTGCGTTTACAAATTGCGGGGTTGTTTGAAGTCTGTATAGGTCTTGCTGTTGTACATGCGGAAAATTTTGCATGTTGGGAAAGTTAAATGTGTAGCCATAATTTTCTCGAGGGGTTTGAGCATTGAATGTTGTACCGGGTGGACCGGGAGGACCGGGACCGCACCCGTTTCCAATAATTGGAAACATGAGTTAACAGCTTACGTATATTAGAATATGTATGTTTATACGTACAGTTTAATGGATTGCAATAATATGCGACTGTTATTATCAATTGTTGACCTCAGGTTCACTTATCAGCGTGCGGCGCACAAGCACTTTCAAAGATAGTAGAGCGCTACGATGTGTACACTTTGAAAGTCAAATGACCACTCTTATTATAAATTAAATACACTTGTAAAAATTAATGATATTTTGCAATTTTTTTACTTTTATGTGTATAACAAAACTTAAGCATCATATAAATTGAAGATCTATAATACATTTGTTGAATTAATTTACCAGGTATACTCTTACTGTAATCAAAGAATAGTTTAAAAAATTTTGAGGTTCATTAGATCTGGAAACCAAATAATTACATGAATTAAAAATATGTGTTTAAATTACTTTAATTGCAACAATGTTTTGTTGACTGATGACTACCGCAGCTAGAAGGAATAAATAAACTCTAAAAAATAAGTCTTATGCTGTTTTATTACAGCTTAGGCAAAATGAACACATTTTGAAGCTTTTATGACGCCTGAAAAGAAGCAAAATCATTATGCAGAAAACATCAAATATACCTAAATAGCTGCATTTGTCTTACAAAATATTAACCTAAACAGCAGTACTTCTTAATCCGAGAATAATTTAACATACGGTGCCATAATCCCACTCTTTATCTTTACGTAGTGGAAATACAACCTCATTATTATCATTAATAAGGCATTAAAACTTTCTTTCCCCATAATTTTTATGGGTTTATAGAGTGTTAGAAAATTTTAAATTATTTTTTATTATATTAAAGGAAACTTATTCCGTACAAAGAAGCAGATATGTTGTACATAAAAACGCGTTTGCATTGATACCCAAAAACGTTGTTGTACACACTTTGATTCATATTTTAAAAGAAAATTTCAGCAGTCTTAAGATTTCTTTTGTGAGGAAAGCACGGTCACTGTCTCTTAAAGTAATCAAAACCATATTTGTCTACACACAAGATTAGGATTAGGTCAAGTATAGTAATTGTTACTACATAAAAAATTGGAGAAAGCAATTGTTTAAAATTTATGTATAAAATTTAAAAGTTTTATGCTGGAACTGTCTTATGTGGGATTGAATATTTTAAAATTTCAAAGTAGAAGCTACTAGAAGTACCAGTGAAATAAATATAAAATATTATATGTAGATCAGGCTGGTAAATGATAAAGTGATGAATTGGAAAATTTATTTGTAATACTACCCAGAAATAACCCATCAATAAAAACATTGCAGTGAGATAACTCGTAAATAATAACGAGTAACTTGTTTCTAAAAAAAATACCCTTTTTATTGCTTAAAATTATTATAACGCTTTATTCGAATAATTCCAAAAAGACTCATTTTTGTTTGTGTAATCTATTAAAATATAATAATTTATCACAAGTAAAGAATTTATCAGTAACGCACAAAAATAGTAAAAATTATTAGTGTGGAATAAGGAAAAAGAGGCAGTGTCAAAAACAAAGTGTTAAGAAGTTTTAAAGATCCATAGATCCGTATTGTATATGTTACTATTAAAAATTCAAAAGATTCCAAGAAAATATCAAATCAATTATGTGTTTATTGGGTGCATGAAAGCAACAATTCCATCTCTCTCTAAAAAGCTGAAGGTGTACATTATGTTTTTATTTACAAGGATTTATGTGCAAAAGTGAACAATAACAAACCCCATCTCAATTGTAACATGAATGAGTCCGGATTGCCACTAAATAATACTCAAATAAAAATTGTTGTCATAGAAAACAGTAACAGAGCCATTAAATTAACTAACCTTGAAGAAAGTAAATATGTAGCGCTGGTTGCTTCCTGTAGTGATAGTTATGTGCATATTTTTTTATTTCTTATTTTCAAGGATGTACTGTTTAGAGAAGTTTGCGAACAAAATTTATCCAATGACACTAACGTGGTCATGAACTTTTTGTTGTGAATATGTGCAAACATTTTTTTGCGTTTTCAGTACTTTCAGAAACCTTGTTTGAAAAGAAAATGCTTGTTTGTTCTAGATGGTCTAAAACGACTCAATTGTTGGCGGTAATCCTAAATCATTACACACTCTTCAATCACTTAATAGAACTGATGCTTTAATTACTACAGTAAGCTAGCGTACGTATATAGTTAGGAGTACCAAAACGTGCATAAGACCTATTGTAAATAAAATTAGTATTTACTCTGGCAGTGCCCCGCAATGCACATAAAGTGGCATTGACGGCCAACAATATTATTAATAGTCGAACTTACAATAGTACCTTTTTGCACTGACTAAACATTTATTCTATTTTATTAATCATTTTAAGTTTGTCATCCGTCGGGTTGAATTACTGTTAGTACTCAATAACATTGGAACACTTACTTTCTTCAACATTTTACTATTATCACGTAACTCTACAAGTTATGGGTTCTGCATGAGGGCGTATTTAATTAAGTTAATTTGGTTAATTTCATTGTATTAGTAGCAGTTTTGTGGATTTGAGAAGTTTGGCCATTATTTATAAAGAAAATAATAAGAGAATGATTATTTTCCTTTACAAGGAATTGCATCATAGAGCAAGTGGTAACGTTGAGAGAGTTTGAAAAGCATTTAAGCAGCCTTAGCCAACTGCTCAGTAAAGTTTAAGTCATCTATCGACCTGCTATAAAAACGTCAGATATAAATAACAACAAAGCGGCGACCAAATTAGTCAACAACGCAAAAATAAAATGTTATATGGCAAATGTTACAAATTAGATATTATAAGGATTATTGATATAATAGTCCGAGCGGCAGGTAATAAACAAAAGGGGAGAGGTACCTGGAATGTATTCCGAAGTCATTGATATTTTGGTATGTTGTTTGTAAAGTAAAATCTGAGTTTTCGTCATCGAGGACTCTGTGCTAACTTGAGGAGAGTCGAAAAACCTCAAAATTTTCGGATTTTTTTCTAAAACATGCGTTTTTAGCGGAATATATTTCTTTACAAAGTTGAAGAGCAGTAAGTTTTCTTTAAATTTAACCGGTCAAAAGTATTTTTGGTCTAATAGTTCCCGAGTACAGTAGTTCAAAGATACAACAAATTTCTCATATTATCGAAAATAGCAAGAAATGCAGGTCTTTGCCTTATAACTTTCATTGTTCAACATTTTTATATAAATTATGTTAGGTGCAGAACTTTTCACCATCTTCAGGTAAGAATATTGTTAGGGGAGTCATTATAAAGTAATGACCTGGCGTAAACTTTTCCTTAAGTAACAAAATCAGACCGATCTATCGTAACTTTTCCTTTCGCTCATAAATTCCCTCTTAACTATCCTTCTTTTACGTTTCTAAAGTAGGGGTTCTTTTCAATTCAGTTTTTTTATAGCTTTTTGAAGTGAATGTTCGTTGGTGACTTCTTATTTGAGTGTTATTACAACGCGTTTTCTTGAATCTGCTGTAATTCGAATTATTTTCGTGGTAGTGCTGAGTCACAATAGTCATATAGTCACAATAGTGTTATTTGTAGTTGAAAAAAGAGGAATTGCTACGCTTCTTGCCTCCAATATCAAACATTAACGGTTACTGGAAAAAGTAGAGAAAATCACAGTTCATACGATTTGTTAAAAAGTTAGAAGCACGAGATATTGATTTTGGCCTCTTTACGTCGTAAATGTGACACCCCTACAACTGCCCCTAACCCAACCCGCTCAGGTAAGCCATCATTACCTTTTGATTTTAAGAAATGCTCCTAATGCGAAGAAAATGTTATTAAAGAGTACAAAAAAAAAACCTAAGAAAAAGCGCAATCCTGTGGTCAAAGTGACACTCCCAGAGGTAGTAAGCACGATTTTGCCATATACAAGACATCTAGATGAAAAATCGGAACAAAAAATTGAAGACCATATAAACATGTTGGATAATATGGACACAGATTTTATTGCGAAATACCACCCCAAGTACAATCAAAATTTTTACAAAATACCTGCACATGTCTATAAAAGGCCGGGACAACCTACTCCCAACTAAAATCAAGCCATGAAATTATATTTACCTTTCTAGAGGAGAACCTGAAAATTCTCACCCACATGTTAAAACTGTAAAAAAGCGTCTGAAGGAGAGAATATGACATAATCATCTCTGGTTCACCCAACAGAGAAAATGTCGTAAGCTTCAAGAACACTGGCCACAAACTTTTGTCTGACAATTGTTATTGAAACGGAAAAAAGGTGATCTTCAAGAAGAAAGAGCTGGAATTGTAAAAACTGCGGACAAAATTATTTTAGAGGATATCTGCTCTAAAATGTTCAGCACTACTGCTTAACCTCCCATTGATAATTTTTAAGTAGTTTCCATCATGTTGAGCCCGAGAGACTGCTCCTCCCGCATACGATCATTTTGTAAAATATACGAGGTTCACTGGAATCATGAAAGAAGAAATGTCTTGCTCTGACACATGCCACTATGCTAGCCGTGTGACCAAAATATTCTTGTCTCACAATATGATTGAGTTTGCAACGTATGTTTACAAGAAGTTTGGATCCAAACTTCTTTTAAACCTCCTAACGACCCTCATTATGAGTTTTAGACCTAAGGTATTACATAGAGCTATTAGCTTTAGAGTGGTAAATATTTTATAATAATTTATAAACGTCACTTAGACTTAGGATTCGCCCAAATATACGTAAGAGACTTTAGTTTAGGTAGCATGTAACCTAATAGATGTTTTATAAATATAATAGCATACAAAGCAGTTTGAGTTAAAATATATAAATAAAGCAAACAAAAAACGTAAACCTGGAAAAACTTTCGCTAATGCACAGTTGGACTGTCCACAGAAAGGTCACCACCTCAATGGAACAAATATCAGTGTACTGTCGCAATATAGTATTGGCTAATACTGCACTCAGAATAAATTGTATACAACCGCTTGAGACAATTATTTTTAATCAATAAAATTATTATACAACTAAAAAATAACAAATTTCATGTATTAAAATTTAAGCGATGGAATTAGTAAATTTTTTTTGTACTGTTTTTCATAGTTTAGAAAAATACTATTGAAGACAAGCCGAAAAACTCAAGAAGTCAAATAGTTCATGTATGATTTCAATTTTGAAGAAATACTAAAAACTAAAAATTAAAAAAATACAGCAAGATTAGACTTAGTAATTAATATCCTATCAACAAATTTACAAATTAAGAAAATTAAATACAACGTTTCCAAGAAATGTGCATTGCTGTTGTTGAAGAGAAAATTTTTGTTTATAACAGATCCTTTAATAAAAAAAAGTTCTACACTAATATTTAGTTTTTCATTGTTTATTTTTTGTATTAATTGCACTTTGATTTTGTTATTATTTTTAATATCTGAATTAATAAGGAAGCTCTAAAGAGTTTTTTATCTTGTATGAATTACAAAGATAATTTGTTATAAATTGCAACTTTTTATATATATTTTTTATAGCTCGACCGCACTTCTTACTAGTATTTTCTGTTGTCCATATTTTGTCGGCAACAAGACCCTCTCTACTGCAGCAACGGAAGAAATACTTATCGTCAACGATGACAAGCTATAAACTTTAGGTAAATGTCCATGTCTTAAGATGACACCTCTGCTAAGATAAACAAAATTTGTATATTAATAATCTTTCTTAAACGAACTTATTAAAGAAACTAAACGTAAAGTAATTTAAATGTCTATTTCAACAGCTACTTTTTATATGATTTAAAGAAGAAAAATTGCATTGCAAAATACAGAAGAGTTAAAAGAGGTAGAAAGTTAAAGCAAATCAAAAGAAAAGTGAAATATGGACTAGCAACATTAAGCCTTAATTAAATCGGGTAATTTATTCAACGTACATTAATACCTTGTGAAATAAGAGTTATCATCAAGAAAATAAGTTGTACAGATATTTAGATTATCGTGAGTAATTCACAGTTATTTCCACAAAAGCGTTTAGTTTCTTCCTAAGTAGAATAGAATGGTGCACACCTTTTTCGAAAACAAATGACATTTTTATGTGCTATAATATTTATCGTAAGTTGTTCTGTTGCAACCAAAGCAAGTGATGTTATTTTACAATAAGTTACAGTTTTACAAAAATATTTAAAGTGTCACTACCCGAAATGTTTACAAACTAGTATTGCAGCGGAAATGCACGAATCTCAACAGAACAAGCAACATTTGGTACTATCAATATTACAAAAAAAATGTTAAAGAAAAACTCATAAAATCAAGCGATGTTAAGAAATCCACAAGATTATATAGCAAATTAGGGTCATGAAACAATTGCTTACAGAAAACGCAAGGAAAAATAATGTTTGTAGACGAAGAAAATTTATAGTGACTGAAGTATTTACTATTCAGATGTTATTTTGAACTTGATTTTTAAGCAAAGAAAGGTTGGTTTGTGCAGTTAAATGCAAAGATGATTAAAATAGAAACATGGTAGGGAGCCAAAATAGAGCCTGAATTTACAAGAACATAATGACTAGACGTTACAGCCGACTCTGCATCACTTGGAAAGGAGTTATCATTTTCTGACATTTAAAATAAAAATGTTGATCGTACGTTAAGCATAGATAAGGAATAAATTCATAACAACTAACAGAAAGCTATCCAGCGGATTATAAAATATGATGCTCTATTTCTGCTTTTGCACTTAAACCTAATCGTTATTACACAAAATCGTTGCCATGTGATACTAGATAATAATTATGACCTTACTACATCAGAACGAAATATCTAATAATAAAATGTTTTGTAATTATATTATGAATTGTACTTTATTTGATTTCTCAAACAAAAATACTCATTAAAATTGATAGAGGTCTCTTCAAAGAAACTGATTGTATATAAAAAGGTAAGCTCGAAAAGAAACAAGACTAATTCCAAAAATTTGTACAATTGAAGGTATGGAACATATATTAATATTCTTGAACTTAAGATTCTTGAGCTTCAATACAGCGTTATTAGCGAATTAAAATCTTAAAATACAGTCTAAAAATAGTGTTCTTCAAGATAGATGTGAACCGGGAAAAACAAAACAATTAGAGCGGGACCAAGCCCAAGCTGTAGAGAGGTTGGGATAGTGCTGCCATGGTTTAGTTTGCCAGCAACGACTTATGATCCGGCGAGATGTTGGCTATGTGAACGCACAACTTCTTCGTCGGCTGCCTAAGTACTTTTACGTAAATGCAGCGTTAACCTTCTATATAATTAGTATAAACTCATTATGGACAACAGCATTAAAGTCAAAGAAGACGGTAGGCTTCGTTTTCATCTTTTATGTGCTCATATAAATTTTGTTTGGTTGAGAACTCAGTAATGTGTCATTTAAAAATCCGTCTTTTCGTCTTTGGAATGTATTTAAAAACTCAAGTTTCATCACCAATTATCACTTTCTTTAAACAATCAGACTCACTTGTCATACATTCCAAAAATTCATGAAAAGTTGACATGATTTTTCTTCTGTTTATAGGTTAAAACCTTAAAACCTATATTTAACACAAACTTTCGCTTGCATTTTTATTCACAATGGATCTTAAAAGTCTCATTTTATCTGCTATCAATCTAACAGTCAGGCGCTGGAGTTTAAAACCACTTTCATCTTAGTCATATTTTTTGTAGTGTGAGACGTTAATGAGCACGCTGCACGTTACTTCTCCTGGTGTCCTCTTTTCATTTTCTGAACGCTTGTGTTATATAAAAACTTGTACTTTCAATAAAGAATCCTTCTTATAGGCGTTTTGTATTATAACAAGCTTTTGGGTTGCAAATTTTCGTGCACTATACAAAATTTTATCGACACTGCGCTGCATTTTAAGCTGAAACGCGACGCTCACACAGCTGTCCACTTATTAAGCCATACATCCTCTGTAAAAACTTAAATGAAAATAAGCTGGATCGGACCGTTTATGTGACATCCTCCATCAACCGTCTAGCTCGAAGACACCGCCTTCCAAACTCTTCTGACTGGAAGAAGAAAATTAGTTTTATTAGTTTATATCTTGTATAATAAAACAAACAATGATGAAAAAATTTAGTAAACCAGTAATTATTGCTAAGTGGTAATAAGTAATAATTTCTTAAGTTTTTTAAATTGTCTTATAGTTTTTGTTGATACAAACAGTGAATTTGCATAGAATGAAATGTTACAGGTTACATTACTAGAGCAATTCCAGGAAAAAAAATTAAGCACCAACCGGGCATGGAATCATTAGCACATAATTGAAGAAAAATTATTTATGGTCCAATAGTGCTAAATAACAACTTTTATGTAAGGATATTGTTTGAAATAGGTCTTGTAGATTCTATACTGTAAAAAATATCGGTAAAATTACCAGTTTTTCAACGGCAATAAAAGTAACAATAGAAATAAATTTATTTCTAAATTTCGCCTTTGCAAAAAAAACTAATTTGTGTTGAACCATCATAGTGGTAGAGTTTTCCTTATATGATGAGACTGGAGCCTACATGGTCATTGTAGAAGTGTTTGGTTGGTCCGATTTCATTTATAACTTGCTCCATTTTTCCATCTAAAATAAGTTACTTGTTTCAAGCGATACAAAAAATATGTATTGTACAAAATATTTTCAGTTTTTAAGCTAAATTTGACGAAAACTTCATAATATTTTAAGGTCAATATTTTTATTACACTGATCTCAACTTCAGATGCTCTAAGCATGTACAAATAGAACCTTGCTGTTGAATTCCTCGGATATTTATGGTACTTTTTTTTGTTAAGGCGCACTTACTGGCACTGCAGCCTCGAGGATTTATTGTGTTTACTAATACGAAATCTTATATACCAATAAACAAGAACCAGGTTTGCAAACAGAGGATCAATAAAAATATATGTTATTAAAGGTATAAAAAAGTGACTTTTTTATAAATCAAGTTCTTGTCAATATGAACGATGATCAAGCAAGTTTACTAAAGCTTCCTAAAGCCTTCCCAAATAAAAGGTATTTTTCTACGGGAGATGTAATATTATAGAAATCTGGTCAAATGGTCAAGAAAATTATACAAATTTTACCGAACATGTATTTCAGTGAAACTGTCAAAAACTCTGTAAAATGGCCAAGAAAACAACGCAAATTTTACCGAATATATCTTTCGTGCAAATTTCCGATGTTTCTTAAAATGTTCCCGAAAATAATGAGTATTTTACTGACCTTTATATTCGCTGAAGTTTGCCAGACTCCCGGGAATTATGATTTTCGTATTTTTTTTTTGGTAAAATCTCCGAATTACTTTTTAGAGTATCAAAAACTTACTAGGTTTGTTGATAATTATACAAAAGTGTGCAATAATATCAAAACATAAATATTTTATAAATATGCACACTAAATTTGTATGAGTATAATTTCCTTAAAACGTCTTTAAAAATACTGTTAAATGTCGATCCATTGTTTTAAAGACGCTATATATTAGGGCGTTCAAAAATGACTGGCACTGCCCCTCAAAACTCCAGTCATGTGAAAGATTGAAATGTGCAACTAGTGCATATGTAAAGACTACAGTGCCATATGATGCCGCCAGATAGCGTTGTTTGAGCTCACAAAAAGAAAATTAGTGAGTTACTCGTGTAATGTTACAAATCCAGTTATGGACAAAGGTAAAAACCATATAAAAAAGTAATCATAGACAGCAGTAGACAGCATGGTTTTTTGAAGAAAAGAAGTGAGTGTATCGAATATTCACACGAGATTAGTAGTTGTGTATGAGAACGTATTACCAAAATGCAAAACCATGTTACGTTGCACATTTCTCTTAGAATTTTGAGACCAATCAAATTCGACAAAACAGCAAATGCAACATAAGACTTTGTTATGACAAAGATTTGTACTCATCGATTTCCTACACTGCCCAGCAGAATTAGAAACGTTTGGCATGTCAATAGTTGCTGCAGCTATGTACTGTGGATTCATTCATATACGTTCGTGGTTTACAGAATGGCAGCGCATTAGAATTTTTGTACAAAGAAGCTACAGGCCGGATAATTTATTTCAAAAGAAACGAATTAGGAGAGAATTATGCTGCTAAGAGGCATTTAAACAATTCCGCCGAATTGTCAACATGATAATAGACAGCTATCATTGCTGCCCTGTAAGCTTTTAGGTATACCGTAGTGCCTCACGTACCCTATTCACTGAATTATAAATCGAGCAACTACGCTGTTTGATACTATCAAAATTCTCCTCCAAAATTGTGCCATGTTACAGCTAAAAATGGTTTCCAACAGCTTTGCATAAATTTCCGAAAAAACGCGAATAAACGATAAAAAGCAATACATCTAATTAAGTATGAGCTCGTAGTAAAGGAAAAGCGAATTTAGCACAAAGTAGTTTTAAACTTTCTAAGTTCTTTATATTACCGTAATTTAAATTCAAGCCAAAGACTGATTCAAAAAGATTAACAAACGTGATTTCTGAATTTAGGCCTTACATTTATTTATTAATTCATTATTGTATTACGTGTTGCACATTTATAATATTTGTTTATTTTTTTAGAATTGAAACAAAAATAAACATTATCCACCTCACGAAAGAAACCTTCTCCTCATGGCTAAAATAGGATAATAACATTACAGAATAGAAGAGACATACAAAACCGTTAAATTGTAATTTAAATCAATAACAATTAAATAACTATATACAATATGTTAAAAAATTTTTAAAAATAATGTTACGAACATTAGGATTGTGTGACGATATTAAAAATACTTTGCCGATTAAGTATTGAGATTCTTATCACACCTTTGTTATTATTTTGCAGCTCTAGTTATTAGGGCTACGATGTAGAGTTAAAAAATGGTTATAGTAAACGAATTAAATACATCATAACTCTTGATTAATTAAAGTGTTTGAAGCCATATTATAATAGCCTACATTAAGACTACAGCTAATCCAAAATAAAGCTGCTCTTTTGTGTAAACACGATAATCATTAATGGATATAAACTTTCAAAAAAGATAAGCTTAAAAATATACTTTAGTCTCTAAATACGGTATTTTATTTTCAACAAACATTAATAATATTGATATGTAAAACTTGACACATTGTTCCATATTGACATATAAAAAGGTAATATTCAACATTATGCTTTTATATGCAACATAAACTTTTTAATTCAGATATGCAATATTAATAAATTTTGTATGTAACGAAAAATTTTAATTTACTTTTATATCTTGTTATTAATGTGATGTTCTCAAATACCAATTAATTATAAATACAATATGATATCCTACTCTTAACGAGATAATAATAATTATTTAGTTTAGAGACTACAATTTTAATGTACTGAAGGCTTAATTAGATTCACGTGAATACTGTAAAGCGTTAGCAACAAATGCGAAATCATTAACAAGCGCTGCAGATGTTCCATTTTCTAGAGTTGCTACTTTTTGTTATTGGCTACATTGACTTGCAAAAGACATATTTTAAATTAAAGAGATCTTTCCCTATTATTCCGCTGAAGGGCAATTATTCCATAACAAAAGCAACTTACCTTAGACGTTTAATTGCCGTTCTACTAAATATGCTAATTAATTTTAGGAATAAGCAAGTCATAATATCAAGCCAGTCGCTATTGTTCTTGCTTTGCTGGCATATCTCCACACACCAAAATCACAAACATAGAATTGCTAATTAATTTCGGTTTTACTTGGGGTGCGTGTAAGGATCTATAAGAGATTTTATTCGCATAAATCTTAAGACTATTTTCCACATAAGATTCTTTTAAATGAGAAAAAAATATAAAGGGGTAAAATACTATTTTTATTTTTTAAAAGCATTGCATTTTTTGTAATAATACACATACTATGTATGCAGCTTACATAGAAGTTATACGTACACGCTACTATTGCTGCACACATACTGAATAAATTTTTTAAAGAAAAGCGGTTGTGAAACTGGCCTCAATTTATTAATGCAAGAATTATAAATGATAAACTATTACGAGTACAAATTAATTTGCGACCTTTTTTAATGACAATTACAACTTGAAAAATATTTTGGTCAGCGAAATAGTTTCTAGCAGCATCTGCAGATCTTTAGAATTATTCGGGTGGATTGCAAATTTTCTGTTGGAAAATAAACGCCGATTTAGAGTTTTAATGTCGAAATTTACCAAATGGCGTTAACAGAATGAAGGAATCTTTAAAAATCAAATATTTCTTGAGTCATTTTCTTTGTATATGACTTTTAATGCTGGCACTAGTGTCTAGATAGTAAGGTAGTCTGAAAACGCAATGCTTTGTAGCGAAATCAGAATTAATTTACACTTGGTGGAAATAAGGTAATTTAACATCGTTATCAGCAAGTTAGTCATAAATATACTAAAATTGGTTAATAAAATAGAGAGGTGCTCGAAATGGACGCAGAAATCTGACTTTGGAGAACCTCTATCAATAATTTGTTTGAAGGTTTCGATAATAGCCTCTATTACTCGAGTAATCTACAAATTAGTCAAAAATATTTATTTTGAATAACACTATACGTTAGTATATAACATTTTATATCAACGATATTTTATTGAGTTGACTTTTGTAGTGTAAAAATATGTCAATTGCCGCTTCCCGTTTATAAAAGTACAAATCTAATTTAATATAAATGATACGAATAATCGCGTTTTTTTATATCACAACCTTTACTTATCTCTTGCAGTGCACGCTTAAAAATGCATCATGTCACATCCAATGTTTTGATATAATTCAATTATCCAACAAATTAGTCTACCGTTAGGATTAGTTTCTTCAACTTTTAATTACGCAATTCCTGTAAAGTTTCAGAACTACACACAACCTGCTTATACAGTACATAATAATGAAAATTCTACTTATCAATCGGTATAGTTATACTAATTATCAAACTGTTAAATGAAGTTAAATACAAAAACATCACAAAGAAATGGCATCTTAAAAAAATGAATAAAAGGATCAATAACAAATAATAACATATGATAAGTAAAAACATCTAAAAACTAAATCGAAATAACTCACCGCCACTACACAATACATTCTTATTAGTTAACATTGAAAACGTATTTGAGGTCACTTATCATACTGTACATGATATCAATACACCAGAAATGATCAAAAACTTCTTCTTCTATTATATAGGATATTAGCCTGTTTCTGACACCCATTTCTTATAGTACTATGAGCCATGTTGGTCGTACTCCGGGCATTAACAACTTAAAATATCTAAATAACCGCCCATTTTTATACATTTGACTATTAGCTATTAGTAAATAATTAATAATTTATTAGAGGTTATAGAAAAAGCACGTATTATTACTAAAGCACTAACAAACAACACAATGAAAATTAACGTTTTAAACTCGGGCTTTTATAAAGAATTAATAATAAATCTCATACAAGATAAAACAGTACATCGAACTTACCAACTTAAAAAAAATCGGAAATACAGAATGACAATCAGAGGTCTTCACCAATCTATACCAATAAACAAAATTATAATTAAATTGGCCAATCTATGACATGCCGAACGCATCATTATTGAATATACAGCATTCGCTATTATTATTCATGGTTGACCACCTGAAAAATATATAATATTTAAATGTACTCAATGCTAAGGTTACGGACTACAACACAAAGCATGTACGAGGGTTATTTTTTTTCAAGGTCCCTTTGGTCGCTAAATGAAAATCACATTCAGAACCAAGAAAATTTTATATGGAATAATGTGATACAACATTAAGCTACTTTTCGACGTAATCGCCGTTCCGATTCATACATTTGTCGTAGCGTGGTGGAGAACGTGCGCTTGAACTTCACTGATTTACGACTCGGGGAGTGTAATTGCATCCACTGTTTGGATTGCTCTTTCGTTTCTTTAGTTTCGTAAGGGACCCATGTCTCATCTCCTTTGACAATTTTGTCCAAAAACTCATCTCCGTCGTAATAGTAGCGCTGGAGGAAGGTTAATGCGGCACCCATTCGCTGAGTTTTGTGATGGTCAGACAACATCTTGGGAACCCATCTCGCAGAGTTTGGGGTACTCGAGTCTTTCACGCACAATGGTATAGAGAGCTGACCGTGAAATTTCCGGAAACAAATCACTCAACCCAGAAATTGTGAACCGACGATTTCCGCGAATCGCCTGATCCACGCGCTGAACATCGGTTGACACTGGCTTCCTTCCCTGGCCGCCTGCATCATGAACATCTGTGCGTCCAGCATGAAAGTTCCTGCACCATTTCCGCACTTTGCTGTCACTCATGAACGTTTCTCCGTACACTTGACTCATTCGTCTATGAATTCAGTATGCAGAAATCGAATGACTGAACGCAATTCACATTTGGCGGGAGCCTCTATTTTTCAAAGCATGTTTATGTGCTCCCTACGTGCTCAGAAATGACAACTGTGATTCGACGCGTTCTCCGGGCCAACTAGACGCAGCGCAAGACCTAGCAGATTTTCCCCGAAGCTTTCGTTTAGCGACCAATCGGACCTTAAAAATAGCCCTAAAAAACATAATTCCACCTCTCGCCGAGAATACAGAGATTTTCAAAGAGTAAGGAAAGACACGGACAGAAAAAATGTAACTAATTTAAACACACCATTCTCAACTTAAATAATTCTTCTCCTTTCCATAGTAAATCAGAATGAAACACCAATAAGACCTCCAACAGACAAGGTACTCTAGGCAAAAGCTACTTCTGTTTGAAATAACATAAATACAAACACAAAACTACAAATTAAATCATTAAACAGCTATTAAATTTTTAAAATAAATTTAAAAATATGTTTGTGGAATTAATTTATCAAAACAACAAGGTACTTAAAATGTCAACCAGGATTATAAATAAATTAGAATTTTTAATGTATTATGTAATAAATGAAGCGGATAGTATTTATATTATATTATATTTTACAAATAACAGCACGAATACTACTGGTTTTAGGCTCTTACACATAAAAAATAAAAGCCTACTGCGTACGGTCTGCTCGTCTGTCCATTCGTCGATTTTTCAGCTTTTTTTTAAACTAAAAAGTAACTTGTCAGAAGTGAAATTTTAATCATAGTGTAGAGTGCAACGTGATCGCAGCACCTTATTGTTAGACCACTCGGCCATCCTGCTTTCATGATAATTTTATCATAAAAATGTGTATGCATAAAAGCCCGAGATATCCGCGGAACATTGTTCCACATTCCTACCTTGTTTAGTGATGGTATATTTAGGGAAAATCTTAAGTTAGAAAGCGTAAAATAATTCTAAACTTTTGGGGGTAGATCTACAAAATGTCTTGGAAGTTCTTAGTAAAGCAACTTTATTAAAAAGGACCATTGGACAGTGCCACCGCTATCAGAACTTTAGATAAGATAAATTCTGTTACTATGCTGGAAACCCAGAAAATAACTGTTTAAGAGACTATGCTATAAAGCAGTTTTTCCTGTGTATTTAAAAATATATACCTGGCTCATTTATATGATCCACTGAAGGCATTAAATGCCCGATCACGACAAGAGTTTGATGAGTTAGCTGCTTGTTCTATTAAAACCCACCGTCCCGCTTTAACAGTTAATAGTGTATACCTCATAAATCTGTTCGTAATTATAAATGCAAAGCACGAAATGCATTGAAAGCATCACTCCCGCCTCAGAACTTGATGTTGGTATGATTACAACGACAGCAATTAATTGAAAACATAACCGAGTTTGCTCGGGCACTCTATGAGCTAATACATAATAAGGTCGTTACTGTGGGACATACGTACTTATACCTCAACAAAAGCATGAACAGTCGATTCCAGCGGCAAACATGGAGCTGTACAGGCTTATTAAAACAATTATTGTAACAACTACAAACGGAGTAACATTAAATGTGTTTGGATATAATAAGCTCTTCGATGAGAGCATAAGTAGAAATTTGTTTGATCAGTTGTTTGAGCCTGGAAATGTGTTTGTACTTGATTGCGGTTTCAAGATAATAAAAGCGGATTTTGAAGTTACAAGGTACAAAGTCATGATACTCTCGTTCTTGAAGGGCAAAGACAAGCATTAAAACGAATCGTTTCTATCTTTGCACGTCAGTACTCTATAATGTTGAGAATAGAAACAAAGATATCAAAAGCCACAAGCATGTGTTAGACACATTACCCACCAAGTTAGTTTCAACGTTAGTTGGATACAAGAATAGCAACCGTCATTGTGGAAATCAAAACAGTCACGTAATTGATTCTTACCCTCATAAATGAAAAATTTGATACTAAACCAGAAGCTGCACATGTATAAACCAACGACAAATCGGTTAGATTCAAAATGTTTGTAGAGCGAGAACTAAAAAACGGGGGAAGGGAGACAAAAAAAATGTATCAAATATAACACCTCAATAGCAAAATACACAAAAAATGTGCTAGCTTTTCCGTATCAAGACGTTTCTTCGATCTAGATTTTGAACTGTTTCAAAAGATTTTCGGACCTTAAAATGACTTTGTTCTAGGCGCCATGAGAGAAGCTTTATTATATGTCATGGTCAATGATGCGACTCGACGCGAATGGGCGTGGCGTGTGAAATGTTAAGTAAAACTTAAATAACTTTACCAATTGGAGACGTGTTGACATGATCGACATATCGTTGTGCCTCTATTTTCAATTGCACCAAGTTTTATTAGTCTAGTTCAAGCGGAACTCTTTTATGAAAGATGACTATCGCTCTTTAGTAGTCACTATCGACTCCGCCATCAACATACGCATAGAAAACATATAGAAGTAACAAATCAAAGCCTGAGAACTCTTAAAGTTTCATTAACAAGTGTGACGGGCGTCTTCAGAAAAAAGAAAAATTTTCCAAAAATTTAGTTTCTGTTAACGTTGACGTTAACTGTACCGGAAAAATCAGAGGTTTCTGGGTCCAGCCTCTAAACTCAGTCCTGTTGATATGACGTGGCATGGATGAGTATATGGAAGTAAAAGTCGTTTCCGTTTAGTCTTACGGAAAAATCAAGATCTTTGGGCTCTTATAATCGACCACGTAGTTGTAAATGCTATGAACGATTGAGTTTACGTGGCCTCCGATGCCTCTTCAAGTTTTGTGTTTCCCTGTCCCTTCTTTGCAGTTCCTGTTATGGCTGATACTTTAAATTCTTCATGCAATACTATGTTCTTCCAATTCAAATCTCTAACTTTCCAAGTTGACAACTTTCAATAATCAGTGATTTCGTCCTTTTGCCTATTTTGTATACCCATTTTTATATTTACTGTTCCTTCATCTGTTGTTGCTTGTTGCACTTCATTTATTTTTGTATTTATTTTTTGTAGATTTTATCATCCATGTTCCCTTTTTGTTACATCATTCAATCTTTTTAGAGTTCATGTTTTCTCCATTATCTTTTTTGCTTATTCCATATCCATTGCTTGTATTCTATCGTAAACGTTTTGTGTCCAATATTTACCTTTTTATTCAGTTTTCATTTCATTTGCTTTCATCTAATGTGCTTTCAAATTTTTTTGTGAATATTTGTTTTTCCAACTTTATAAATTGGCTTTGCTCTGCCTGACTTTTTCGTTATCATATATGTTTTTTACTTTCCTTATCCTATAATAAAGAAAGTAATGTAATAGGTGTATAAATAAATTCTCAGCTTTAGATTTCACAGAACACAAATCACCGTTTACATGTAACGTATTAGTCCGCCCTCTTGCGGTTTTAAAGCAATGACATTTGGTCTTTCGAAACATCATGCGATTTGGCGTTTGATGCACATAACCTCAATAATCAGCTGTGTTCACGATGGCAATCACAAAAGAGCATATTCGATTTTCTATCCACTTCGCGTTTCATCTTAAGAAATACGCTGCTGAAGCCACCGAAATGATTTGTGCTGCATATGGTGAGAATGCTGTAGGAGAGTTTAGTCTTGAAGATCAACCACGCGCTGGACGCCCTCAAACATTTGACACGGATGAGCTGCAGACGTGTCAGGCTGGGAAGCTCTTCCACATGCGGCCTATAGCCCAGACATGGCCCCTTCCGTATATCATTTATTCCGGTCGTTACAGCATCACTTGGCTGATACGCACTTCAAAACAGAAGAAGTCCGAAAATGCATGGATAACTTTACCGTCTCGAAACCGGTGAGCTTCTATCACCAAGGAATTCGCAAGCTACCCGAAAGATGGCAAAAGGTCATTGATGCCAACGGAGAATACTTTGATACTTAAGCTTTCTTTGTTTGTTTTTAAATAAAACTTTAATTTTGCAGAAAAAAGCTGAGAACTTATTTATACGCCTATTAATTGGCGGAAATTTGGCCTACCCAGTTTTATTTCATATATATGAACCTCTTCCATTCTTTTCTTTCTTTTAATAAGGAAAGTAATGTAATTGGCGGAAATTTGACCTACCCAGATTTTCACATTTCTTGACAAATTATAGCCTCAGTACACCAAAAAAGTTGGTTTGGGCCATTAGTTCGTGTGTGTGTCTGTCTGTCTGTCTGTCGGTCTGTCAGTAGATAGGATATCTCTAGAACTGTAAGAGCTAGACAGTTAAAATTTGGTGTGTAAGTTACTTGTAGGTAGGGGACGCAGTGCGAAACTTTTGGTAAAAATCGGCCGAGCCGTTTGATCGCAAGGTCGCAAAATCGGTCGCAAAGCAGTCGCAAATCTAAACGGTTGAAGATACAAAAAATTCATGAGAATAAAAATGATTTGTTATCACAAGATAAACATGAATTTAAAGTAAAAGTTAGTAAAATAGGAACTCGAAAAAAAAAATTGAAGCCCAGGATTTTTGCCAGAATTACCCAAATAATAGGATATGGAAAGTCGTGTTATGTTCACACATGATTTTTATTTTTAGTAAACATAATCCTTGTCCAACTTTGTGGACCGCTTTTAGCTGTACACTTGCTTTCAACTCTTGTTTTAGAAAGCTTCCCATTTCTTCTTTTAAGGTGCTTACGTTGATTGAGACTACATTTACTCCCGTTACCACGTTTCCTTCTCTTTTCTTTTCATGTTGCTCTATTCCTTCGTTAACCTCTTTTCGCTCCTTCCTTATAATTTAATTTTCTTTCTTGATCACCTCGTTTTTCTGTTTTAGTTTAATTAATTCCTTGTTATTCTCTGTTTGCAATATTTTGTCCAGTTTATCTTTGTTTTCGTCTGTGGGTTTTTCGGGTTTTTTCCTATTTTTTGTCTTATAGAGAGTTTCTTTTTTATTTTCCTTGCCTTTACGTTTTCTCTTTCTCTGAACGGTTATGTATTCTTCGTTACCTTTTGCTTTTATAAGGCAAATAACCTTTTATTCATATTTTTAACCGACTTCAGAAAAGGAATATTGGAGAGGCAGGCGTGTAAATAGCCGCTCTCGTGGATGCATGCGGTGTGGGATACGATACCGATGCGGCTCGTAAGGACCAAAAAATGGAGAGGCAGGCGTGTAAATAGCCGCTCTCGTGGTGCGGTGTGGAAACGTAGTACGGCCCGTAGTGGAAGGTCAGCCGATAAGGCCAAATCGTCCCTTAAACGGCCGTCGCGTTAGCGGATGGGGGCGGCTACCGATATCAACCAATGAATTGCCAAATCGCTCACCTGAATCGGCTTCGGCTTCGTCGGCGATTCCAAGGTGGCCACCTCTGCGTTGCGGATCTGGTATCTTCGGGATGTTGAGACACGACCAAATTGGCCGAGCTGCGATGCGTGAATATTTGCGGGGATGCGAAATGTTTCTGATGTATGCGGGTTAAGACACGACCGTACTGGCCGCGCTGCGGTGCATGAATGAACTTATGCGGACTAAGACACGACCGAATTGGCCGCGCTGCGGGGCGTGAATCCTTGCGGGGCAAAAGCCCATGCCGCCCGTGTGCGACGGCAAAACGCAGCTGATATCAAAGGCTCGCATTCCGCCGCGATATAAAGCGGTTCAAGGGCGAAAAGGCCGCCACACCAAATATATATATATATATATATTATGAACCGATTTAGATGATTCTTTTTTTGTTGGAAAGGGGACACCTCAAGGGTTGTTCCATTTTTAATTTCATTGGCATTGGACTGTGGACTTCAAAGATACACAAGGGAACTCCTCAAAATCAAATAGGAAATGTATAGTAATTGAGATATTGGTAGGTTTATAACAATCCAAAAACTAGACCAGACTTGGACTGCGAAGGCACGACGGAAATACTTAACAATAAACAATGCAAATGTGGAAATTAAATTGAAATTCTAATTAAAATTGAAATTTGAAGTTGGTCTTTTTTTATTAAAAATTGTTATCTTTTTCAATTCTATATTTTGTACTCATATGTGATGATAAGTCACCAATATGCTATGCATTGTTGGTTTCTAACTTTTTTAATAATTTTGAGCTTTAGTAGATATTATAGCTAAATTTTTTGACCAATTTTTTTAAAAATTTAAATTTATAGTAGTTTTCTTAATTAAATTTGTCTACTGGTTCTTAGTTCTATTAATTTTGTCCTATCATATATAATTTATCTTTAGATATATTTTTGTTTTGTAATAGTTGTTACGTCGCCTACATGGGTTCTTATTTTCAATTTTTATTTTGTTTTAATATTATTTTGTGATTATATCGTGGTTTACGGTGGGAATTTTCCGCCATATTTCGTCTAGAAAGTATTAGTTCTGCTAAAGTGTCCTCTTTTTACTTATGTTTTTCAGGCTGTATTAACCTGTCCCTTTGTCAACTTCTTTTAAATTACTTTAATAATTTTAATTAGTTTTATTGCTATTTAGATTTATTTCAGCTTTTTAATCGTTTTTTTCTTTTTTGTTATTGTCAAATTATTATGTAATCAGTAAATATTGCATATATTTTTAAAATAATAATGAAATTACAGAATAACTTACTTTCTTTTGAGCACATTTAAAAATATGTTCTCCCAATTACTAAATCAAAACAGCATAATTCTAACCATGCTCACTACTGTTATTAATAAACTCACTAAAGGCTAACTCAATAAGAATAGCGGTATGGAACTCCAACGGACTCAAAAATCATATCCATTAAGTAACCCTATTATTAAATTGCAATAAAATAGACATACTACTCATCTCTGAAACTCATTCTACATCTTATTCGGTAACAAATATACCATACTATAACATATATTATGCAAATCATTCGGACGAAACAGCACATGCAGGCTCGGCAATCATAATCAGAACCGCAATAGATCACTATGAATTATCGTCTTATAAAACTAACAAAATACAAAGTGCATTAGTAAAAGTTAACTTATTTCCTTGGCTTCTAACTGTTGGAGAAGTCTATTGTCCACTTAGGCATTCCATTGCAGCCGAAAAATTTCAAGATTTTCTTCTCCCACTTGGACCTCGCTTTTTAATAACAGGAGACTGGAACGCCAAACATACTAAGTGGGGTTCCAAGTTAATTTTATCTAAAGGGCAAACACTTTCCATACCATACAACAATCTACTGGCTGACGGACTTACGCAAAATCCCTGATCTGCTGGACTTTGCGGTTACCAAAGGAATATTCAACATATATAGTAAAATTAAAAGCAATTTTGACCAAAATTTAGACTACTCCCTAATAATAATAACTGTAAGTACAAATATTGTATGGAAAACCATATCACCAAAACTTTGTACCGCTAAAACTGACTGGGAGCAATTCCAATTGTACTTAAATGACAACATTAGTCTAGCACATAAAATGTACACATCCGTCGAAATCGATGCAACCGACGAATACCTTACAAAGCTCATGCAAGAGGCTACCTGGCAAGCTACACCAATAGATCTTAAACGAATATACGAAATCCACAATATACCGTTACATATTAGATAGTTTGTAGCTAAAAAACGTAGAACCCGTGCGAAATAGTAAAGATCCAGAAATCTTCAGGATAAGACCACACTTAATAATCTAACTCGCCGACTTCGGAATGTCATACAAGAAAACAGAAATGAATCTATCGCATACTACCTCTACAACCTATCGCCAGAAAACCACACTATCTGGAAAGCGACAAAAAAGACCTACTACTCACATACCATCCATAAGAAAAATAGATAGAAGTTAGACTAGAAAAAAATAAAAAAAATACCTTCGGAGAACACATAGCACAAGTGTTCATCCCATAACCATCTAACAATCCTAACTTTGATATTGAGATAGAGGAATTACTGAACTCGCCAGAACAATTATCTCTACCTCTGAGCCTGCCTCACCTGCAGAAGTATACAGAGAAATCAACCAAATCAGTTCATACAAAGCCCCTGGCTATGACTTCATAGTAGGGAATATATTAAATAATCTCCATAAAAAAGCAATAGTACTGATTACGACAATCTACAATCGAATTTTTGCCATTTCTCACTTTTCAACTCAATGGAAATTTGCATTAATAATCATGATCGCGAAACCTGGGAAACCTCCGCAAGAAGCAGCCTCTTATCGGCCAATAAGCTTATTACCTTTGCTATCTAAAATCTTCGAGCGATTACTGTTATATAGAATCAAAGAAATAACCCCTTCAGATGAGTTAATCCCCATTCACCAGTTCGTCGTCCGTGTAGGACATTCAACCATCCAACAATGTCATAGAATAGTCAGCTATACCAAGGAAACGTTTAAAGGCAAAAAAATGTGTGCCTCGATATTCCTGGATATCCAACAGGTCCTTGACAAGGTATGGCACTGCGGGTTCTTGTATAAAATCAAAAGAAAACTTTCTCACCAAATTTTCCTCCTCCTAAAATCCTATCTAACTTCAAGACATTTTCAAGTTCAGTTCGAGGTTTCGCTATCAAGCTAACATGCTATTAGCTCCGGTGTTCCGCAGGATAGTGTCCTCGGTCCCTTTATCTATCTTCTCTATACTAAATACATTTCCAACTACAGACAATAATTGCTACCTTTGCAGATGACACTGTAATAATGTCATCTGATAGCAATGCTAGTAACTCATCCCAAAACCTCCGGTCACACCTAAATCTTCTACAAAGCTGGCTCGATCGGTGGCGGATCAAAGTAAACAGCGCCAAATCAAGTCGAATTACCTTCACTATAAAACACTCGACATGCCCATAAGTCACTATCCTTAACCAACCCATCCCAATAAAAACTGAGGTTTAAAACCCAAAAAACAACAACTCAATCTAAAAACTAAAAGTATACACTGGCTAATCGGACGATCATCTAAACAATAGAAAACAAGCTATTATTATATAAAGTTATTCTAACACCTATATGGTCCTACGGGATTGAACTGTGGGGATACAGTAAGCGACCCAACACCAAACTACTGCAGTCCTTTCGATCGAAGACATTGCGCACTCTGGTATGTCAGCAACTTTCCACCATGACCTCAAAATCCCATTGATCTCGGAAGTCGTCAATAGTTATGCAGCTAAGAACAGGGTGCGCACCTTAAATCATTTCAACCCGCTCATTCCAACCTCTACCCTTCACCTTTAAAGAGGCAATGGCCAGAAGATCTTATTGAGTAAATAGTGGAGACTTTCTCATATGTCTAAAAAGTTCTGCACTAATTTTATCACTGTCCCGAATGTTGTAATTCTTATTTTTTGCAGCCTGCATTTTTTGCAGCTTATGTTGCACATGTTTTTATCAGTTTTTTTTCTTTACATCCCTTGGTTTATTATTTCGGTTATTTTGTGAATTGTTGGTAGCTCTTGGTAAAGTTATACTTAGTTTTATTACGAACCCTACACTAATATTTTTTATTTAAGTTATATTCTGTTACTCTGATACGTTCTCAATTTTTGTGTTATAGTTTTTTATCTTTCTTTTTTATCCTCTTTTCTACTACTTTACGTTCTACTCGATAATTTTGTTTAATGTACTATATATTCTTGACTTGATTACTCTTTTCTGTATTCCGATAGACCATTCGTTATTTTTTAGATCCCGTATTAATTCTATAGATTGTTCATAAGTTTTTAGTGAATAAAATGCATTTTAAGTTGCACTTTTAAATACATGCAAGAACGCTACATTGTTTTAGAACTAGTTTTTACTGTTAACAACTACATGATTTTTTTTTATTATCGTAAACTAACCCCATATGCTTGGTTAGCGAAAACTGATTCCAAGAAAACTTAGTTTAATTTTATAGTTTCAAAACTGAACATTGAAATTAATTTAAAAAAAATGTTGGCAGCAATATCTTAATTCATAATAAATATGTACAAAAAAGAGAAAGTCCAAATTGTTTTTATAAAAAGATCTTTTAAATAATAATTTTATCATTTTCGGTTTTACAATCTTTTACAAACCAAGCAAAGCACATTTTAAAGTGTGCAACTTTGCCTTGACATAAAAAAGTGCAAAGGATCTGTTTTTTGTTAATCTTTTGTTTTAAGTAACTGCTAACCAACTCATTAAAAATTCAGGTCGGATACCGTCCACAGCAAGAAATTAAAATTTTATGCAATTAGCATTGCGTTCGCGGAAAATCCGCCGCATTAATAAGACCAAACTTTTCTACGGAGTTTTCTCTAGGGCGCGGTTATGGATATTTGTGTGGTGCAAGGCAAAGTTTAGGAACTTAACTTGTTTCAGAGGGCGTAATTAATGGTTACCTGCAAGTGGGCCACTTTTACAAACTTCATGTTTTAGCCAGTCTATTTCAATTTACAAAAATAACATATTGGTGGCATACTTTAACAACTTTGAAGAAGTACTAAATACATAACTAGTAATCACTAAAAGCACGGGTATATGTTTTTTCTTTTAACAATAATGTTGTAATATAATTATAAATACAGAACTTTGATATTACATTTATAGTTTGTAAATAAAGTTAAATTTGCTTTAGTTGACTTCCTGATTTATCATAGTGTGGAATGATTTTACATAATTTATATAAAGTAAAAATATTTTCAAGATCAACAATTTGTAGTTATAATAACATTCCTAAGCGCTATAAATTAAATTGTTTTATAAAATACATGTATAATATTTTGTATAACAACTAAAGTATATTTTGGTTTTATCAACATTGTCTAATTCCCTTAAAACCAATTGTCTTCAAGTTTTTAGCTTGTAAGTCTGCTATAGCAAGAGAATTTTTCTCAAAAATGTAAAACAAATAAACTAAATAATATATTTACAAATTACTCGTGTAACCATGTTTTAAAAAGTTAATTTTAAGAAAACTTTTTCGGTGTGATTTACTTTGACTATGTTTTATTATCAGAAGTTTAAAATTGACGCTGTCTTGGTACAACCTTTAGTGGTATAGTCAATACGAGATGAGTTCTGCGGATGGACCAAACGACCAAAAAACCCTGCAGTAACTGGAGAAACACTACATAATGGAACTGTTACTCCACCCCACCTTTACTCTTAATGTGACACCATCAAATTACTCTTTGTTCTAATTAGTGGTTCACTTCTTAACCGGATGCCATTTTACTAAGGGTATCAGCAGTTCTCTAAGAATAGTGGTACCAACGAGGCAGGGAAAACTTGGGTCGTAAAAGCATAACATGTATCTTGATTTTGAATTTTGTATTTTTTTTTAAATATTAAATTTACAATTTTTTATATTAAAAATTAAAGACTTTTGGCGTCTTCATATTATGTTTAGTCTATTTCTGTAGAATAGTTTTACACAAAATAAATTCCAAAAAAGTTTTTCTCATCAAATAGTAAAATTTATTGAAGGTTTGTTGTTATTATGTATCTTTGAAACCTAGTTTATTGTTGTAAAATCTAAATCACATCATATATGTGTAAAATAAAATTATATTTTTTATTTCCATATCAAAGAGCAAAGAAAGAAAACAGCGCTTAAATGGCAAAGATGTTATTAAAAATAGTGGAACTTGAGTTAATAATTATTAAACACTTCACAAATATACTAGTTAAATTGTATTAATTAAAATTATTAGATCCCTCTTATATTATACTTGCAAAGGCTTTTGCGGTTAAAAATAACTGAACAATTATATACAAACTGTCTTCATGACTAACAATAAAAAAGATGACGTTATTCGCTCAGCTAAAGATCGTTACTTCCACAAATCAAAGGAAACGCATATAAAATTACTTTTTCCAATTCCAAAAAAATCGCTTCTATCTCCTATCCCTCTAATAGAAATATTCGTGAAGCTATAAAAATAGGAAAACACCGTCAATGCCTCAATACTGAGATGATAACCAGCGCTACCTGTTAATATTCCTTGATCCTTATTGTACTATGACTTAATTTTTCAACACCCACTTATATAATATTTAGACTCTTCATTCGATTATTCCTTATTACTTGCCTATCGGCATCAATTTTTTTGTATATATTATGAGCTTCTCTTATTATTAATTATTGTACGTTTATTTATAGCTATTTCTGTGGCGTAAAATGTGTCAGATCTGTAAGTAGAGATTAGAGGGGTTATTTTCTTAATAATTCCTGTTTTTATTTTCTTTGGTATTACTTTTTTGTCAAAAAAGTGTTCTCTATTGCGTTGAAAAGTGTTCATGCTGCTCCTCTGCTTTCATTTATTTCTTCGTCTAATCTTCCATTTTGTAATGTTATCCCCAGATACTGGAATTTATTAACTTATCAACGTTGTTTATTTAAAATGCATCTGTTTGTTTTCTCTTGCCTACTTACAATAAACGTTTTGTTTTGAATTTGATGTTAAATATGTTAAATGATTTTAAGGTGCTGTAAATATTTAGATTAATGTTTATTGTCCTTTCACCTTTAGCAGTGATGACTATATCATTGGCGTATAACAATTCTGAACTTTTTTTGCCTCTAATTTTTAATGTGCTACTTGTTCTACTTATTTTTACTTTTTGTTAGTTTCATTCAAACTATTAGAAACGGTAAAGGGCTAAGGATGTATCTTATTCCTTTGTGGTTTCAAACATTTATGACTTCTTATGCTTAAATCTGACAAAGTTCTAAGTTTATATATTATTTTGCTATTTATTTTTCTTTGTTCCATCTGTAGTTATCACATGTGTGGCTCTATGGTTCCATAATTACATCTATAAATATAGTTGAGCAGTACCTCATTGTTTCAAAACATTTGACAATCTTGCTTAAGACTGGATACATTTCTTCGGTGATATTTGTGATATTGTAGAATCCAAATTATTAATCAAGAATTAGGTTTTCCAGTAGTATAACTGTAAGTCTATTTTGTAGCAGTTTTCCAAATACTATTGATAGCCCTGGAAGCAAACTAACAATAATTCCATTTTTTTTAAACTTTCCAGGTTTGAGGATTACTTTAATCATATCGACTTTCCATTGAATAGGAATAAAGTACGAGTCTTCTTCTTCAGCCCATTTGTATACTCCATTGTTGGATATAGGCCTCTCCCAATGTTTTCCAATTTTCTCTGTCATATGTTTGTTGTATCCAGTTTCTGCCCGCTACTTTTACAATGTCGTCTTTCCATCTAGTTTTGGGTCTTCCAACACTCCTGCGTCCTGTGCGGGGTCTCCATTCTATTAACTTCTTGGTCCATCGGTTGTCTTGCCTTCGCATTACATGTCCCGCCCATTGCCACTTTAGTTTTAGGATCTTATGCATAACATCTTGTACTTTCGTTCGGCTTCTTATATAATCGTTTCTCTTTCTATCTTTGAGAGTTATACCTAACGTTGCCCTTTCCATGGACCTTTGGATTACTTGAACAGCTTGTGAAGCTAGAATGCTTTTGTTAGTGACCACGTTTCTGAAGCATATGTCATTACGGGCAAAACACATTCTTGTATACTTTAGTTTTTAGTATTTGGGGTATTTTTGATATTAAATACTTCTTTTAAGTTTACGAAATGCCGCCCAACTCAGATCTGATTCGTAACTATTCACCTCCTCGTCCTGTACCATCTTTATTAGTAGTTATTCGCTGGCCTAAATTATATATATTCCTAGAACGTTTTCTACTGTAGAGTTTTCTTATCATTATTGTTCTATTTCCTAAATTAAAGTTTGCCATGACTTTGGTTTCGATTTATGTCTTATTTTTAGTCCACATGTTTTGATACTTATTTGAGTTCTCTATATTTTTGTACGTTATCAGGTCGTTGAAACTATATATGTTGGTATAATGTGCAGATTCTTACCGTGAGATTAAGCCCTTTTGGTCCCATATTATGTTTTGAGATATCTTCTATTGCTCTTTGTAAAAGTGCTCTATTGGTTGAAGGTTCATCTGCTCTGTCTGACTTTCATTTATTTCATCGGTTAATCTTCTGTACATTCGTGGACGATACTGAAGCCTTGTATTACTGTATCAAGGTATTAATTAAAGCTATGTCATCTGTTTGATCTTCCTTCTCTTACGTAGACGTTTTCGTTGCAGATGTTAAATACTGTCAGAATGCTTCTTAAGTCCACGAAACCATTACTACGTTCAATGTTATTCATTCACTCTGAGTATATCATTGTACAATTTCTCTGCCTTGATTTTGGATGTGGTCTACTGGTCCCGTATTATCTTTCCTTTTAAGTTATCACCTACTTAGTACCGAGGGTATGGGCTTACGTCCAATTTATGTTTCAAATTTCGATCTTTGTTAAATATAGTAAAGACAGTTTTGTGGATTATTTGCATGATTTTTGTCAGTAGTATATGGGTCTATAGTTCCTGGATTCTAAAAGTTAATCGCCTCTTTTGTAAAACTTTAACTACTTTTAGCTGATTTTCTCGATGCTTGGTGGACAATTATTAATCAATGTTCGATTAAACAACTTATTGAATTTCCAAATACTATAACCGAACAATAACTAAAGATCATTTTTAAATTCCGGTTGAGATACCTTAACAATGCTTTCCATTGATGATCAAAGTACGAGTATAATCTAGAAGTAGGTAAGTAGATGGATAATAAAAATAAAAGATTCTTCAACACTTCTACGTAAATCAGAGCATACCCAGGTAGTTTTTATGAATTTATATTTCTAAATATCTTCATTTTTGTATCAGATATGGTAAAGTTGCATTATAAATAGACTCCTTTGAAAGGATTATTTAAGAAGCAATGCTATTTCTTTTTCTTCTTTGACTGAGATATCAGATGGTTTGCAAAAGCTAAGAATTTTTTATTTTTTCAAGCCTAACTTCCATTTCTGGTACGAAGGGGTGGCTTATGTTGCTGTTTTTTTCAACTTCTTGATTGCTTCCCAAAACATGTACCTGATATATTTTGATGGCGATAAAGTTTTAAATAATTTTGTATGGACTGTTTTTTTAGCAGAAACAAGCCTTTTAAGCCCAGAAATTGCTTGGTTCAATCGTCACTTGTCTGCTGAACAGCTCATTGAGCATATACTTTTTGAAATTTTCTACTTTAGTAATATGGGGTCTTTGAACTAATGACATACTATGTTCCTTTGTAAAGATTGTCTATCAAAAAGTCTGCCGCACAACTTCATGGAAATATTCCACTGCTAAAGATAATTCTTCTTCCGTTTTTAAGGAAACTTTAGATAACGTTGCTTTATTTATAAATTTTCCGAATAGCTCCTAACTTGTATATTTATTACATAAAATAAGTGCTATTTTACTAACTAGTGGGTATGTTTCCAAGTTTATTATTATCAACGAGTAGTCAATTAGGAAATCAAGGCAAGACTCGACCTTCAGGTAATTCGAATTTATTCTATTTAGTACATAAAAATCAAGTACAATTTCATTTACTGGTGAACTAATATGTAGGCTCTTTAGCAGAAAGGTACCGTTAACTAATATTGTTTATAAATTGTATTAATTCTTAGCCTTTAATTAAGGCAATTCGAGCTCCTTATGCGCATTTTTAGCGATCAAATCGCCTCCTCCTATAAATCCGGCATACAAAATATTTAAATAGTGCTCGTATTGTTGAATTCTTGTAATAGTTGAATTAAAAACTCAATCATTTTGATGCCTATCCCCGGGAGTTTAAAGCTGGTCTTCGCTCAGTTTGTAGTTTAAGTCGAAGAAACGAAATAGTAAGCCGCCTTTGTTTTATCTGTCTAGATCAGAAAAAGGTAATAATAAAAAATTAAATTTCGTCGGTGGTAACGATCACTCATAATTTTTAAGATGCTTCTAGTGTCTCCGTTAGCGCTAGGACCGTTCGTTGAGATCTGAAAAGCATGGCTATTCAGATTTGTTCATTGTAAGCACGGTCAATACCAAACGTCGCTTGCAATAAAACAAATCTCACTGCCATTGGAGTATAGCATAATGAAAACAAGTTCTGTGGAGCAATAAATCTCGCTACATAATCTGATAATCTTGGTGTCGGAAACATCATGGGCTGTTTTTTTATGGTTTCTTTTAAGTCCCGTAATTGCTTTAGCCAAAAAGATAAATGTTAAAATATATTTTAATATTCTTGACAACTCTGTGCTACAATTCTCTGGCAACAAAAGGACTTTTTCTATGCCAACAGGATAACTGTTTTATCCAGAGAGCGAACGTTACTTTGTCGTCACATGAAAAGATGGACGTTGAAAAACTGAACTAGTCTTTACAGAACCCCGATCTTAATTCTATTGAACACCTTAAAGAAGAATAATGCAGATTACGCGCCAGACCAAACCGCTCATCTTTAGTGGCTGGATTCACTCCAGCTGTCGAGGAGGAATAGAAGGCTATTCCTACGGACATATATCAATAGCTAGTAGAAAGTCTTCTTAGTGGAGTGCAGGCTGTAATTGGAACTGTAGTAGAGCGACATGTCACATAAGTCTCTAATTCTACAACAGTAAGTTTCCGGATGTTTTTGACTATACTGAGTATATACATATGTAAGTGATGAGCCAAAACAGTAAGGTTTTGAATAAAAACATAACACAATTAATAGGAATATTTTAAGAAAAAAACCATTTATGCTAAATGTAATTTCAATGTTTGATTATTATTTTGAAGTATTAGGTTTTAATTTAATATAAAAATTACATAGATAACTTAAAGGTTTTTCATTTAAAACATTTAGAAACTCGAATTTATAACTCATTAACCTATATCTCACCTACTGTACCTTCAAACAAAGTTTCATAATTTTTTGCACGTTCAGGTGTTTTATAAAAATACAAAAATAGTTTTTTGAGTTTAGTGTACTTTTCATGAACATCAATGCTTTATGAGTTCTGTTCGTGCATCGAATCAGAACAGACGTGTGTGAGCCAGCTAGCTATACCTGGGATATCGCAACATGAGTACGGCTGCTGGCCCGCCAGCTGACCTCGCCAGCGTCGCGCGGGAACCGGCGGTATCTCGAGTCCCCGGGAACCTTCCAAAATCGTAGAGTTCAGGGGCAGAGATATCAACAGCAACCTTTGATAACAGAGTAAGTTGTGCTAGTATCAATAATGTAAGCGCAATCGGAATGATAAGACTATGAAAACGTTTTCTACGGGACATGGTCTTATAAACAATGCGCAACAAATTTTGCTTACATCTAATTTTATGTCATATCAGCCTATAATAAACACACAGATGTTACAGATGTACCCGACACAGTCAACAAATAGCTCAATGTTAGCATATTGTCTGCCAAACCAGGAACAATACAAATCTTACGTACAAATGCCTATTTCGCAACCGCAGTCGCAACAATTACAACACCAATCACAGCATAATACGCAACAGCAACCACAAACATCTCAATACAACTCACAAATAGAGAGAATGCTGTCAACCAGTGACGAGGAAATTGAAAATGAAAACCCATCCAAAGAAAATTCATGGCAAGTGGTGAGGGGTATTAAAAGAAGGAAAACGTTTACTAACAAAAATCCGAAAAATGAATGTATAAATTCAAGGAATAGATACAGCACCCTGATACCTCGTATTGAAGAAAGTTCAAGCACAAATAACATTGCTAACAATGTTGCAAAAACCCCTCCTGTGTTCGTATATGGAGTGGCTAACTTCCCAGAAATGAGAAAACAATTAACTGACGTAATAGAAGAGGAGCAATATACTACCAGAAGTATGGCAAATTATACTGTAAAAATCAATTGCACTACCCTAGATACTTACAGAAAACTGGTAAAGTTTATGAATGAAAAAATATAATACACCATATTTATTAACCAAAAGAGGAAAGAGCCTACCTAGTAGTAATAAAATATTTATATCACTCAATGGACCTATTGCAATAGGCCATTTTTGTGTATAAAATGTGGAGGATCCCATAGCACCACAAGCTGCAAAGAAAGCAAAGATACCCCAGCTACTTGTGCTTTGTGCGGAAGAACTCATCCGGCCAAGTATAGAGAATGTGACTATTATCATCGCCTATATAAGTCTAATCGAAACAAAAACAATATTAACAATTCCTAACCAGTACCAACACCAACAACTATAAACTCCAACCGCCAGTGAGCAACTTCAACAAATTTAGTACAACCAGGACAAAGCTATGCAAGTGACTGATAACAACAGAAACAGCGGTTCTCTGCTCGAAAAATTTCTAGGAAAGTTCAAAAACATGTTTAATCAGCTTGTACAACAAAATAGCATGGTACTAAATATGCTTACTATGCTATTAAATAAATTGGCATAATAATGGCTAAATTTTTGAGGATTGCGCTCTGAAATGCCAACGGGGCAACTCAACACAAGGAAGAAATAAAATTATTTTTGGTCCAAAATTCAATAGATATTTTATTAATAAGTGAAACTCATTTCACAGACCGCAGTTATTTCAAAATTCCGTTCTATAAATAATATTATACAAATCACCCTGAAGGTAGAGCATATGGCGGAATTGCAATACTAATAAAACAATCAATCCAACATCATGCATTGTTAAAATATGAAGAACGCCATCTTCAGGCTACTTCAGTAAAAGTTACATGTATGTCACACAACATAACAGTCAGCGGTGTATTGTCCACCTCCCCACAAAATTAAAAGAGCACACTTTGGAGATTACTTCAAAACTTTGAGTCCCAAATTCATAACAGGAGGCGATTTCAACGGCAAAAATATATTATGGGGATCACGGTTGACTACAACAAGAGGTAGAGAATTAGCAGGAGTTATCCAGAAATAAAATTATCCATTTCTATCAATCGGTACCCCAACATACCGACCAACGGACACCAATAAAGTTCCGGATCTCTTAAACTTCTTTGTAACGCACGGAGTTTCCCTATCATATACAGATGTAATGCCAAAGAAAATAATTGTATTGCTTACATATGTATTTAATGCCATCTTGATACTCAATTATTGGCCAATATTGCTGAAAACAGCACAAATTATCATGATTCCAAAGCTTCGTAAGGACAAATCAAAGAAGACATGTTAACGAAAATTGGATCCCAGATCACCAATTTGGATTTAGAGAGACATATTCGACAATCCAATAGTGCCACTGCATAATACGAATGATAAATAATGCTCTTGAAAATAAACAATATTGTACAGCGGTATTCCTGGATATAACCTAGGCCTTTGATAAAGTGAAAAGAAACTAGAAATACTATGAATTAATAAAATCCTATTTAGCAAATAGACAATTCCAAACTAATTACAACAGTGAAACATCTAGTTTACATTCGATAAAAGCAGGTGTCCCGCAGGACAGCGTTTTGGGCCCTCTATTGTACACTCTCTAAACGGCAGACTTACCAACAAACAGAAACATAAATATTTGCACGTTCGCGGATGACACGGTTTCACTTGCTAATCATGAAAAGCTAGAGGTTGCTGCTAACTATGTACAGAACTACCTAAGTGTATTACAAAAATGGCCCCAAAAATGGCGAATAAAGATAAATGGATAAAAATTAAGACACATAACATTTACACATAGAAAAGGTCGCTGCCCAACCTTAAAAATTAATAATGAGAACATACCACAAGCTGAAGAAGTGAAATATCTTAGACTAATTCTTGACAGCAGATTAAACTGGAAGGGACACATCACTAAAAAACGTAAACAAATAGACCTGAAGGTAAGACAACTAAACTGGCTTATAAGAAGAAAGTCAAATCTTTCACTAGAAAATAAGTTGTTGATCTATAAGACAGTAATTAAGCCCACTTGGACTTACGGAATTGAACTTTGGGGCTGCGCCAGTAAGTCTAACGTGGTAATTATCCAAAGAAACCATTCGAAGATACTGATAATGATCGTAGATGCTCCGTAGTTTGTATCAAAGCACACAATTCGCACTGATCCCAAAGTGCCCTACGTTAAAGATGTTATACACGACAGAAGTGGCGAATACTACAATATGTTACAATCCCACATCAACCCTTTAATGGAACCGCTCATACTCAACGATGGGAACAGGAGACTGAGATGTTCGTGGCCTGTAGACCTCAAATAAAAAGCTAGAGGAAACACCGCAGGGTGCATTCCTCATCATGCCAAAGGTTATGATTATATTTATATTAATTAATTTTTGTAGATGTAATCACATTATGACATAAAATTAGCCTATAGATTGTACATTGCTGATTACATTGAATAAAAAAAATAAATGCTTTATAATAATCTAGGCTTGCCCTTTTGGTGTGGCGGCCTTTTCGCCCTTGAAGCGCTTTATATCGCGGCGGCATGCGGGCCTTTGATATCTGCTACGTTTTGCCATCGCATACAGAACGGCATGGGCTTTTTCTCAGCCGACATATTCACGCTCCGCAGCGCGGCCAATTCGGTCGTGTCTTAACACCCCGCAAATATTCACGCACCGCAGCTCGGCCAATTCGGTCGTGTCTTAATACCCCGCATATATACGTTCCGCAGCGCGGCCAATTTGGTCGTGCTTAACAACCCGCAAGAAGCAGTCCGCAGCGCGGCCAATTTGGTCGTGTCTGATCATCCCGCAAATACCAGATCCGCAGCGCGGCAAGGTGGCCACCGTGGAACCATCGCCTACGAAGCAGAAGCCGATTCAGGTGAGCGATTTGGCAATACTCGTTGGTTGATATCGGTAGCCGCCCCCATCCGCTTTCGCGACGGCCGTTTAAGGGACGATTTTGGCCTTATCGGCTGACGTTCCAATACGGGCCGTACTACGTTTCCACACCGCATCACGAGAGCGGCTATTTACACGCCTGACTCTCCATTTAAAAAAAAATGTTAATTGCTTATTGGGCAACTGTAATTATATTTTTTCAAACAATTAATCTCGTGTTAATTTTACTGTATGTATAAATTCATTTTTTAATGTAGTAGTAATTTTTTACCTGAAGTTTCTTCAAGACCTGCAAAAAAGTAAATTATTGTTTATTACTTTTCCGATTGTGTTTTCTACATTAAAGCCTAAAAATTATGTTACTCAGAAAAAACATACATAAATATTGACTTTCTTATTGTTGCCTATTTTTTGTTGTTAAAGAAATAGAATCATGTTTCTAAATTCGCGTCTTCTTTTCATTGGTGAGATTGTCCTAAAACAGCGTAGACAATATCTAATCCAAAATATCAAGACACGTATTTTTAACTAATAACTTTATGTCTAATGGTCAATATGATGTAAACAATATATAGTTTACGCAGAATGGGTAAATCAAAGTAGCTCAGATACTCTAAAAATGATCTAATTATTAGTTGTACATAAACAGCAAATTGATCGAAGACATTTCAGCCCTGCTCAATGCGCCCAAGGCACTTGTTACTGTCATAATTACTAAGTGGAAAAGTGAAGCCTCAGTCACAACGAAACTGCGGTCGGGTTACGCTTGACGTAAACGACCGCGCAGAAAAGTCAGCTAAGCTGATAATTTAGACAACTATAATTATATTTGGAGAATTTCAACAAACTTGATGGAGCAGCCATGAAAAAGCCAAGTATTTTTATTGCAAATTTTAAGTGTATAAACGACGGTACTGAAATGTAGACAATTGAAAACTTATATTTACTACAATAGTTACATTCTACATTATTTTACTGTAACACATTTCTAAGCGACAACTAAAGCAAAATTTATATAAAAATACCTGCAGATATAATCCAAACACGCAAAACTTTAATATTAAAAGAGATATAAAAGACCTACATTAAACTTTTACCAAAAAAAATTTACGAGCTCTTAAGGGTTATTATAGCTATTAACTATAAAAGCTTAGTTGAAAATATGTATTTACCAAAACATTAAAATTTTAAAATGTATTAAAGTATACAGAAAATCATAAAAAATTACTCATTTAATTTCATGAAAACGAAAAGCAATCATATGTAGGCCTTATAAATCACTAATTTTTTGAGATCTGAAACAACGTTAAATATTACTTATTAGGAAGCAATCTTTAAGAAATACTATAATGGTTATAAGTTTGCAAAAATTTAAATTTAGAATAATCCGGAGAAACTTGCGTATTATTAACATTATTTTTAATAACAACTTAATTGTCCTAATATTGCTTTCTAGAAATCATCATCACACTTACTAAAGAAATTCTATTCGTGCATCAAACTAAACAAAGGTCTTGTGCATATTAGCGGTGATATAATATGCAGCGCCCGCAACTTAGATAAGGTTGGTTATATTTATTGCTTATTTTCAATTTAAGTTCACACTTTGATTTAGTGGTATGGAAGCATACTCGATGCTCAGTATCCTCAAAATTTCAAGTATTACGCTAAAGTGTTGGAGAGAGAAGTAGTGTAGGTTAAGTGATAAATGATAAAGCTGAGGAAACGTTAGTACCTAACCAGTACCCTATCCACCCATTAAATCTTCTGGGCCGCTATACTATGACCAGAACAAAATACATATTTCAACAGCCTCAAAAACATGCAGCAATAAATCAGCAATATAATTCAAATATCTTGCACTTAACACGCAAATGGTGCAAAGTCAGAAATGTAAAACTGTAAACCTGCTAAAACAAATAAAAATTAGTAAGTCTTGGTTACACAAGTACTTTTAAATTTACCTGTTATAATAAAAGCATTAATGAAACTAAAAACCGTAATATTAAAGCAGCAATGCTGAAAGTGCGTTATTCAACTGATACAGGAGATATAAAAAAGCATTGAAGAACATAGATACAAAGTGAAAAGCATATGCGATATAAAACAAAAAGACTCCAAAAAAGCAACTACCGTTAGTCTTTTTAAAACCGCACCCGATAACAATGTCAATAAGATAATCTATAAATAAAAGAACTATAATAAGTGTTAATACAGAACGAACCCACACTGTATAAATTATAGAAGTAATCATTTAACTATTGATTTTTAAAAGAACAAAATAAATGTAGATCTAAAATGTGTAAACTTGAAGCAAGTCACCTACCAAACTGCAGAGGTTGTCTTATCCATAAACTACTGCAAAATAATACTAAAAAAAATAACTAGCGCGCCGATAAAATACACATGCTGCAACAATGTACATCTGCACACCAGAAGACATTCATGATTTTATAAAAAATATGTTAGCACGATTTATAGAACAAATAAGTATTATGCTTATACTTTTGACCACGGTAACCTTAAAAATTGCAAAACAGCATAGGCAAAAACTAAAAGCATTTATTTTAAACGACAAGCTAGATATTGTATTAATACTTAAGGCCTACTTAATTGAAAACTTCTGCCTATAAATGTATAATTATTCCATCTACAGTACACATTACCTCGATAGTACGGCACATCCGGGTGCTGTTGTCGTAATATAAACCTCGATTAAACACTGCGATAACCATATACAAGCAATAAGACAAACATAAAAAACTGGCTAGAAACCTTAATAATTTCTGTGGTATATTTCTCATCTAGATATTTTATAAGACAAGAACATTGATCGCTTCTGTTACACCTTGAAGACCGATTTATTACAGCAAAAGACTATAATTCCCAACAGTATCATTAAGCTTTCATAGTGATTACACTCAAAGGGAAAAAACTGCTGAAAACAATTGACAAGAACAATTCTTATGGCTTGTCAACGCATTTACTGACCGACAGACAACAACAAGCTATCTGATTCGATTGACTCCTATATAGTAAAAGTAATATCCCAAAACTATCTCAAAGCTAAATCAAACTTAGATCTATTGCCAGATCACTCTCCCATCATAATTATGCTCAGTACACAGGTACTTAATTGATGCAGATTTTCAAAATTATTCGATAAGAAAGCTAACTAAAAAATAATGCGCATCAATTCAGGAGTGCGTCAAGGAAGCTTATTGGGACCAACGCTTTATCCACTATACACTTTTAATTTTCCAACAATAAATCTAAAAGTAACAGCCACTTTCGCTAATGATTCCGTTATAATGACATCTCAACATAACCTAAGTATAGCGTTACGTTACTTCCAACACCATTTAAATAAGATTCAATTCTAACATAAGAAATAGCGCACTAAAGAGAATGAAACCAAAACAAAATTTGTAAACTTCACTTTATTTAAGAAAATTGTCCTCCAGTTTTCTCGAACAACTAACAATTTCCAGAGGAAGAATATGGAAAGTGTATAGGAATTTATTTTACCGACTACTTACATGGAGAAAACATATGTCAAACAAAAAAAAAATAAACTGGACATTAAGGGGAGATATATAATTAGACAAAAAGAAAAAAGCCGATTTTTAAGAATTTTTTAAAATTGGTAATTAACATTTCACATTTATGAAACTGTAAGTACTTCACAAGAATGTATTGAACTTAATAAAAAAATTTAATGTAAGTAATAACAAAATGGCGGAGTTATGGCCTATGGTTGCGGCAGCAGTTTTAAATCGGCGTGCATCCGAGCACTTCGTAGCCTTCAATCTGGAAAAAATAAACCGTGGGAATTTATTTTAGAGACATGTAGTTTCTATATGACATTGCCAAAACTTCAAAAATGCAAAGAAAAAAAATGGCGTGCAATCAAACCAAAAAATTGCAATTTTTCATAAAATTTTCATAATTTTTTGTGAATTTATCAAAAAAAATTAATGTCATCTAGAAGACAATTGTATTGTTTAAATGTGTGCAAAGTTTCAAGTCGATCGGCTGAATAGTTTTTGCGGTATCACGCACGCCAATTTGGAAAATGTTTTGATATAAACACAATGCAAAAACTCTACCAACGGAAAAACTTCGACTGATGGAAAAATTCGACAGACAGAGAAACTCGTCTGACTAAGAAATTCGACTGACTATGATTGTAGTTGCTGTAACGTACATTTCCTATTCTTATTCTATATCTGCTTTCAAAACACGAACAAAAAAATAGCAAAGGAAAGGTTCCATACAGAGAGAGAACGGAGAATTTGGGCGTTGAGGCGCAGTGTACACAGGGGTGTAACTTACAATTTTTTTTAAAATTTTGGGGAAATATTCTACAAATCTGTCTGTTAAAAGAATAAAAGAAAAAATGGATTTTTTGAAAATTCTAATTGTATATCTTCCCTTAAGTTTCTTTAGAAGGCAAAATACTTTTATGTAAACCAATACTGAAGACAGTGTGGACTTGTAAACTACAGTTATATAGGTCTTCAACCTAGCAGTACTTTAACAATTTCAGTCAAAAGCACTGCGTGCTGTTGTAAACGCTGCAAGGCATATGACAAATGAACTTATCCATTGTGATCTACATATACCTTGCATTACCGAGGAAATTAAAAAGGTTAACACGGTATCGAGGTAAGTTGTTCCTTTACCTTAATACTATAATAGGGCTGCCGCTGTGGCTCACTGATCAAGATCATTGTTCCTCTGTCCTCGAGCCGGGGCAGGCGAGTTCAAGTCTTGCTCAATCCATGGGTGTATGTGATGTCATAGTAGTAAGTGCATGTAGGCACAATATGCCCTTGAAGCTGCAGTGCCAGTAAGTGCGCTCCAAAAAAATACGATAATAATCGACCGATTACACACACTAAAATTGAGGTTAATGAAAAAACATACTAGGAATCCTTGAAAACCATTCTCAAACATTTAAAGAAGACTGTAAACCTAGGGTTAAAAACTTTTGCGTTAGATAACGGTATGTCAAAAAATGAAAGTAAACAACTTTTGAGTAAGCTTTATAAAGTAAGCATTATGTCATTACAGTAACATTATTCTTCTCTATTCTTCTCAAAAACATAATAAAATCTAGCACATAAAGTATTTAACATATTGTTAAGTTTACGACACATAAAGTTACATTTTCAAGACATGTTTGTAAAAAATATACTTTAAAACTGTTTATGCTTGTTTTGTTGCAGTACTGCTCTAGTTCATCTACTGAGTCTTTTTATACTACTCTTAAGTTTTCTCATGATGTTGTGCTGGAGTAATAACGAATATTTATTGATTTGTTTTCCCCAGTCTACTGCAGGATGTAGAACTCCCTTAAATTTTGAAGTTTTTGCAATTTAGTAAGCATTTGGAAATTAAACGCCACGCTTGTCGGGTGGGTTAGCGAGTAGATATAGTAGAATGTACTTCACGATCGCCAAAGGTGTTTGTATGACGGCCAGTGGACATTAGATGTTTGCCATTGCCGGAGTTCAAACCCGGGACTACCGCGCACCAGTGTGGAAGTTTGAGGCCTTTACCTCGCGGCTGTAGTGCTCTCTTGATTTATTTATTTTATTACCCATTAATAATACACTTAATTAACTTTCCATCATATCTGTTTTTTAAATACCATTTTTTTATCACTGAATCTCTTGTGCTACTCAAATCCATACCAAATTTTTATTTTAATACTTTAGACGTTTCAGTGATGATTGTGACAAAATTACACATAAGCAACACTATTTTAGAAATAATCTTTGTGCTTTTTAGCGAACCCAGCTTCCAAACCAGAGACCAGCTTCTATTTCTGTCATTTCTGACATCCGTCAAGCCTTATAATTTTTGATCTGTGATAGATAGAAACATAATGTTTTCAGTATTCAACTAAGGAGTATAAGTCAAGTCCAGACTCCAAAAATCGGCTTGATCGAAAAATCTCAAGGCCGCAAATTTTTCGGTTTCAGCCCCTAAATTTTTGCCGCTATTTACTTTCACTTCAATATAATTCACCGTCATTCGTTTCAGTACAATTTTGCTAAATACTGTGGTTTAGTGTCATGAATAGGGTCCGCTCTGCTTTACCTGTAAAGCAAATGATCGCTCTTTTATTTAATAATTAATTATTTAAAGCAACAGTAGATCTCATACCCTATAATCTTAGCATTTTACCAACGCTGACAAAACCGCACTTATCGATTATTTTATGTTAGATTATTGATTCACCTTATGGTACGATGTAAAAGTAAAAAACAAAGTTTCAGATTTCTTCTCAAATAAAATCTAGAAGTTTATTGACTTCCTGCTTTATTTATTATACGGGACTCTGTTGACTTTTACTCTCTTATCTTAGGAGCCGGCCGAGTGTTTACATTGAGTGCGCGCGATAGATATCGCAGTCATAAAGTGTAAGTTTAATATATATAAACAATTTTATCGAACTAAGTTCATGATAAAATTGCGGACTCTAAGACAATAAAATGCAGCAACCTTTCAAACAACTGGAACAATCCACAACTGATGCAGAGTCAACCACCGCCAACGGCCAATTTCTTAAATCAGTTAAGTCAAAGACAACTTAACCAACACTTTCCTCCCATGTACCAAAATCAAACCTCAATGTATCCACCAATGCAATGCCCACCTTAAACCCCATTTTCAAATACGACCAACCTTAGTAATACTCATACAACAGCATTCTTTCAAGCCGCTCAACCACTGACAACAAATATTCATGGCAAGTCATTAACAGAAAAAGAAAGCTTATCCGATTATCAAAATCGACCAAAAATATAACTTCAATTCAAACAGATATCAGGCACTTACTGAAACTGAGCCCAATGCCCAAACTGTAAATAATTCTAACCAAACTAACTCGAAAATCCCAAACCCCAGCTCTCCGCCTGTATAAATTTACAGAAAGACTGACTTTAATGCAATGATTAACAACCTAAACAAAGTAATCAAAGATCAAATCTTTTATTCTAAATCGTGTTCTAACAACACAGCACAAATTATCACTAAAATCATTGATGCATATAGGAAACTAATCACTCACTTACGTCAAGAAAGTATTGTGCACCATACTTATCAGACCAAACAAGAATGAGCTTATCGAATTGTTATACGCGACCTACACCGCTCAATTGCCTCAAATGACATCAAGGATGAACTGAATAAATTAGGTTGCCCTGTAAGAAATTTATTAAACATCCGACTTAGAGTAAACAAGGAGCCACTGCCTATGCTTTCCGTAGTCCTTGACCCCTAGCCTAACAACAAGAATATTTATAAAGTAGAATTTACCCAAAATACCAAAGTCAGAATTGAAGCACCACAAATCAAGAACAATATAATACAATTTATACGTTGTCAACTAGATGGACACTCCAAAGCCTGCACGAAGCCTTATAAATGCGTCAAATGCGGAAGATTCCATAACAGTGAAACTGAGGATGTTCCCGAAACAAGTACTTTGTGCAACGGCGATCATCGCGCCAACTATAAAGGCTGCACTCTATACAGAGATCTAAAAATGGGAAACATGCCTAAGCAATAAAATATCAGAGTACCTCTTACCAATAGCAATGACATCTTCTATACCAACCACTTATCAACCCGTGTACAATCCACTTCATAACACTCCAACTTACTCACAAATCGCAGCTAAAAGAACTAATAAAATAACGATAAAATCACAAACTTACCGTCTTCCTGAATCAATTTAAATATATGTTTTCGCAATTGCTAAATCAGAATAGCATGATATTAAACATGCTCATCACAGTTACAATAATGAAGAATAGCAGCATGGAACTCAAACAGCCTAAAAAGCCATATTCATAAATTAACCCCATTTGTAAACCCTAACAAAATTGATATATTACTTATTTCTGAAAGCCACTTTACATCTTAGAGAGAAATAAAAATACCACACTATAAATTGTACCATGCAAATCATCTACACGAAACAGCACATGCAGGGTCTACAATTCTAATTACATCTGCAAATAATCATTACCACTGACCATCCTATACAACAGACAAAATATATTGCGCTCTGGTAAAAGTAAACATGATGCCCTGGTCATTAATCGTTGGAGGTATCTATTACCTACCTAGGCATATCATTTCATCCGACGAATTTCAAAAACTTTTAATTCCACTTGTTTCTAGTACCGCAAACTAGAACTCAAAACACACTACATGGAGTTGCAGATTAATTTCACCCAAAGAACGAGGACTTTTTGCCACCATATAACAGAATAATTTAAATTACTTGTCAACCGGTGAGCCAACCTACTGACCAACGGACCTTCGTAAAATCCATGATCTGTTGGACTTCGCTGTTACTAAGGGCATCTCCGATATATACAGCAAAGTTTAAGATAACTTTAACCTAGATTCTGATCACTCCCTCATAATAATAACGTTAAGAACCTACCAGTATTATACGACAAACCTCGCCACTAAGGATTTGTTCTGATAAAACGAACTAGGAGCATTTTTAACAATACATCAATAACAACGTACAATTGTCACACAAAATGCACACACCTAACGAAAATAACGAAACTGTTGAGTACCTTACGCAACTTATTCAAAAAGTTACCTAGGAAGCTATCTCGTTAAACCACAAAACTGCACCCCAAATCAGTAACATACCGCTACATAAACAGTAATTTATAGCAAAAAACACATAATCTGTGCTAAATAGCAAATAACTAGAAATCCTCAATAGCAAACTATACTAAACCATCTAACACACCAACTTTGTGACGCTACCCAAGAAAACAGAAATGGAACACTTAAGTACTATATTTTTACACTTTCTTCAGAAGATTACACCATCTAAAAAAAGCTTAAAAGGCCTCGTACCTAAATACCACAATTAAGAAAACCTGAAGAAAGCCGAGCCCGATGAAAGATAAAGCAAATACCTTCGGGGGACATCTAAGTCATATTTTCACCCCATTTGAATCTAATAATATCAATTTTAACACAAAAATTAAAAAACATCTCAACTCATCTGAGCACCTTGAAGCCAATTTTACCAGCTGAAGTACACAGAGAGATAAAATTGACTAGTTTATTAAAAGTCCCGGATTATGAATCTCATAGTAGAAAATATATTAAAACATACAATGCACAATATACAATTGCATGCTTGCTATTTCCCACTTTCCTATTTAATGAAAATTTGCCATAGTTACTACGATTGCCTGGCAAACCACTACAAAAAGTCACATCCTACCGACCAATGAACCTGCTACACTTATTATTAAAAATGTTCGAACGCCTGCTGCTATACACAATCAAAGATATAACACCTTCAGGAGAGCTAATTCCCACTCACCAGTTTGGCTTTTATGAAGGACATCCAGCCAGCCATCAATTTCATAAAATAGTCAAAAAACATACCTTTCAGGGGAAAAACTGTGTGTATCAGTATTTTTGAATATTCAAAGGTATGGTGGGTTTCTATATAAAATTAAAAGAAAGCTATCTCATCAAATTTTCGCCCTCCTAAAATGTTATTTAACACAAAGACACTTCCAAGTCCAATTCGAAGATATACTTTCAACCTATCAAACCATCAACTCCCGTATCCCGTAGATAAAGCGTTCTTAGTCCCTTCTTATATCTCCTCTATACAGAAAATATCCCCACCACAGAAAACACCTTAATTGCCACCTTCAGAGATGACACTGCTATAATGTTAGCTGATACCGATCCAGATCAGAATCTGAAAGATTTCTGTCACACCAAACCTTCTTGAAAGTTGGCTCGACGAGTATGCATTAAAGTTAACAGCAATAAATCAACGTAAATTTCTTTAGTAATAAACATTCCACATAGCCTCCAGCCACCATATACAATCAGCCCAGTAAAACTGAGGTGAAGTACTTAGGACTTTACCTTAACCAAAGATTGACCTGGAAAGCCACTTAGAAGTTAAAAAACAACAGTTCAATCCAAAGACAAAAAATATGCCCTGGCTGATTGGACGCAAATCCCAGCTGACCCTAGAAAGTAATTGATTACTTTATAATACTATTGTAATACCTGTACAGTCGTGCGGAATAAAGTTATGGGAATGCAGTAAGCCATCAAATACCAAGACACTACAATAGTTCCAATCAAAGACATTGCGTACTCTAGCTAACGCACTCTGATACATCAGCAACTAAACCCTTCATCACGATCTCAACATTCCGTTCATCACAGAAGTCATCACGAATCACTCCTACTAAAAACGAAAATCCCACACTAAACCACACAAATGAACTCATTACCGACCTCTGCTCCCACCAGCCTCCAGTTAGAAAACTGAATAAACTATGGTCGGAAGACCTCACTGAATAAATCCTGGAGACCCGCCAATAGACGGTGCCCTACTCGTATCACCCAGCATCTCTATTATAAGATTTATTTATTACTCTGTAAAACTAAAAGTAGATTGTAAATTAGCAATTGAACCAATAATAAAAAAATATGTCATACACAGCTGACGTACTTACTACAGCAAATACCCTAATAGGAACTTTTGCGGACGATACAGCGATCCTTACTAGTTATAAAATCCTGTAATCTACAAAATCATCTGAATCTTTTACATAAGTGGACTAAAAAATGGAAAATTAAATAACGACTCCAAATCAACGCTAGTAATTTTTACTTTAAAGATAGTTTACTGTTTACCAGAATTGTAAATAATGTAATCATCCGGTAAGTTTCTTTAATGCGTTATCTAGGATTACGTCTCGATGAAAAGCTCACCTGAAGGGAATACATAAATAAGAGGAAACAAACTGATGTGAGATTTAAAGTTATACTGGCGATTTGGATAAAGATCGCATTTGTCGATCGAAGACCAACTTATACTATACAAGATAATTATACTTCCCATATGGACGTGTGAAAGTGAACTAGGGAGTTGTGGCAGAAAACTCAATACTGCTATTCTTCAAGGAGCCCAGTCTAAAATTCTTAGTAAATTAGTCTCCATGGTATATCTCCAATCAAACGATCTACATCGACCTCGGCCTTTTTTCATTTTTTAAGTCATCCACGACAGCAGTAACAAGCACCATAGTAGACTTGCAGCCCACAGCAACATTCTAATACAACCAACTTCTACACCAACACAATAACGGAAGACTGAAACGATATTGGCTAGTCGACTTCAGGCGACAAGTACACGAGCTCCTCTCTAAATGAATTCTCTTCTTACCTTATAAGAACATTTACTATTTAAGGTCCTATTTTAGTTTATTATCTTATAAAATACTTTATTCTGATTGCTAATTTCTTTAAATAAATTTTAATAAACCTTATCTAAATTTAATAATTCCTTTATAACACATCTAAAGCAAACCGAATAAGTTATATAAAGCTACCATAATATTTACATTCAAGTAATGTTAAGTAGGTTTATATATTACTATTGTACATATGCAGCCTATAACAAAAAAGTGTGTTGCAATTTTCTTACTTATTACCATTTTTAAAACCGAAAGGCAACAACTTCTTCTTCTTCTTCTTCTGTCGTCAAGGCTTAGGCCATTCTGCCTGTTCCGAACTTCATTTGATTAGGACCATCTTTTCTTCGGTCTTCCTACATCTCTGCGTCCTCTTGGATGGTAGTTTAGGATTTGTTTCGGTATTCTTTCTTCTGTCATCCTATTAACGTGTTGTCTCCAATTGTTTCTGTATTATTCTATTTTGTCGTTAACGTTGAAAATTTCTAGTTCTTCCCTTATTTCTTCATTTCTTATCCTATCATTCCTTGTGCAACCTTTAACATTTCTGAGAAACCTCATTTCCGCTGCTTGTATGCTAGATTTGTTTTTTTGTGCTTGTTATCCACGATTTGCTTCCATGAGTGAGTACAGGGACGGCCATGGTCTTGTAAAATTTCATTCTTGTTTCTTTTCTTGTTTTGTGTTTTAGCGTTCTATTTATTGTCCCGCAAATTGCTTGAAATTTATGAATCTTGTTTTCTACATCTTTATCATTTTTGTATGTGGTGTCGCAGCCTAAGTAGTTGAAATGAGATATCTGTTCTAAAGTCTTTCCATCAATTATTATTTTCGATCGTACTGGTTGTTTTCCTTGGAAGGCCATTATCTTTGTTTTGTCTTTAGATATTTTCAAATTGTAGTTTTCGCAGAGTAATTTGAGACGGTAAATTGATCTTTGCAGATCGTCTTCGTTCTTTTGAATTATTGTCAAATCATCGGCATATAGCAGTAAGTTTATGTTTTTGTCGTCTCGTAGTTTTATCCCTGGATTTACTTGTGGTTTCCAAAGTTTAACCACGTCGTCTATATAAATATTAAATAAAGTGGGTGATAGCCCACACCCTTGTCTTAGTCCTTGATTTGTTTGAATTTTATCATACTTACTGCCGTTGTTGTTTATTACTATGTTTGTGCTAATATATAATGATCTTATGATTTCTATAAGGTGGTTAGGGAATCCTTATTCTTTCATTATTTCAATGAGTTTATGTCTGTCTACGCAGTCAAAAGCTTTTTCGAAATCTATAAATGCAAGGTGGGTTTCCAAGTTGAATTCTCTTCTTTTTTCAATTAATCTCTTTAAAACGAATATGTTGTCACTACATGAGCGGCCTTTGCGAAATCCAGATTGCCCTTCGTCTAGTAATACCTCAGCTATGGGTTTTGTTCTTTCATTAATTATTTTGGAGTATAATTTATAGGTGGTGTTTAGGAGGCTGATTCCTCGATAATTTGAGCATTTTGAGCGGTCTCCCTTTTTAAATATTGATATGACTTCTGCTGTCTGCCATTCTGTTGGGATCTTCTTCTTTCGCCAACATTCATTTAAAAGATGTAGTGTTCTGAATTCTAGAAGAGGTCCTCCATATTTCAATAATTCTATACTAATTCCATCGGGCCCTGCAGCCTTCCGGTTTTTCATTTTCTTTAGGTATTTTCTTAGTTCTTCTATGGTAATCATGTTAATTGTAAAATCAGTTTCATCAATATCTTCCTGTATTAAAATACCCTGTTCGTTGATTTCTCGATTATTCCATAGGTTTGTGTAGTGTTCCTTCCACTCTTTGTCGTTAATCGTTTTTAATTTTGCTATGTCCTTTACTGTGCTGTTCAAATGTTTCATCATTTTATAAGCGAATTCCTGTCTTCCACATACGTCGTGTTCTATGTTGCTTATCAGTTTTTCCCAAGATTCTTCGTGGGCTTGTCTTACGATCTGTTTTACTAAGTTTCGTTTTTCATTGTAGCGTTGTTTATTTTCGGGGGTTCTTCTTTGTAGATATATTATATGTGCTTCTTTTTTCTCTTTTATTGCGTTCTCTACTTCTTCATTACATATTTTTAATCCTCTAGTTTTCTTTCTTTTCTTTTTCTTCCCTACTGCTTCATTCGCTGCTTTAATGATGCCGATCTTTATATTATCCCATTCTTCATTGATTTCATTACTAGTGGGTGTACATAGTAAGTGTTCTTGTAGTCTGTTTTGATATAAATATCGGGTACTTTCCTCTCTAAGGAGATGTATTTTGAAAACTTCTTCTGGGTTATTTGTGTTTGTGGGTTTTTCGTTTCTTCCATTTTGTTAATAGGGTTATAGTGGCTACTAGAAGATAGTGATCTGAATTTATATCACTTCCCCTGTAAACTCTTGCGTCTTGCACGAGGTTTGTCATCTTGTTATTGACTATTACATAGTCTATGATTGATCTTAATCCTCTTGCTGACCAGGTGTATTTGTGTATATCTTTTTTCTTGAAAAACGTGTTTGTTAGTTTTAGTTCGTTGAAAGTAGCGAAATGTCGTAGTTCTTGTCCATTATTGTTGATTACGTTTTCGCCGCATGTGCCTACAGTTCCTGGGTTCCTTTGTATACTTGTTTACTACTTTCTGTAGTTGTTTGTAAAACTGCTCTGTTTCCTCTTTCTTTCCCTCTTCAGGGGCGTATACTCCTATAACCATCATGTGTCCTCCATCTATTTTCATTCTGGTAGTTACTATTCTTTCATTGATATATTCGTATCTTACTATTTTGTTTCTCCACTTTGTATTGACCATGATTGCGACTCCACTACTTGCCCGTCTGTTTTGAGGTATTCCGCTGTAGATCATTATATAATTATTAGTTTCTTTAGTGCCTTTTAGTTTCTTTTTGTTTCACTTATAACTGCTATGTCTACTTTTCTTTGCATAAGTTCTTTGTCTAATTCAGTTTCTTTTATTCCTAGCCCTCTAACATTCCACGTGGCTATCTGTATTCTCTCCTTAATTCCAGCTCGTTTGTCCTTTTCACGCCTTTTCCGTCTACTTGGTGATCCGTCCGGTTAATTCTCATGAAGTTTGCCAGTAATTTAAAATCCCCTGCCAGCGTTACGAGCGCTGTGCAGGTTAAGCCGGTAGTGGGGCTGCCACTTTTCTGCCTCCGGCGGGCAGAGCAATTTCTCAGGTTACTATCCCTTAGACACGTTGCCTTCTCTACGGCTGTTGAGCCGTGTCTGCTCATTGCAACCGCCCATTCTGGGTCAGACGTTGCAGACTCTTTACCATATCTGGTTACCCTCACTTATTTAGCCTGCGGGTCAACGCAGTTTCCAGGGTGTGGCACGTGGAGCCATAAGTGAGGGTTGGGCACCCTGCGGGGACCAGTTACCGGGAACCATCTCCAATTTATAACGCTCGATGTGACCGTTCCGGCAAAAGGTACTACCCCTTCAGCGTGAACCCCAACACCCCAAGGCAACAACTTAAAGATTATAAACTTTCTGAGACGTGCTTTATACTTAAGCTGTTAGTACATACCAAATTGTGTAAAGTATAAAGTAAACTTTAAAATCAGAACTATTTATGCTTTTTCATGGCTAAATATATGCAGTTTCAATGGCTTTGTGACCAAGGAGATAAGCCAATATAAACGGTACAAAAACGTAAAGGATTTGCTAGAACAAAACTTTACAAAAGAGTTCTCTGAAAAACAGTCATATCATATAGTAGAACTATACATTAAGAATCAAAATTTAATATAGCGTAAATATTTGTATACCTTCCATAACAAATAAATGAAAATAGGACAAATATAAGATTAAATACAAACGTCAAAATAGAATTAGATAAAGAGCGATTAGAATAATATGATTTTTAGCGGTAAATCTTTGAAACTGGATTCTAAGAAAAAAGGCATAGACAGTGCAGTAGCATACCTTATTACAGAAGTCAGTTAAATACCCTGTTATGATTCACATCTAAGGGTGCTTGACTTCATAGGAGTTTGGTCCTTAATGTATATTAACTGTAAAAAAGGCTACCACTACACCGTCAGTTAATAAATAGTTCACTTCAAATAGAGATAATTAATTGTTAAAGAACATAATAATTCTGAACACTAAAGTAAGCATTACAGCGAGTAAAATATACAAAACAGTATTTAGCCCTTGACCGTCACAATCCTTCGTTACTGAAGAATTGAGTATACCACAAAATATTTTTAGAGTATGTTATGTACGTAAAATAAACTCAAAGCTTTAACTAACATTGTTAGTATGAATAATGTAACTCTTATGTAAAAGTTTAAAACTTAAAACTACCATTTTGCAATTTGTACGGTAGTTTCAAAGCTTAAAGCTGTCGTTGAAAACAAGATAAGCTCCATAATAGAACACCCAAATGTAAGCTTTGCTACAACCATCCCTGCAACTGAAAGGAAAGTATGTCAGGCATTCTCAATTACGCCGGCTGTTTGTCTGCACCAATTAGAGCCACACAGATAAAACTTAAATTGCCAGATGTAATTCACTCTTCAGCATAAAAGCTGCATTTATACGTATGTAACTAACCAGAGCTAACTCACGATTATTTACTGAATAACTACCTCCCAGCGCATTTCAGTACCCTGACTCCCTGCGCGGCTTCATTGCACTGCTGCAATAGTTACGTGCTGAATAAAACTTGACGCGGACGCAAAGTTGCGAGAGAAAATAAACACATCTAAAACTCATAGTAATATTTAATGTCATAACGATTAACATGAAGTGTCCCTGAGGAGGTTCGTTAAAGCAGACAAGTGCTGGATTTCATGCCGGCTCTGGACTGTGGAGCACGCAGAAATACACATAAGCGGAATTAATTTAATACACAGGATTTAAATAGCGGCCTTTTGGCTCTTTGTTATTTAATTAGTAAAAATAAGTGCAGGCGAGGATAAACGTTTCATTTGCCTGATTAAATTGTTTGTTTGTAAGTTTGTTTGTAGCAGACATGAATGTCAACTTACTTAATATAAACCCCCTTTATAAATGTATTTGTTAAATTTAGTTAATTTACATGCTGTCACGATCCAAGTTTTAGTTACAAACTTTGTAAGTATTGCTTTTACAGTAAAGGCAGTTACATGGCCGCACGGCGCGTTTTAATGGGGGAAATGTATGAGTTTTCTATTTTATTTTTATTAATTTACTGGTTATCAATACACATTTATATTTTATAAAAAATATTTGAAATAGCACTTAATTATGCGTAAGATTTATTATCCATAAAGTAAGAGTGTTAATATTTTATGATATTTCTAGATACTAAATAGATGAATAGGCATAAAATAAGTTACGAGAAAATAAAATAACAATTGTATTCTCGTTCTTTAAATTAAAAGTACGAGGGTGCATCAGATATAAACGAGACTTTTGATCTCGGGCGCGCAATATTAATGCGCGAGAGTTCTCGCTTCGTCAGGTGTTGGGTAGGGATGTCAGGAGGGGAAGCAGGCGGGCGATTTCGTTCGTTCCTGTCAGTACCCGTCGTGACAATGTCTGAGCAGGAGGTGCCGTCGTCAATTGCGCAGCGTATTATAATTAAATTTCTCGCCACGGAAGGTGTAAAACCGGCTGAAATCCTGAGGAGATTGACTGCGCAGTTCAAGGAAGAGACACTGTCACGAGCTAGAGTGTTCGCATGGCACAAAAAGTTCGTGGAGGGTCGTGAGAATGTTCAACCGCGTTCAACAATTTATTGAAGGTGACAGGCATCTGAGATTAGAAATAGTTATGGCAGCACTTTTTCGATCATCACAGAGGAACTAGGGTTTCGTAAATTGTGCGCAAGGTGGGTGCCTCGCCTTCTGACAACTGAGCAGAAATTGCATTGTTCACAGTTGAACACCCTCCCTGCAGCCCTGGCCATCGCCCTGCGACTATCACCTATTCGGTCCTCTCAAGGAAGCCATGGGAGGGCATAGATTCGACAGCGATGAGGAGGTTGAAGTCTATGTGCGCAATTGGCTGAAAACACGACCAACTTTATTCTACGAGAAAGGCATTTCAAAATTAGCTACATGTTGGAAAATTGTGTTTCTAAATCAGGAGATTATGTAGAAAAATAATCTGCTATTTTTTTGTTTCAAGTTCAAATAAAATATTTTTTATATTTTATATTTATATTTGATTCACCCTCGTAATTAAAATAGAAACTATTAAAAAGAAAAAGTCAACTTGGTAATACTATTTAGAATATTATAATAGCAAACTCCTTAGACAGGAAGAAAGATAAAAATTAAAACAAACATAACTTCAACTTATTTTAACATAAAAAAGTATTTTAAACAAAAAAAAGTAAATAATGTGACTAAGTAAGTGTAAAATCCGCATATTTAGTTAAGTCCGAACAATACAATCAGTCGAAAAAGCGTCAAAATAAATCAGTAAAATGAAGATGGGACAGAATAGCAGGCTATTTTAAAAAAGGTATTCAATATTTTCCAAATTTATTGCAACCACACTAAGATAAGTGAAAAAGCATTTAAGACCTATAAGTTTTCATAATTTAATTTTTGAAAATTACATCTGAAATATGACATCCATTTAAACGTAAGCACTTTTCAAGCTGGGTCTAGAAATTTGTCATCACATTGCGCTGCACTTCCAGTCCAACTTGAACCACTTCATCTCGAATCCGTTGGTCGAGGACCCCGATTGTTTCCGACAGTTCATCTAGTAAAATCTACTTTTCAAATAACCCCAAAGAAAGAAGTCATAATGGTGGGCCTCTAACGTCCCGCGTGGGAACATGGCCTGCGAATTGAGAGGTTGGGGCTTTCGTATGTCCGCTCTTATTACTCGGTCATTACACATCATCTTTGATACGGGACGACGTAGCAAGCACTGCGCCTTAAACGACCGCCATTATTCGAACCGAATTCAGGTACTCAATTATTTTTAGTAGCTGAGTAGGCCACCCGTTAGACATCTGAGCCCTAGGAATAAACCAAAAATTCCTCAAGCACGTGACGGCTTAAGTACAATTAACTCAGAACTTTATAAAATAAAAAATCAGATCTGGTAGTAGTCTACTAAAAGAGCCGTAACTGTGTAAAAAGAACGTTTTGCAACGATATTCAATTAAATTTTTGCATTGCCTATTAACATCTATTTTAAAAACCTTTGGGATATACAGAAGATGTAATTGTAAACATATTTTTTAAGTAATTATTTGTACAAAGTAAAGTATATAGTATATTTGACATTCTAAAAAAATAATTTGCAATCTATATTTAGAGTTTCAACTAAAATCTATAACAATATTGTTAGAAATGAGAACACACACGTATATTTAAACTCGTATATTGTTCTCGTTATTACACACATATTAAAGCAGACGCTCTCAACAAAATTGCAGATTGCCTAGCGCTGGCACGCACCAAATATGCACAGCGCCATCGGTATTGCACTTACCACATTAAACTTAGCGTTTTCTTCATTCCGCCCACCAAGGACTTGTCCATTACAAAGTATTTAAATTTGCAGTAAAACTCTAAACAATGTTAGGTATAAACATGTAATGTACCGCCCACCGTGACAATGTGCGTTAAACTAATGTGATTCGTTTAAGACACACAGTTTACTAACGGGGCGTTTAAAAAAGCCTCCTTTAAATTTGATAGTCACAACTCGCGTCACATTGTCAGGTCCAGCATGCTTATCAACTATTTTTCCTAGAACCCACTTGGCAGGTGGAATGTTATCATCCTTAACTACTACTACATCTCCAACATCAACATCAGATTTTTAGTACAACATTTGTTTCTATGATTTAAATTACTCAAAAATTCTTTAGACCATCTTTTCCAAAAAGTATTTAACATTTTCTGTAATAATTTCCATCTTTCTAGACCAGTTACATTGTTATCTACGTAATTTACATCACTAATTGTTACCAAGGGCTCTCCTACCAAAAAATGAGCAGGTGTCAAGAAGAGGTGATCATCTGGGTTATCACTAAGAACTGACAAAGGCCTAGAATTTAAACATGCCTCTATTTGTGCTAGCAGTGTAGAAATCTCCTCATAAGTCAAAGTACTATCCCCTATGACTCGTTTTAAATGAGCTTTAGCACAACGAACACCTGCCTCCCAGAGTCCTCCGAAATTTGGCACACCTGGAAGTATGAAGTACCATTTGGTCGACTCTAAAGTTAATAATTAGCTATCTCGTGAGGTAGTTCAGATTTTGCACTATTGAACACATCACGTAACATAACATCGGCTCCAACAAAATTAGTGCCATTATCACGGTAGAGATTTAAACACACATCTCTACGTGAAACAAATCGTCTAAATGCGGCAATAAAACATTTTGCGGTCAGATTAGTCACAGCTTCTAAGTGGATTGCGCGAGTCACCATGCAAACAAACAAACAAATGTATCCTTTATAGGATTTAGCTCCTCGTCCTGACGAAAACTTTATATTAATGGGACCTGCGTAGTCCACGCCTGAGATCTTGAATGGTCTGCTTGACTTTAGTCTAGCTTCTGGTAATTGACCCATCAATTGTGTAGTTGTTGCTTTAGAGTATCTCAAACAAATTGTACAACCTCTGTAATATTTTTTAACCATATCTCGTGCTCTCAATATCCAAAATTGACTTCTCAAAAAACTCATCATCACTTGAGGTTCACCATGGAGTGTCTTTATATGAGCATTTGCAACTATTAGCTGGCTAAGGTGATTTTTAGCGGGCATAATAATTGGATGCTTTTGGTCGTAACTCACATTAGCCTGATGTATACGCCCTCCTACTCTGAAAATGCTATTTTGGTCTACAAATGGATAAATAGTGTATAAGGCCCTCCGTATTTTGCCACGTAACGTAATTTCTTTACTAAATGCACTTTCGTGAACTTGCTTAATACAAAGTTGTAAAGTTTTATCTATCTATTCAATCGTAACAAATTTTGGATATGGTTTTCTCTCATTTAGTGGTAATTTTATTTTTAGAAATCTCCGACATAACGAAATTACTTTCAGCATTTTAGTCAAATCAGAAAATTTCATCCAAATGAAATCACAATCCTTGTGCATTGTTGCAAAGGATCTCATCCGTTCTTCTTCATGTGTTTCAGCTACATCAACACTCTCTACGTTGATCACTGTTTCAGACAGCCAATTAGGGCCGTTCCACCAACGTTCCTCGCTCTTCAATTCAGTTGGTTGTAGGCCTCTTGATGCGCAATCAGCAGGATTCATATGCGTCGATACATGTCCCCACTGCTCGACATCCATTATTGTGTGAATCTGTGATACACGATTACTAACGTAAGTAACCCATCTATTTATAGGACAATGTAACCAAGGTAACACGACGGTTGAGCCTGTACAAGTGTAAATATCTTGCTTAGGTATGTTCATTACTTGTGATAATTTACTAATTAGTTTTGCAGCTAAAACTGGTCACAAAGTTCTAATCCAGGAATTGACACCTCTTTTTTAATCGGAGCAACTTTAGTCTTGGCAGTGACTAGCTTCACGTGTACTTGCTCATTCTCGTCGACAACTTTTAGATAAACTGCAGCTGCATAAGCTATACTGGACGCGTCTGAGAACGCGTGTAGTTCAAATTTAGATTCTTTAGTTGAGCAGAGTCATAATATTCTGAATATGTCGTAACTCGTTTCTAAATTTTAACCACTCAGTCATTAACTCTGATGGTAATTCACTATCCCAATCAAGATTTCCCTTCCATAACTTTTGAATAAAAATTTTGGCAGTAATTGCTACCGGCGCAAGCCACCCAATAGAATCATACAGCCTAGCAATGTCTGAAAGAACTTTTCTTTTGTGATAGGTTGTTCAGGCTCAGATAAGTTTACTATATACTCGAAGTTATCTATATTTCTGTTCTAACAAATACCTAGTATCTTCATCATGTTGTCATCCTTGATTGCTGCTGATTGCTCTGTATTTAACTTGTTCTTCTCGATATGATCTAGAAAATGTCGGTTGTTGCTACTCCACTTTTGTAATTGAAACCCACCAGTGTTCATTAATTTACCCATTGTCTCGTATATCCGTAAGGCTTCTGTCTCTGTCTCACAACCTGTTATTAGGTCATCTACGTAATAATCTCTTTTAGTTATCTCTGCTGCTAATGGATATGTATCTCTTTCTAGTTCTGCTAATGTTTGTAATGTTTTTACAGCAAGGTAGGGAGCACAAGCAGTGCCAAACGTCAAAGTCAATAGTTTCTAGTGTTGCATCGGCATCTCAGGACTAATTCTCCACAAAATTCTTTGGAAATTAGCGTCGTTCTAATTCACGTAAACTTGCCTGTACATGTTTACTAGGTCAGCTACAATACAGATAGGATGTCTACGTCAGCGAAGCAAAAGATGTCGTAAATCCTGTTGAAGTTTAGAGCCTACTCGTAGGTCATCGTTGAGCGATACGTTGTTTAATCTCTTACTCGAAGCATTAAATACAACACAAACTTTCGTTGCATCCTTATCCTCTCGAACGACTGCGTGGTAAGGCAAATACACGGCAGTAGGATTTTCGATATCGTTACTGTCTACTAGCTTCATGTGATTTAGCGTCGTATACTCTTTTAAAACTATGCTGTATTCATTTAAAAACACAGGATCTTTACTCAGTCTTCTCTCTCACGCAAGTAGTTTTTATGTAGCAATGTCACGTGATTTACCATACTGGCATTGTGGATCAGCTGTCCCAAAAGGTAATCTCACAATAAATCTCCCGTCCTCCCGTCTTGTTGTAGTTTCTTCATAAAACTGTTCACAAAGTTGCTCTTCTTTCGTTAGTTTTTTCTCTATACTGTTAGGGTCGTTTTCCACCTCCCAAAATGTTTTTAGTAACTCGTCTTCTTTTATTTGAACTCGAAAAGTTTTAATGTTTTGACTACTCGATTCTTATGACACCTTTCCAGACAAGATCCATCCAAATAAAGTGTTTTGTGCTATTAAATTTCCGTACTGACTCTTTGTAATACCATCTAGTAATATTTCTCCATAAACGTCGGCTCCGAGCAACAAGTCTACTTTTCCAGGAGTTGCAAATCCTGGATCAGCAAGAGGTAAGTTTTTTAGCCCGAACCAATCAGGGATGTGTACTTGCGTGACGCCAACAAAGAGGTAAGTGATTTTAATGGATAAGCATTAACCTGTATTATTTTTTCAGGTTCCAGACGTGATTCAACTTCAATACTAACTACGTGTTTAACCATCATTTGACCATCTCCCAAACTTGATACCTTACCATTTACATTTATTCGTTTTAAACCTAATAATTGGACTGTATTTTCAGAAACAAAAGAAGCTTGCAAGCCTTGGTCAAGTAACGCCCGAATAACAAAAGATGAACCGTTTCTACAATTAGTTTTTACAACAGCCGTCGCTAACAATACATTATAAGTTTTTAAATCTCCTCTCGAAAAATTGGCTATCACAGTTGTCTCGTTCATTGATGAATTCACTTCCCTCTTAGCTTGTTGTATTTCTCCCTTAGGTCTCTCATTTTGTCTTGAATTATATTGTTGTTTGTCGTCATTCTGAAAATGAAGTAATGTGTGATGTTTTTTCCCACATTTGTGACACGATGTATTTTGGTGACACTTGAACACTGGATGCGTAGGTGCAAGACAATTGAAGCAGAGCCTTTTTTGTGCTATATGTTGTCTCTCAAGTACTGGCTACTTATTAAATTGAACGCAATAATATATGTAATATGTCACACATGGCGCATAACTGTTCAGATGTACTCGGCTTCACACTTACTGTGGAATGAAATGCTTTATCGTCTTTAGCCTTAAACAATTGGTTTCAATTCTTGTGTTCTATGTTTGACTTAGCGCTTGTTGTTTGTTTACTTGTATCTAGCATCTCCAGACTTCTAAAGCGAGTCTCTAAAAACTTTTCCAATTGAACCCACTTAGGTAAATCGTCTTCTAATCCACTCACATAATTTTCCCATTGTCTATGTGATTCCACGTCTAATTTAAACACAATCAAGTAAATTATTATTGCATCCCACTTTTGTGTTACAATGTTCAGGTTATTCAGTGCTTTTAGACACGAAGTAGTCGTATCCAGTAACTCTCTAATTGACCTTACAAACTCGTGATGTAAACTTTTTTGTCCAAATAGACTCTTTATAATTGCATTGCAATTGTATCTCTTGTTGTTATATCTCTTCGTTTATTGTTCCCATGCCTTCTTGTAATTCGCTGATGTAGTAGGAAAATTTCTCAAAAGCATTTCAGGTTCACCAGATAAACTTGTCTTTAAATAATGCATTTTTGTACTGGCGAAATGTATTATTTCTATGTATTAATGAAACAAACATGTCATAGAAGGACTGCCACTCGGTATTTTTCCTGAGAAAACTAGTAGTTGTATTTGTGGTAACTGCACATCAGAACTGCTTTCTTTAGTGATGCACGTAGTATCACTTGTCAAACTAAATGTTATAAAAAGAAAACGTAAGCTAAAAAATCTAAAAGAATTTCTATATACACAATTAACGATCTAATAATAGGAGAGAACAATATGCAAAGGCGAATAAGGGTAAAGGTTTAAAAAGAGAAGAAACAAAACAACCGGGATTCAATGAGATAACGATATGGAAGTGGAATAAGAAACCAAGAAAACTAGAAAAACCTAAGAACAGTTATGATAATGACTACCAGGCAAAAATAAAGGACATGATATCGAAAATAGAAAAGACAATAAGGGGCAAAAAAGAATAGAATAAATTAGAAAATAAGAACATGAAATATTATAAATTTAACTGGTAAGAATGACAAATTAATTAAGGATTCAAAAAAGCGAAAGAAATTATTTAAATTTCAATTGATAACTGCGATTGTTTCTTTCTTTCTTTTCCTAGTTCCTAGTACCTTTAAGGGTGTTGGGTAATCTGCGATTATAAAAATACTAAAACAATCGTTCTACATTGTAATTATTTCTTTTTATCATACAAACTACATACATAACTCTTAATTTTTACAACCTAACTAATTATAAGTCACTTATACTTTACAATTGAAATAAATTATTGAGTATACTATTATATGTATACTTAGGTTTGAGAGTATAGTTATATAGACACCATTTTTGCATGTTCTTAATGGAGACTTAAAAAAGTTACAAATATCCTCATTATAATATTAAATAGATTTAAAAAATTGTTTAATTGAAAATTAGGTTATTTGGTATTTTAAAAAAGCTTGTGCATGTAAAATGTCCAACTTTTTGTTAAACTTTTTTACCGCTGCTGCGTCATACAAATTCTGATATATTAGGTTTTTCTTTACATATTTTATCTAAACAAATTCCATAACCTGACAAGGACTTTGTTAAAAAATAATTTATTAAATATATGAAAAGATTTTTTTATTTCTATACATAATTTAAATACTATGTAAAAAGCATGTTGTAGTAAATAAACATGTTATATTAAAAAAAGTAAATATAAATTAATTCAATTGCATTATGTAAGCGTACGTAAAGCATAAAAAATGTATTGATAAGGAAAATGAACCAATAAATCTAACTTAGTCATTGTACACATGCTACAGTACTTTGCTACAAGACATAACTTTCTTTATATGTAAATATAACCTAACAGTCTAATAAAAGCTTTCCCAATTATTTTGCAGTAAAGATTAAAAATTAAATATAATGCTGAACTTTTTTACACCATTTCAACTGTACTGATAAAATTAATTGTAACGGATTACAGTTAAAAACTCCCCTAAAACTTAGAATCACGTAAAAATATGCCCTATTGCTATTAATCTCAATTACATTGTACAATGGGACTGCATATCATTCAAATAAAGAATTATAAATATTTTAACATGACCAATTCTGATGTATCATGTTGTTCGTTTTCGGGTTGTTAACTCTTGAAGTTTCATCCATAATTGGGCAGACATAATCGAAACAAAATCTTCTGAATTTTATTTGTTATAAGTTTACTATGTAATTCTGTTTTGTAAAACAAAAAACAAATATGTTCTATTTATAAAACAGCATAAAAAGGTGTGTTCCAATGAAAAAACTTTCTATATTAAAAAAAGAAAATAAAATTATCTTTTATTAAAAAGTCTATCGCTTTTATAATATATACATGTAGAAATGTTGATTCGGAGCTATTATTTACGTCACTCGCTTTTTCACTGCATATTAATCTGCTTTTTGCCACATATCCGCTCTCTTTATTAAAATTATTTTCAGCGTATAAATTTTTACCGCTTTTAATAGATGCGAAGGCTTTTATAGCCGGTGTTATGGTCCATCGTGTGGTTGGTTCTCGGGTTATTAGACTATGATCGGAGTTCAGAAACTCTTGACATTTTTAGAAGGTTTTCTTCTGAAGATATCCGCTGAGGTTGTAGACAAAAGGTCAAGAGTTTCCGAACACCGACCACAGACTAATAACCCCAGAACCAAGCACACGATACACCATTATACCGCCTTTTTCTATAACCTCAAGTAGCAGTTTCTACAATAAAACAAAACTTGTGCTTGTCTGAACTCTATTTCATGTCCAAAAATTTTTATAACCCTGGTGTTATCATGTTGGTTTCTTGTGTCTTTAGCTGGTCGAAGCAAGTCTTGCATTTTAGTATCGGTAGTATAGATGATTTAAACCTTGTATTTATTCAAACTAAGTAACTAAATCGTCTAATACATACCTAGGCAGAGAGGAATTAAATGCTCTTTTGCATTAGCAATAATAAAACTGTGATTATTTTACTATCGAATGTCACAGTTATACTGTCACAGGATGACTACACAAAGAAGATGGGCAAACTGCTTGATTCAAAACTTCACTAAGAAAATAATAATGATAAAATTCACAATGACGGCGTACCACTGTGACGCATATTGCAGTTTTTGGGCAGTGTCTTAAGTTCAGCTATTTTGCTTGCCATGGCGTGTATTACAAAAAGAAATAGAGTAATGGTAAGTCCACTCATCTGTGTAATCACCAACTACTACATGGAGAAATTTGAAAAATTGTCATTAGTACATCACCTGTAGAACCTGCGGTATAAGGTATGCCTATATAATTTTTATGATATGAAGACACTGAAAAGAAGCACTACCGTAATTTCCTAAAGTGTTGATACCGAAGATAAAACATTTATAATTCACTGTGCACTAAAAACACAAGCATACGAAACAATACCTTAACAAGCAATCAAATCATCTTCTAAGTCAAAAAAGAACGGTCATGAAAGCATTGGTAGATGGATCACTTTGAATAAATACACTTAAATAAAGAACGACAACATTTTAAATAAGCTTAAGTTATTTCAAAACGATGATGAAATTAGCAATGAAACCTTAATAATGAGTAGTCAGTCCTGGTAGGTGGAGCCTTGTCACCTTATATGAGCAGAATTTCGGAACGGATAGGAAGAATTCTGAACAAATACAAGTCAGAAGCCATCTGCACTACTGCTACTAAAATTAAAAACTTGCTTCGATCCACAAATGATACAAGAAACCCACAGGATACACCATACTGCATAGCATGTTTGGGTGAGCAAAGTCTTCATTGGGACTACGAGCCACCAGAATAAAGAAATACCAACAAACCGTGTCAATCAAAAAATCAGCAGTTGCTAAACATGCTTTGCAAAATCTTAGGCACGAGATAGAGTTCGGTCAAACAAGTTTTCTCTAATTTCAAGAGCTATTACCCTAGGTTCTACAGGCAAATAGTGGAAATTTATAAATATAAAAATAATTTTAATAGGGGCGACTAATTTTACTTACCTAAATCACGGTTTACTGCTCTTAAGTGGCAAATGCCCAGATATTATCTGCAACGAGTTGATATAAATTAGCCCGAGTACATCAGCAAGGAAAACGTTCATCGCCACCATCTCCACCACAGGCCAAGGAATATAAAAGTAATACCACACAAGACAGTAACTTAGGGTGGAAGCTTGGCAGTCCTATTCTCTACCGGAAAGAACTTAAGATGGCGCGGTAATATGGACAACATCAGAATTTTGCCAGAGATATAGCCTGAGAGAAGAGGCACGGTACTTTGGAGTGAGCCTAGATACGAAGCTTACCTGGAGAGTTCACGTGGAAAACACAGTCATCAAATCTAAACAGCAATATGTCCATCAAGAACAAAGTAACAATCTACAAGACAGTCATTAAGCCCATCGTGACTTATGCTCACGTTGTTTGAGGGATATACAGCACAAATCCATTTGAACAAACTCCAGGTGATCTAGAATCGATTTCTCAGTACAAAGTTACTAACTGAACAGAGGCACGTGCCACAAGCGCCCGAAGATTTTGATTACCTCGTAGGGCGGTACGGAAGCGGTTAGATAACGCAAACCAACCACCAGCCAAGCCAGGTCACCAAAAATAATGCTGGGACGTAGGGACGCCCAATATTAACATGAGTATGTATGTGTATAGCAGAAACTTAATTTTATATATTTTTCTAATGTCCTTCGTAGTTGTCGACAAACGTCAACAGTTTCCAAACTTTGACTATGGCCTAATAACCCTAGAACGAGCAACATAATTTATTTAATGGATTAATTTCTTTAAAAAATAAATCGTCAAATAGTTTAGTAAGAAGTGAATTCCGAAACCCGAAATCTATATTTTAAAAACCACCATAGTTAAACAAAAATGCATTGGATAAAAATCATAAATGGCGACAAAAAAACTAAAAAGCAAATTTAACACTAAGTCAGAAAAAATTCAAAATCAAGCTACTAACTTATTCATATTATGTTTACTCTACATATGAAACTCCTTAAAAAACGTTAAATATGGAAACCAGGAGTACACAAATCTAGTACAGATAATCACATTATTTTGCGTTGCAAAAATCTCATGTCAAGAAATAATAAATAAATTATTTTCTACCAGATCTCAAATTGTAAATTGCAAAATTAAGATGAATTTATATTGTCCTAGATGTATGCTGAGAAGTCATTTTTTGGCCATATTTTAAAGAAAATAAATTGACGATAAACAGAGCAGCACATTAAAATAAATTTTTGTTAATAAATCTTAATTTATTTATCTTAAAGTTTAACGATAATCACATTTTTGAATTTTTTGACCCAATAGATAAACTTTACATTACGCGAAAAAAGAAGACAACGTTTTTTAACGTCGAAAGAATTCTATTGTCGTCTAAAATTTGTAACTTTACAAAGCTACATCAGTATCTACCAAATAGATATTTCAATATTTAAGTATTTGCGTGGCCTTAAAAAATGCAACTGTGCATTTAAAAAATCGCCATGAGTAGTATACATCGCACTTCTAACAGTAAAATAATAAAACTGTAAAAAATGGCGGCTTACCGTCTTTAGGCAGCTAATAGCTTGACGTAATATACTTTAGGATGATTTGTTGTATAAAAATCAAGCTGCACCAAATATTTTGGGTTTCTTTATTTTAAGTTAATCCATTACAATTTAAAGTAAATGATTACGAGGTGCGTTTAAGTTTTAAGGTCTCCAAATTGTTTTCTCAGCAGTGAGAATAAGTAAACAAACGCAGTTAATTTTAAAAGACGCAGAAAATATTTTTGAATTCATAATATAGATTTCAGCATCATACAACGTACATAGACCGAATTACCACCATTTCAGTGAGTGTTGCTTTGTATACTTCAAATGACGACATTTTAGTATTCAAAATAATGTGTATTTATCCCCCTTGCGTGGTAAAATATGCTGAAAGCGATATGGATGTTAAAATATACGTTTGTAGGTGCGAAAGTTGAAAGAAGATCGAGAGTTGTGTGAAAATCAACCAAAACAGCCTCGGTCACGAACCAGCCAAACTTGATGTTGTAGAAAACCGTCTATTAGCCTCTAAGTTTTTTTAAAGTGGGTCCCACATAATGCTGCGCGGGTAGCAATGTCTTAGGGCATGTTGCCACGTGATGCTGCCATGAATTTCAGACCTTGAAGAACACTAATCGTAGCCGCTCATTTTCCAATCGAACAAATTTCCAGTGAATAAAACACAACCCTAAAGAAATGTTTTTAACATCCATAGAATCATGGCGATGACGTCGTGAAAAATATCTACGTCTAGATGGAGATTACATTAAGAAGTAACAAAAGTTTTAACTTTCTTGGGTAAATACTTTGGAGACCTTAGAATGTGAATGCACCTCGTATATCGTTTAAGTGTCCACCACAGCTGCGATGGCAGCCATCGATGCGAGCATTGAAATTTCGTAGGATATTTTTAAGCTTGGAAGTTTCAACCTCCTTTATGGCAACTTGGGTGTTATGTCTTAGGGCTGTAATGTTTACTGGCTTATTAGCATACTGGTGTGGCGGCCTTTTCGCCCTTGAACCGCTTTATATCGCGGCGGCATGCGGGCCTTTGATATCAGCTGCGTTTTGCCGTCGCACACGGGCGGCATGGGCTTTTGCCCCGCAAGGATTCACGCCCCGCAGCGCGGCCAATTCGGTCGTGTCTTAGTCCGCATAAATTCATTCATGCACCGCAGCGCGGCCAGTACGGTCGTGTCTTAACCCGCATACATCAGAAACATTTCGCATCCCCGCAAATATTCACGAATCGCAGCTCGGCCAATTTGGTCGTGTCTCAACATCCCGAAGATACCAGATCCGCAACGCAGAGGTGGCCACCTTGGAATCGCCGACGAAGCCGAAGCCGAAGCCGATTCAGGTGAGTGATTTGGCAATTCATTGGTTGATATCGGTAGCCGCCCCCATCCGCTAACGCGGCGGCCGTTTAAGGGACGATTTGGCCTTATCGCCTGACCTTCCACTACGGGCCGTACTACGTTTCCACACCGCACCACGAGAGCGGCTATTTACACGCCTGCCTCTCCATTTTTTGGTCCTTACGAGCCGGATCGGTATCAGCTACAATACTTGTAGAAACCGCTTGATAACTTGGCGTCGTCACAGACTTACGTAGGTTTTTGGTAAGGTGACCGCCATAAATTACATACATATTTATTACGCTTTATTCAAGTAAAGTTCCTTTATAATGGATAAGCTTGAATTAAAATTAGTTCAGATAACTGCCAAAAAAGATGCGATTTTCGAACGATTTAATCGTTTATATAACATATCAAAAAATATTTCAAATTATGAATTACGCTCAAACGAATTATTTTTATCTCAAACTGAAGCTATTAGTGAATTATATAGCAGGTTTGAAACAATAATTGAAGAAATTAACAATTTGCAGTTTGAAATTGATCAGAGTCCTCCAGACTACTCATGTTTAAATTCTATTGAAGATTTATATTCGAGTATTAAATATAAACCCAACCTTATATTGTCAAACAGCAAAACATTTACATTAGATCAAAAAAGAGATATCGTAAAATTACCGCCAATTGAACTGCCTTCTTTCGATGGCAAGACTGAGAGCTGGCCAATATTTTACGAAATATTTCGTAGCAATGTGGATTTAAATACAAATTTGACTGACGCGCAGCGTGTGCAGTATTTGATTAGTAAATTAACTCATGACGCTTTAAAATTAACCGCAGGTATTATTCCTACAGTGGATACTTATAATATTATATGGGATAGTCTTGTTAAAAAGTATCAAGATAAACGTAGTTTAGGCAGTCATTATCTAAATAACATTCTGGACATCAAAGGATGCGTCGGTAATGCTGTTAGTTTGAATACATATATAGAAAAATATTCCGCGTCTATCGCCGCATTAAAACAGTTAGACATTCCCGACCTATTAGATTTTGTCTTGTTACATTGTGGTTTAAGAAAACTTGATCCCCAAACGCTTCAACAATTCGAAAATAGTGTGAGCGGAATAGAATTACCCTCCTGTAAACAATTTATTTCATTTACGCAAGATTATGTCAAAGTACTCGAGCGCTCGCATGTTAATAATTCGCAGACCAAGCCGCGCGCAAATTCCAGTTTACCTTATCACAGCCTTGGCCGTGGCGCACAAGGTGCCTGCAAGTCGTTTGTGTCGAGTAAACAGATTTTTAATACGCGTTGTCCGCTATGCGACAGAGAACACCAGCTATTTCGCTGCATTGAATTTAAAAATATGAAATCACCGCAAGCGCGTTTCGAGTTAATTAAAGCGAAACGCGGCTGTATAAACTGTTTAAGTCTATCTCACTCGTCAACTAAATGTAAATCACGGAACGTTTGTAAAATTTGTAAAAAACCGCATCATTCTTTACTGCATTTTTCGAACTTAAAGGATGATCGCCCTATTAAGCCGTCTGTGGCGGCTGGACCGCAAGCAGGTGACCGTGCGCCCATATCAACGCATTCAGTATCGCAACCTCACTACACGTCTTCTGTATCGCTTAGTGCGGCTTCGAGTTCGGCTATATTGTTATCGACCGCACAGATCTATGCACATGGTAAAAACGGAAATACGCTCGTCGTCAGGTGTTTAATAGACAACGGGTCGCAAAATAACTTAATTAATTAATTAATAGATTGTTGTAAACGCTTGAACATTCCCATAATTAAATTACGCAATTCATCTTTACAAGGTGTTGGTATGACCTCGCGACCTGTACACGGTTTTATTAATTTCGCAATCGAATCACGAATTAATCCTAACAACAAATATTACATTCGTGCTTTAGTAGTTGACTGTATTACAGACAAACTTCCCGCAAATTCCATTACATTAAATGAAGATATGTCATATTTAAATAATTTACCGCTTGCCGATATATCCTGGAATGTACCGGCATCACCCGCTATATTAACCAGCTTTGGTTACGTGCTTATGGGAGATATTGCATGTCATTATGATGCAACCTGCCTACATAGTACTACATCTTCGTTTACCGCGCTTGCTAACGTTGACATTGAGTCATGTTTACGGAAGTTCTTTGAGTTAGAGGAAATTCCATCTCAACGTTTTATTAGTCCAGATGAATTAGATTGCGAAAATAACTTTAACTCTTCGATTTTATTTAAAGACGGCAGATATTTTGTTGATTTACCCTTTTCTCGAAACCCCTCGGAGTTGGGTAATTCACGCGGTCTGGCTCACCGTCGTCTACTTGCGCTCGAGCGTAAATTCGATTGCGTGCCAACCCTACGCGAGAATTATAATAAAACTATCGCCGATTATATAACGCAGGGGTATTTGTCCCAGGTGCCTGATTCTGAATTGACAGAGGAGGGTTACTACATACCGCATCACGCCGTTGTCAGACCAGATAAGGACAGCATCCGTATCATTTTAGACGCTAGTGCTAAAACGCACTCAGGGCTGTCACTTAATGACATTTTGCATGTCGGACCTAATTTGCAGGCCGACTTGTTCTCGTTGTTACTCGATTTTCGTACATTCCCAATAGCAATGACCGCTGATATAAAACAAATGTTTTTGCGCATCGGAGTAAACGAGCACCATCGTAAATACTTACGAATTTTATTTCGTTTCAGTAGGAACGAACCTATTCGCACTTACAATTTTGACCGCGTACCCTTCGGGCTAAAGCCTAGCCCTTACCTAGCTATGCGTACGTTACGCAACTTAGCGTGCGAGCATAGTGACCGCTTCCCTGAGGCTTCTAAACTGGTAGAAACTCAGTTTTACATGGATGATTATGTCGATTCGGTTCCCGATGAACAGACTGCCATGCGATTGTCTCGCGAATTAATCGATTTATTTAAATTAGGCTCTTTCGACCTTGTCAAATGGGCCACTAATTCACCCGCTTTATTGGAGGTTCTTCCCGAGTCTCACCGCTCACCAGTAAATTTTTCTGGCATGGGTAACGATATTTACAATTTTAAAATCCTTGGTTTAACCTGGGATCCTGCTGACGATTACTTTTCTTTACAACAATCGCTGTAGAAGATAAATGCACAAAGCGCACGATTCTATCGCTAGTTGCCCGCTTATTCGACGTACTTGGCGTTGTAGCTCCAGTTGTGCTGTACGCCAAAATTCTTATTAAGGAACTATGGCTAGCTAAAATAGACTGGGATGAGGTTCCTCCGGAATCCATCATCAGTCGCTTTTCAGCTTTTGCACGCGATTTTTCCGCACTCTCTTCTCTAAAAATTCCGCGCCATATTGGCATTGTGGGAAAAGCTGTAGTGAACATCGTAGCCTTTTGTGACGCGAGCTTCAGTGGTTACGGTTGTTGTGTTTATTTACACATCACTGATCCTGAAGGTAATATCACCGTCCGGCTTTTTATGTGCAAAGTCAAAGGTTTCTCCAGTTAAAATAACAACGCTAGCTCGATTAGAACTTGTCGCCGCTTTGCTGCTGTCCAAGCTTGTTCGCGTGGTCCGCGATAAACTTTCCGCTCGTCTACCTATTACAGGTGTTTACGCCTTCTCGGATTCTACAATAGCGCTTTCGTGGATCCACTCATCGCCACATAGGTGGTCTATTTTTGTCAGCAATCGTATTGCTAAAATACACGATAATTTACCTGCCGCTTCTTTAATCATGTGTCCGGGAAAGAGAACCCAGCGATTGCCTTTCACGCGGCATGCTGCCTTCTGATTTAATTAAACATTCGCTGTGGGGGAATGGCCCTGCTTGGCTTTATCAGTCAAATAGCGAATGGCCTTTAAAATTCATTCCAACTGAGTGTGAAACTCTACCGAGTTCAAATCGAGAGCGTTTGTTGTTAAAGCGCGAATTTCGAACCACGTGTTTTGACTCTATAGTCACCCGTGTTTGTTCGTGGAATAAACTGTTGCGCATATTCATGTACATTCTCAAATTTGCGAGCAAAAAACGTAATGGTGATCAATCTGTTAAAGATATTCAAATCGATGAAAATTTTGTTATTCAAATAGTTCAGAGTATTCACTTTTCTAAAGAATTAAATTCAGTAAAAAGCGGGTCAGGTACATACTAACGTCCTGTCACCAAGCTATATCCTTTGCCAACCCAATAAACAATATTTTAGCTGACTCATGTATATATAGATAGTGTATTAATAGGGCATTTATATATAGTTTGTTACGTTATAAACCTAACCGCAATTTAACGCACCTGAAATATAATAGTTAATTTCAGGAATAATGACAATATTATTTCAAACCGCTGTTAATAGCTCCTTGATAAAGTAGTAATTTTTTTGAAAGCTCAGGACCTTTCAAGGAGGGGAGTATGGTGTGGCGGCCTTTTCGCCCTTGAACCGCTTTATATCGCGGCGGCATGCGGGCCTTTGATATCTGCTACGTTTTGCCGTCGCACACGAACGGCATGGGCTTTTGCTCAGCCGACACATATACACGCTCCGCAGCGCGGCCAATTCGGTCGTGTCTCAACACCCCGCAAATATTCACGCACCGCAGCTCGGCCAATTGGGTCGTGCTTAACAACCCGCAAGAAGCAGTCCGCAGCGCGGCCAATTCGGTCGTGTCTTATCATCCCGCAAATACCAGATCCGCAGCGCGGCAAGGTGGCCACCGTGGAACCATCGCCTACGAAGCAGAAGCCGATTCAGGTGAGCGATTTGGCAATACTCGTTGGTTGATATCGGTACCATCGCCGACGGCCGTTTAAGACGATTTCCGCCTTATCGCGACGGGCCGTACCGTTTCCACACCGCATCACGAGAGCGGCTATTTACACGCCTGCCTCTCCACATACGTTTTACTTTTCAAATAACCTCACAGACAAAAGCCTAAAGATATCAAATTACAAGACTTTGGCGGATAAATTATCACCATTCCGTGATATAACAAGCCTAGGAATTTCGCGCGAAATAACGCGATGTTTTCCCCTATTGTAAGCATGTAGCACCATTTTATTAAAAGTAAACGTCATCAATGCAAAATTCATTTAGTTGATGTCATATAAAATCTGTAATCATCGTATTATAACGCTCTGCATTCACAGTAATGATATTCCTCCGGACCATAAACCACACCAAACCTTACATTTTGCGCATAAAGTGGCCCTTCATAAATCATTCGAGAGTTTTCTTCCTCTATGCGACAATTTTGTTTATTAACTGTACCGTTTAGCTTAAAATACAACTTATTGCTAAAGATGATCTTATGCGTGGAATGTGGATCTGTTGCTATTTGTTCTAACATCAAAGTAACGAAATTTCTGCATTGCAGGTGGTCTGTCTCTTGTAACCCTTGAGGTAGTTGAATTTTGTATAGATATAAATGCAAGTTCTTCCTTAAAATTTTCAATAAACTAGTTGGAGTAATGCTTAATTGCTCATTGAGATCGTCGTAGAATTGGATTTTAATTGCTTATTTGCAATACTTTCCGTATAAAGACAGCACGTACAGTTTTTAGTTTTTCTTAGTGTGGTTTGTCGTGGACAAACCCAGTTTCTTCTAATTTTTCACGAAGTTTTAAATTCCTTTTTTAGGAGGACGATTGAGGTTTCGAAAGATCATGAATTCCACGACTAACAATTTTCATAATAAGTTTTTACAATTTCAATACACTGTTCTTACGAAACCATAGTTAAATTTGTGTATGAGTAAATTTAAGGAATATGAAACAAAATAAAGCTAGTGCAGTTACAGTCACTTAAATACCTAAAGTCGCTTTCGGAAAACCCTATATGTCTTTTAGCTTAGGCTGTACAACTTAATTTCTTATTTTATTTTAACAGACTTATAAGGGAGGGTACTAGGATGTTAAAGTAGGTTAGGTAATTTCTATATTTCTCGTTAGCGGAGAAAAATAAAATGGAATTCAGTCTCAAAAGGGCCATAGACGGATTTCGTAGACTAGCGACGCTAATTTAACACAACGTCTTGTCAATTTTGTTATTGCTAACCAATCGCATTGGTTCACTTTTAGTTAAAGTTTAAAAAGAACTGTTTAGTATATCAATCTATAATTGCAGCAACAAACAAACAAATATTGCTTTCTGAAATAACTGCAACACAGTTGGGACAAAGAACTGTTTATAAAGATCTTGTCTTAACCTTGGTATAAAATAAAATTTTGTTAGAAAAGCTCATAAAAAGTCTCCTTAAAGGTTTCTTGAAGAAGTACACAGTTCCAATCACTGCAGCGCGTCGTTTTATATTTTCTACGACAAGGTAAGCAAAATGTGAAAGTTCATGTAACTTTCATTTCATTTCTGTCTGGTCTGTGATGGCTAAATCACCATTTGTATTACAAACCTAACCCAAACATGATTTATTATTTTCTACGGAGTCTTGTAGCAATCAGAGAGAAAATATCATAAGAGATTTCAAAATTTCGATAAGTGTTAAAAAAGGCTATACTACAGCGAAACCTGAGATCAGAAGCCCTCGGTAATGTTTCCAGTGTTTTGATGGAAGAGGAGAGAGCGGTGCCATAACACTGAACCTTGGGGGATATACTGGCTATGCCCCGACTGCGTCTGTTGACGTAGAACAGTTCTTTTTGGGATTAAAATATTATTTAAATCGTAGGTCAGGATTAAATTGTGGTAATCTGTAATGTATTTAACAATTTGTTATAATGTAGATGTAATATTATAAACCCACAGTAAACTACATACGATGGTCAAAAAATTGTACTTCTGCGAAATGTATAAGGTACTACTTGTTCAATAAATTTTCACTTGAAAACAAAAAATAAGTGCCATATTTTATAAATTTTAATGACCATTTTTTAATTTCATTAGGTATGTAGTTTTAATTTTAAGTCACTGCTTTAATTTCGTTTCAATTTACTCACAATCTTAACAACAATTACAAAACTCTAGTGGACATATATATTTTTAACTATTTATAAAGACACAATAGTGACCTTGCAACTAGTATTTTAAATTAATCGAATGCTTACATGTTTATTTAATAAGAACTATACGCTTTAAAATGTAATCGGTTATATAGCACAAAAATCACAAAGAAAAAATAAGACCAGAACTCCCGCTCCGATTTAAAGCAGATAAATTTCCAAGGTTTTCCCCGGCTCAAAACGCCCTCCTCATTTTTGCTTTAGCGATTTGCTCGAAGCCAATTTACAATTCATGGCGTTGTAAGATCACAGCGCGCCATCTGTGATCCAGTGAGCTTTCATGTCCTATCTATATCGCAGCACCGTTCTGCTGTAATTATAATTTACTCGCCTTCGCTCTCTTAGCGGCCCTCTAAAACGATTATTTATTGGTGGCGGGATTGCCAGAAAGCCGCTCGGCTGCTACACGAAACCGGAAGGGTTTAATAAACTCCGCAAATAATGAAGCGTTTCTAAAAGAACAGTAGCTCATAGCTCGCTGCGAAAGCTCTTCGAATTTTTCCCAAGAGCCTGGAAGAAACCGCGCTCTGAAAGCACGGGTTTATGGCATTACTGGGATGTAAAATATGTAACTCGCCGCTGACAGCTGTTAAATTTAGTTCTGCACAATTTTACGTGTGGCGTTGCCGAGTTTTTTGACAATTTGGGGTTTGATTAATGTTTTAACACTCAGACAGGTTTTTACAGTTGCCATTTAAATATTTTTACTTGCCTAAGTTTACGAAAATTTGTTTAGTCTTTTCTACATAAAAAGAAAAAGTAATTTATTTTAATAAAGTTACTTTTACCTTGTGCCTTACAAAATAACAAATAATTTGAATTAAATCAAATTTTTATTCCAAATTCAACTACCTTTTTAAATAAAATTATTTTAAAAATGTATTAAAAAAAAGTGTCAAAATATTAAAACTGAACTAGCCTTGATAGAGCACAACCGCCATATTTCAATAAAATTATTTGTCCAATTTACCTTTGACAGCCCTAAGTTCTTTAATAATACATATTATTATTATATAACTATATAAATTCAAGAGTTCCACGAAAAATTAGTATCTTCAGCTATTTCCTTCATTTGTCTCATTGCCCTTCTCTTTGCTTTTTCTATCTCTTGTATTTGTTTCAACCATGTCGTCCTGGGTCTTCCTTTCCTTCTCTGATGTTCTCGTTTTACTTCAATTATCTTTTTTACTAGTCTGTTCTGATCTATTCTAGCTATGTGTCCAAACCAGTTAAGCCTTCTCTTATTTAATTTATGCATTGTGGGCTTTTGTTTTAGTCTCCAATATCTCTCATTTCAGCCGTTTGTTGCCGTTGGTATGGTTATCGTGTAGTGTCACTCTATTCTTTATTTCAATAAATTGTTTTATATAGCGCCCAATATTTTTTTGTCGCTTTTTGTGTTATTTATAATTTCTAGATCTATTTTTCCATCTTGCGTAAACATGGTACAAGGTATTTAAAGGCAGTTCTTGCTCTAATTCTCATTTGTTTGCTCTAATGTACTTGGATTTGTTTGTGTTTATTTCCATTTCTATTTCTTCAGTTTCGTCCATCCATATGTCTATTTATTCCTCTAATTTTATGTGAGAGTGTGGTACTAGAACTATATCGTCTGCATACAAGAATGCATTTTTTTTTAAAGTTGTTAAGTTTATATATAATATTGTTGTTTGTAAGTATTTTTTCCGATATCTTGTATTTTTGATTACTTTTTCATTATTAACGTAAATGGAAGTAGGCTCAGGCTGTCTTTCTATTTTATCCTTATCGTCATATCAAAGCTTTGGAATCGTTTTCCATTTAGTTGTAAGCTCTTATCTTTCCATGTATGTTTTGAACTACTTTAATTAATTTTTTTCTTTATTTATAACCGCTCCATTATTTCCCATATTTTTCATTTTACTGTATTGTAAGCTGCTCTAATTTCAATTCTTCTTATTCTTCCTTCAATTATGCTTATATAAACTTTAAAAACCACTAAAGCTAGGTACACTGTTCTGCAGTTTTCACATTTCGTTTCTTCTCCTTTTTATGTATCAAGATAATTAAATTGTCTTTCCAATCCTTTAGTATTTTGTTTGTTTTCTAAACTTCATCATGCATTTTTAATATCCACTTTCTTCCATGTTGCTCCATTTATTTTACTAATTCTGGTTTTATATTATTACTACCCCATGTTTTCTTTAATTTGATTTTATTCTAATTTATCCATTCTTATTTCTTTATTTATTTCTCCTTATTCCGTACTTTTGCTTTACTTTCTTTTTTTTTGTATCCTGTTCGTCTCTTGCAAATTTATTTTCATAGTATTTCTTGAAGTTTCCAATATTTTGCTTGTTGCTGTTTTTAGTTGATTGTTTTTTATACCCCTTATCTCTTTTCTGTTCATTACTTTAATTCTATTCCAGAAACTTTTATTGTTCTTTTTAAAAGTTTGATTTATTCTTATTCGAAATTTTTCTCAGATTTTCTGTTTTGCTTTGCTTATTTCCCATCTTTCCTATTTTTCCTTTATTTACGCTATCTAGCGCTGTGTTGTAATATATTCTGACTTCTTCTATGCTTCTTTATTTTTCTTTGCCTTTATTTTATGTTTTCATTGGACCAAATTATTATTTTCTGCGCCCTTTTTATTATGATTCTCCCGCAAATTTTTTCTGCCTTTTTATTTATTAATATTTTTTAATCTTATTTCTAAATTCTAGTTCAATATCCTCTTGATTTCTTTTCTAAAAGCTTCTTGTTGATATTCTCCTTTCAATTTTGATTTTTATAATTATGCATTATAAATTTTGGTGTAATCTTGTTTTGCTTTATAAATTATTTCTACTTCTGGTATAGTTTTAATTATATATATAAAAAAAATTATGAGTGCTGCTGCTCCTGCTGTCACACAGGTCAAAGTTCAACTATTGCTGTCAATGATGTAGTGATTTGAGGAAAGGGATAATAAAATAAACAAATGAGTCATTAATACTAAAAAAAATTATTCTGCCTATAAAGACACATCATATATAATCCGAAATTTGTTGATTACGCACCATGTGGTAAAACGAGAAGATTGCGGCTTCTAAGCATTGTAGGTAGAGGTATCTAAAGGGGATTCCCCTCGTTTCTTTAAAAATTCCTTTAATTCTTATGAGTAAACAAAGAATTTTATAATGCTTTTCCCTTTGCAACACTTGTATATTGTTCTAGAAGGGTTTAAAATTCCTAATGGCACAATTTTAACTATGGTAATAAATAAATAAATTTATAATATTAAATAAACCAACGGCGGATTCTTGCTATATTCACGGCACTATATTTAAAAATAGAATATTAAACATTTTCAACTCTTATTCAGCCACCAAAGTTTCAGCAACTCAAATTCCTCCCAATATTCAAAGCCAAAAAATGCTCAAAATTATAATATTGTTTCCCTCCCCCCTTTCTAATTTTTCAACTATAATGCAGTTAACTGAAATAACCGAAATTCTTGCAATAGAAGAATCCAAGAACTACAAACTCAAGCAGTTGTTTAAAAAGTAAAAAATAATCTCAATAAAAATTAAAAATGTTACACGATCATGTGAAGTAACTATCACAAATAAATTTGCACCCTTGTTCAACATAAATAATAAAAAAAATGTAAATATCGATAAAAATCATGTAACTCGCAAAAACCGTCACCAATATTTCTGTACGGAAATCAATACAAAAGCTTCACGTAAAATTCGGCAACTTAAAAAAACTACTCAAGAAACTAATTAAAAATAAAAAATAGATGATACGTAACTCACATTACTCAATTCCACTACAATAAAAACTATAATATAAAGTCTTCCATGTCAACTATATGTGCCCTCCGTATCCTACTACACAAGATGAGTAAAATAAAGTGGAAGCGATAAATCAATTGACTACAAGAAATCAAAAGCTACACCAGCCATATGTGCTCTTTGCAGAGAAGATAGTATAAAAGGTGTATGATGTACAAAAACAAATTTAAAATAATAGTCCTGCAACTTATTAATTAAAACGAATGATACTCAATACGCTAGATATTGTCATAACCATTAAGCTCAATAATAGACATGAAATCTATTCGTATCGCTGAGTGAAACGTGAATGGTCTCGCAAATCATAAAACTGAACTAAATTCAGTTTAGTTTCTGGTAATAAAGAAAATAGATATTCTGCTTTTATCAGGTACGCATTTCAATGAAAGAATCTTAATTTGAATCCCTCATTATTTAATTTGCCACACTGATCACCAAAACAAAATGGTCCATAGCGGTGCAGCAATAAACATCCGTAATTCCCTACTGTAGCACGAGTAACCGTGACATGATTGTTATATATAGTCCACCAAGATACAGAATTGAGACAGTTTAAGATAAAACATTTTCTCCTAATAGTTGAACGGCAAATTTTATAACTAAAATACTAATTGGAGATCAAACTCCTAGACATATTTGTTTTTAAGAATGTAGCAACTAATTGCATTACCATTGAACAATCGCGTCCGATCATACACCCACTGTAGAAACTTTAAGTGCACATATAGATAATCAATGCAAACTCCCATGTCGAGCTCACCAAGTACTAATTGTACATTATTTTGCAATTTTATAGAAGTTCATTTTAACTTCGCTATTAAATTACATAAACCTAGTGAGTTTGCCATCTCGATTTACTAAAGTAATACAAGAACCAGTATGGAAATCTACAACAGCTTAACGCTTTGGAACAGAATTTAATAATAATACTCCGCTATTCATCGATAAAATATTCACAGAAAAAGAATAAGCAGAAGCAAACGGGAAAAGACCCATTTATAAAATTGAGTATAATAAGCTCACAGAACAACTAAAGTTGAAATATATATCACCAGCCTACATCAACGGAAGACTATTCTATTTGAAAAACTACCAAGTTTAAAATCTATATTGATATAACAAAAAAAGAAAATAATACAGCTAGGGCTTTTCCTGGGCATCTTGTTCGAGCTTTCAGCTCACCAATACTACAATACAATGATAAAGACGATTTTCTGATAACATATTAATAACCCGTGTCCAATAGCTCTATTTCTTATCAGACATTGAACATAAGATAATAAGATGCAATAACTACAAGACGCGTGGATTTGAATTAATTATTGGCAAAAAATTATCTAGAAAATCTATGGCTAAGATTATCCTAGTTTTCACTAATTTAAAAATTTACCAAAATTACATTAACTCTTAAATCAAGTAAAGCGCAGAGTAATATTTTATATATGCATATAAATCTGATACTGCATTTGCTATATTTGCTGATGACATAACAATTGTTTGTGTGGATAAAAATTTACAAAGCACCACCAAAAATTTACGACTTTTCTTTGATCTGCTCAAATATTGACTTCATACCTGCCGAGTACAAATATCGCTTGAACATTGCATAAAACCTAGTCACAAATTGTTAGTACATATACCTATTTTAATTAATATTAACGTTTACAAAATAATGCCGTTTGATATACATTATTTATAACGTTCCTTTGTGTTCTATGGTTACCATTTTCATTTCAATGATCAGGATCCAACATATATTTAGACACCATTTTTAGATATCCCGTTATTTTGTTTTCTTCTGTTCTGCGTTCTACTGGTATCTATAAAAATACGTGATACAGATTTCCTATTCATACATTTTTTTAATGTAACTATAGCAGTACAGCTTTTTGTTTTACTTTATTAATTACTGTTTTATTGTCGAATATAATGTTTTCTATTATATCTATTCTTTTGATCTCATAAGATCTATTTGAATTACTGTCAGTGTCAGTTTATTTTTTATAGTAGAACCAATTTTCGTATTTTACACTTGCATAACGCAATACATGAATATTGAGTTGCATATTTGTTTTTTCTTTATTTTTAATATATATGTATAACTATTATTTCTTTTGCATTGTTTATTTATACCTCTTTTTCTGTTCGTCTTGAGTTTTGTTTATTTTTAAGTATAGAGGATTAGTACGAAAGAATCATCAGACTTCAAAATTATTTCATACAGGGCACGAAACATTCTCACATCACTGTAGAACATGAAATGAATTTGCCAAAATTGAAAGTCTTTTGAAATAAAAGTGTACGGATCATTTTTCTTCAGCAAAAAAGCTGTGACTGTAATAACCTTGTTGATTATCAATGCTTAACTTATTTGTTCGTATACTTGGTTCACTTCTTTATCTTTATTCTTTATGTTAAGTTGAGAAACTTGTATTACTTTTATACAGTGTTACTAAATAGTTTTTATTGTTCCATTTATGATTATTTTTATTATACAGCCAATTACACTAATATGCAAGATTTTGTTGTTTTTGAAATAAAAAGGTGCACCTATTAGATTTAAAATTTCGCATCACGTCAATTTTTTCCATAAATCACAAAAATGTGAAAATTAACGTTATTTTTTAATGACATGGATGTATGGCAACGTCTGTAACGTATGAAAATGTTCTCGGGATGGATAAAATAAATATGTAAAAAATAGATAAATATAAACACATATTTTAAAGCAAACATACCTAACATTTACCACTGACCTCTCCTTGAAACTTCCTTTTGTTGTATTATCTTCGATCTTCGTTCGTACAGTTTTTTTAACATCCAACAATAGTGAGCTATCACTTCAATATCCTGATGGAAGCGTTTGCCATGTTTTTCCGTAAAATCATTGAGATTGTTAGAAAAGTAATTTGGATGAGTATGAAAAAAGTAAACTTTGACATTCATGTTGCAGTCAAGCAGATTCTAGGATACCATTTTCTCAAATAAAATAGTGTAATTTGTAGCCTTCGTGTTTCTTAACAAATTTCTGAATGCAGTCTATGCTTACAATTTACACTCAAGGGTTAGGAAAAAAATAAGCATATTTTGGGAATTTTTTTCAGCGGGGCAATTAAAAATAAATCAAAATTCTGAAAAAGGTCCTTTATTGCACAATTCATAAACTGTAAAAATTACTTTCTTCTAAATAATATAAAAGAAAATGGTGGCTGCACAGCTATTTATCGATGATGCCTTTTTTTAAGGGTGTACAGCCGAACCAACTGCTCCTACAATTTTTAATTTACGTTGAACAAAATTTTTTTTTCGATTATACATGTTAATAGCTGCTGTACAAGTACGTAAGATTTTTGCGATTCATTGATTTTTCCAAAAACTACGATATATCGAAAAATCCTACTTTCATGCAGAATGTAATTGCAAATATACAGTTAAAATTTCAGTCAATCAAGATTTGTTCGAGTCATAAGTCCGGCCGACTTGAAAAATGTAGTTTCGAGAAAAACGCGTTTAAAGTTTTCGGTACTGAAAAATCATTACTAAATTTTCGGTTTCTTACCGGAAGTACTGTGTGACTCTTTTTTTCGCCGTAAACTACTTTTTCACCTTTCTGCAAATGAAAGTAAATAATGATAAAAAAAAATACTATTATATACAAACTTATACAAAATAAAAACAGAAATACACGTGGCCTGCCTTGCAGAGGGCTGATAGGGGCTGCCAAAATTCAAAATAAAAGTACTTAGACATTTTTCCGCTATAATCCTTTGAGTATGTCATTTTTGAGGTATTAAGGCATCATTTAAGCAAAAAAATCGATTTTTTTGTAATTTCTACAGTGGCCTAACCCCTTAAGCCAAATTTAATTTGAAAAAGTGACAACAGTATTTTCAAGGATCAACTAGTAGAAGTGAAACAATGTTTTTGCACCAGATGTGAATGAACTTTTAACTGGCCACTGCTTCTCAACCCAATGTTTTGTCCTAGCTCTGGATTCCATTCACACAAAAAGCAAAGATATTTGGTTTTGCCTTCTTGTTGGTCAAATAATATTTCGATCACCTTAAAATCCCACACACATATACCATTCATGAAGCTTCTACTGAACACTTTCCAGTTTCATTTTCGTTATCAGCTATGTACATATGTTTATCTACACCTTACACATTCATTCCGTCCCTCCAGAAAACATTTTCACACGTGACACATTGCCATGTAACCAACATCATTAAAAAATTAGGTTTTTTAAATTCTTGCATTTTCGTGACTTGTAGAAAACCTGACCCAGTACGGAATTTTGAGTTATTTCGAAATCTGCTAAAAATCAATTCTGACACATCTCTTCACTTGAAAACAACAGAAAAAGTTGCAAAATTGCAAATTAGTGTTTTGGTTACATTTGTATTAATTTTTGTTAATAATAAACTATTGCACTTTTATTATAATAGAAGATATAGTAAAATTTCTTCTTCCATTCTTCTTACTTCACACACTACAAGGACGTGCGGAGGCCTGATCTAATTTCGTTCTTTTCTAGTTCTTTTGATTTTGTGTGCGAGGTTCTGTACGCCCATAGTACGTTACAATTATTGGAATTGTTTTGCTGTATTGCTTTTTGTTGTGTAATTTTTTGTAGCACTCTGCTTTGTTATAAAGTATTAACGAAATGTTATTTTTTCCTAAAGAATTTCTGAACTGACTGTAGTTATGACTACATTATGATGCAACAACCTGAGAAAACTCTATTCGCCTGCGGCAATTCTGTTTATATTTGCATGCATTATTTGTTTTAAGGCTATCTAGTGTTAACTTACCACGCTGGCCAAACGGGTTGCCACTGTGCTTCAGTAAGTTATCGGAGGGAATGAATTACATACAACAGAGATGAAAAATAGAAATGTGGCTTCCTCCAAGATAAAGAATTTGGAGATAATCAAGGTTTGCGTATACAAGGTCGTTTCTCTAATGTAACCCCTTTTCTTATCGGTATCATAAAAGAGTACTTTTACCCATTACCATAACTTAGTGTTTTAGCTCATTTGTGACATTATATATTATGGGAACGTTAGTTGCTAATATCATACCAGTAAGTATGTCATATTCATTTCCATCTCTAACACATAGTGCATTTTAAATAAGAATTAATTAAATATTAAAACGTTTTCTGACGGTGCATATGTGGTTTTACAAGTTTGCACTGAAAACTTCTTAATAAACATAAACAATTTTTTGCTCATAATTGTTTACATGTCAAAATACTACCTTGTAACTGAAATACATACACAATGCAAATTTCCACATGAGAAAAACGGTATTATAAAAGAATTATCGCAAAATAAAAAACATAAAAATCTATTAAAATATTTCATTAAAAATTAGTAAAATTCATATACATTAACATAAGTATAATAATAAACGTAGTATACGTACAGTAAATAAAATGATATTGAGAAATTTTGTAATAAAAAATGTAGAAAAATCTTGCACATCTGTATAAAATTAAATATAAAATGCAATGCAACAAACAATTCAATTAATAAAAAAAAATAGAAAAGTAACAGAATAAATAGAAACAACGCATTAAAAAATAAGAAAATTAAAAAATGATGTCAAATGACAACAAGTGTAAAGCATTTAATTAAGTTATTTAATAAAATTCTTTGTTAGCAATTTTGGTCAATTTGTTCTTCGAAAATAGCTCTAATGTACACGGCATTGCTAGAAGCAGCGTATACATCATTAATTAAAATATACCAGAATACATTATTTGCCGATGTACAGATATTATAATAAAATTCATAGCAGGAATTAAAAAACAATAAAATAAAATAAACGAAGGTAATGTAAGTTTACAAGTTAACATAGCCTACACATGTGAAAAGCTAAGGCAAACAAATACAGAGGGCAACTCAAAATTATTGTACTCAATTTTGTGAGTTTACAATTCAAAATAAAATCAGTGACAAATATAATGTAAATTATATTTAATTGTACTTTCATGCAAAGTTTATAAATGTTCAATGTGAACCCTCACCCCCCACCCTACTACCATAAACCAGCTTTACGGATAACATCTAGACGGTAACAGAATTCATCTCAGACACAATGTTTATCATAGGTGTATACGGTTTTTTAAGTAAATTTGTTAGTAAAGGTAGTATATAAACTGCTTTTCTACAAACCTCTACAAGAAAAAGTTGCAAGGTATTAAAATTTAAAAAATCTGAGGGCCACAATATAAGTGCCAAGTCTTGATTCTCCATATCACAAATCCATCGGTGAGCTAGACACTTGTTCAGAAAATGTAAAACAACGCTGTGCCAATGAGGTAGAGCGCTGTTCTGTTGGAATATAAAGTTTTCTGAATATTCATATATTTGAGGAACAAGCCAGTTTCGCAATATCGCAAGACAGGTTACCTTAATAACTGTATTACCATTAATAAATAAAGGTCTATAAATCCTTTGTCCTCGACACAAAACAGATTAAATTTTGGCGAATGCCTCTTATGTTTCAGTGTTGTATATTGATTTTGTAGCCCCCGTATCTGAAAATTATGTCGGTTTGCTTTCCCACTAAAGTGGAACATTGCCTTGTCACTAAAAATTAAACGCAGCAGAAAAGTGCCATCTTCCATGTTTTCGAGTATGACATTAGAAAATTCTACACGCCTTAGCTTGTCGTTTGCGCGAAGAGCCTGTATCAGTGGTTGGTGATATGATTAAAGCTTAAACGATGCCGTGACACACGCTAGACAGTTGTTTGTGGCAGTCTCTGCTCACATTACGAATTCTTCCCACATTATCCTCCGGTACACGCGATCGACTCCTGCTTTTATCTTTACACAAATAGCAAATTTGATCAAATTTATGATTCCAGTGATAAATGCTTTTCCTCGTTAGACATTCAATGTTGTAATGATAACAAAAAGCACGTCGCACGGCAGTCGCCAACTTTGTTTTAATGGACTTACGAATGCAAAACGCATAGCTAGCACTGCTGCAGAACTGTGCACTAGGCACGAACGGCAATATTCTAAACTTTAGAACATCCTCTTAGAATGTCATGTGAATAATTCACATACAATGTCTAGTTCCGAAAATATAGCTATATGAATTTGAGTCTGTCATTTTGAATTACCTTGTATATATAATAAGAATAAATATTACCATGTCAATTATTTTAAGGTTTTGACTAAACTGAAAGAACAACTGAGGAAGAAGAGATACAACCCACAGAGGAGCAATGCGGGAAGTACAGGGTGTGCGGAGTCAACTGACATTTTTCAACTAGTCTTATATTATATACAAAAGCAGGAAAAAATAAATAAAGGTGTCTATAAATACGACCAAGTATGCCATCTATTTGCCACCAACTATAAGGTTATTTTTTAAAAACTACATCAAGCATTGTTGCAAAAACTACATCAATGCATTGTTGCAAACGTTTCTTAAAGTTGTCGTATACGCGCTTCCTTAGGTCCTCATCGATGTCTGCAACTTCGGCACCAATGGCTTGCTTGAGTTCTTGAATACTCATGATATGTATCTGGAACACACGGTCTTTCAGGAACCCCCACAGGAACTGAGGTCGGGCGACCGAGCTCGCCAAGGGATTTCGCCTAAACGAGAAATAACAGTTCCGAACATTTTACAAATTACAGCTATACTGTTTCGCGCGGTTTGGGCTGTTGCTCCATCCTGCTGGAAATATAGGTTTTTGGATCAATGTCAAGCTGTCGTAACTTTTGTTCAACAAAGCCTTCCAACATAGTCACATAACGTTCTGAATCAAGGTCAATTGTTTGATCATTGTCATTTTCAAAGAAATACGGCCCTACAATTCAGCACCGACTCCACACCAAACCGTCGCTTTAGGAGAGTGCAAGGGTTTACTTAGGGTTTACTGATAACCAGTGTCGCATATTATGTTTGTTTATCCAGCCAGAAACATGAAAATGTGCTTTGTTAGTCATTAGCAAATTGCATTTTGTAAGGGTGAAATTTTATCTCTTTAGCATTCGATTTAAACTTCTTCTACTGATGCTTAAAGTGCGAGATTCCTGGCGCGCCAAACGGCGAGGACTGCGTTCAACAGCTTCCCTTACTGTCTGCAGGTTTTCTGGCGTCCGCACTGTTGGTAGAGCTCCGTGCTTCACGTCTAACACGCTACCAGTTTCTTCAAATTTCTTCACCCAAGCCAATATGGTATTGAGACGGTACGTAACCATATCAACCAATATTGAACTGCCATCGATAGACATGCTGCACTTCCGTGATAAAATTAATTTTGTAATAATTACGAGTACAGGTAACACGGTGTTGCGACTGACATACCGTGGCGGCGCACGTCATGAAATGGGGTTTCCGCCTCTACTATTCCCCTCCGCCAATCACGACAAGCTATCACGGCAATGCACTATTCAGATTTGAAATTTGTAAGTTAGCTCCGCGCCACCCTGTATATTAAAGACGACAGTTAATTGTAAGATTGTGGTAATATATTATACTTTAGATACGTCATGGTATTTAATGGCTACTGATGTAATTTCTCAGTTAAACCATTACAATTCTATAATTTCTTTTAAATAATTTAAATTATAAAAAAGTTAGCGCAACTGTATAACAATGAACTTTTGTCTGAAATATATCAATTGTTTAATGTTTAAATAAAAACTGTTACTATATAATTTTCTGTGTCTATAATAAAAAGATTATTTTTAATTTTTGTAGTATTAGTTCATTTTAATTGACCTCAGAATTAAACAAGACGCTAATAATAGAAATAACATCTTTGATAGTAAATTTTTACAAAAATGTAATGTAGATATTTGTGTCATTGTTCGATGTCAATTACATTATCAGTTTTGATTTTACGTTGTGCTTTATAATTATTTTAAAATATTATTACTGTCTATTCAAGTCAAACCGGGGCACTGTAGGCAACACAAAAAACTCTCCGTTTAATGTGTCAGGTTCATCTTCGGCATGCCTCTTCTGATCGGCAGTAAAAGTTCTCGGTGCTTCGAAGAAACAACTAATATATATGTAGCACATAGACTCGACTTCGGCGCCCTTGCTGGGCTAAATAACTTTAGCTTTCATAAAATTTAAATTAAGGAATTCTTATCAAAGGAAAATATCGCTGAAATTATTAAGTTCATTAAATTAGTTTAGGTAGTCAGCTTACTTTGAGGCACCATACGACGGTAGATGCTCACTTTTCATTTATATAGGAATATTGCGTAATATCAACGATTCAATAGTTGGAATCTTAAGTATGTAATTATTTTAATAAAACGCATCAATATGTTTTTAAACACAATAGTAGCTCTTTTAATACACATATATCTGTACCGCATGATAACATCACTACGATATTTTGGTAGTTTCAATGGGGTACTGCAGGAATAGTATGATGTGTATTATTGTAATATAAACAAGAACGGTATAATACCGTAAAGGAAACTTTGTACAGCAGTGCGAAATCGTAACGGCGATTTCCAGTTGCCGTTAACCGATTTGACTAAAAAGCAATTCCATGAAATTCCATAAGATGTGTGTATGCCAAGTTTGAAGTGAATCCGTTGAATAGGACGGAAGTTATGGTGTGTCCAGACACACAGACAGACAGACAGGATGATAATCTCATTAACTTTCTACTTTAAGCTTCGCTGTAGAAAGTTAACAAGCATAGCCTAGTTTATAATTAAGCGTTTATCAACAAGGGCTACAGATATTCCTGCATTCAAACAAATAATCAAAATTATACGGACCATACAAACAGTAAATCTTTCAATGTCCAGACTTGAAGTTAGAAAAGCTGCAGTTAATAAACACTTATTAAATTTTAACGAACTTCCATAAATTTATTATTGAAAAGTGGGCAGAGGAAGTATATAGTGTTTTTCCATAAAGCTTTACAAGAAAAATTTAAAAATTAAAACATAAAGACTCCTAAATCTTTGTTAATTTGAGAAAGACTTTTGGTTTTCAATTTTATGAAATACGTTACCATGATAAACAGGTTTCCATCAAATAAGGCCTATAATCCTCTGTTGCCAAAGTTGCACAAAACAAATTAACATTAAAAAATCGTTCTTATGATCTAGTGTTGCATTAGAATATTGCAATTCCCGAATGCACAAATTATGTTGATTTACTTACCGAATCCAATTAAATACAATATAAAAATGCTATCTATCATATTTTGGAGTATACCACTACAAAATATCAATTGCAACTGATTCAGGTTTAATAGTAAATATGCGAAACGCTTGCTCTATCAGTTGACTTACTTGGGCTACTATCAAAACTTTCTCTAATTTGTTTTAGGGTTTAGTTGTGTTAGATAATGTACTTAAACTGATTATTAAAACTATAACAAAATTGCGCTGTACAACATTCAATTACCTAGTTTTAATAAACTAACGAATATAGGAGACCTTATGCTACACAATAGATGTCACGCTACCGTGTTATTTAAAACTTTATGTAAATCATTTACATCCAATGTATAGTTTAAGAAACCCATTATTTTAAATTGCAATATATTTATCTTATCCTAAAACGAAGGTAATTCAATATTACTCAGTTATTAATAATATTGTGATGAATTGGATAATGCACTCTTTTTATCGTAGTACATCATTCATCTTATAAATACTACTTTTCCATTGGATGTAGTACATGCTGCCATAGACGAGTGGCCATGTGCGAAAACTAAAGGTGGCCATTTTGAACAAAATCACGATGATTTACAAGTTTTTCTATGCCATTCTTATAGAACGAGGTCGGTTTGTTGTCAAAAAAGTCTGTAAGGTGGTTTTCGACAGCTTGTACAGAACTAAGTCGTTTTCCATTTAAACTGTTTTGTAAGGAGCGGAACAAATGAAAGTCTGAAGGTGCAAAATCAGACAAGTATGAAGGATGCTGCAGGATATTTTTTACGAATAGCAGCATCAAATCCGGCTAACTGTTAATAGTAGATGTCTGCTGTTATTCTTTCTCCGCTCCTCAAAATGAATGATCCACCTGCAGTACCACCAAACACACAGCAAAACCTTCATTGGATACAGACCAGCTATTGCGACAGGATTTGCACCTTCGCCGGTTTGTTTCCATGTGCGTTTTCGTTGGACATTGTTGTAAAGGACCCACTTTTGATCGCCTGTTACAAGCTGATCCAAAAATGCCTCATTTTCGTTTCGTGCCTGAAGTAAAAGAGCCACGTTCATCCGGTCTAATTTGTTCCTTTCCATTAAACAGTGCGATACCCAGGTATCAAGCTTGGAGATATAGCCAAGCTTTCTTAAATGGTGAAAAGCGGTGGATTTCTCAATGTTTAGCCTGTCAGCTATCTCCTCAACCGTAATTCTTGGATGTGTCTTCACTAGAGTACGCACAACGTCGTCATTAAAGCCAGAAGGTCGGCCAGATCGAGGTTTTTTTCCATTGAAAAATTGCCTTGCCGAAACCGTCCGAACCACTTTTTGACAGTTCTCAGAGCAGGCGCACGGTTTAAATAAACAGTCTGAATATTTTTTTGAGCCGTTTCAGCACTTAGGCCCTTCCTGAATTCATACAGCATCACATGGTGCAAATGCACTTCTTCGTCTCCCAGTTCCATAGACCTACTACACGAGCAAAAAACGGACGCAATTCATTTTATATCATTTACAAATCAAATGACACTTATACACATCAAAACAAATTTGCTAATTCTTATAAGCAACAACATCTATAAAATTGGGTACGAAATTTTGCAATAATCCTCTATATATATATATATATAAACACACATATATTGTTTAGGTTTAAGTGGACTGTATCGCATTTTTAATTTCAAACAAAGGAATTTCAGTTAAAAGGCCTAAAAGCTGTAAGGCACTCACCGTGAAAGCGGATGCTCTGCTTCAAGAATCGGTTCCCCGGGGCTGTAATTACGGGAAATTAAAAAAGAGGAGAGAAGTGTGTGAGCGGAAAAAAAGACAAGTTACCCAATCTTCGCTGCGAGGCTGATCGGAAGCGTCTTTCCTGATGTGGGTCCTTCAGGTGGTCGTGTCCGAAGTTTACAAAAGGATTTTTTTATTTTTCTTTGGCGTATCAAATACAAACGAAAACGGACCAAGTTTCTCCACGGACAATATCGACCCTCATACATGCAATCGGCCAACAACAAACGACCTCTGGGATGTGGAAACGGTTTATACACACAGATAAATTAAAGCCGGTCGAACGTTTTCAAAACTATGATGGCTACACCGAAACAGCCGTAACAGCTTCGCTTTTATAGCGACATTGCCGCGCAGACGAACCAAACCGCTGCGGGTGTTTCTAATTAACCAAAACGCGTATAGGAGAAGCCACAAGACGGCCGACTTTATTTTAAAAATCAAATAAAAGGAATTGGTGATTGTCCCGAATATTTCCCCGCCCTTGAAACCACCGCCTTCAGCGCCAACAACTAACACGAAAGACGGTCAGACTTCGAGCCCGAACCCAACAAACTTGCAATGCAACAAACGCAACAGGGTTACACGCACCAACAGCTTCTTAAAATAAATAGTAACAAAACAAAATGCAACTGAAATTAGATCTATCCTAAAGTCTAAACGAAAACACAATCAATCTTCCAAATAAAACAAATTAAAACATCAATTAAAATAAGAAAAGAGCAACCTAGATAGCTATTTACAAGCAACTGGGATAAGGGGAGGGGTTGTCAAGCCCTGGACACAATTACTGGGTGCCTCCTGCCCTCCATTTTAAATCTATATGTTTTGGAACTTCTTGTCGAACAAATATTCGCCCAAAGCACCATGCTTGTCCATCATTTTATCAAGTTTAGAAATCTTTCCAGCCAGATCGTGTTGATCCTTATACTGTTCTTCCAGAAACTCCCTGTCAAGTAGTCTATCAAATGATAGTCATTAAAGTAATTTCCAGTTTCCTACGGGGTTTCACAGACCTTGATGGCATCTTGAATTTTTTTAGTGACAGACGCCTCCAGCTTTAAAGCAAGCATCAGAGCGCTCACGCCGTCTTCCTAATCTACGATAGGGGTTCGATATGTGTCTATATGTATCAGCTTCATCACATGTTGCCCTTCTTCGCTAGCGGCCTCAAAAAACATCTTGGCAAAGCCAGGTCTGTATCTCTGAAAAAGTGTGCGTCTACGGCGAGGTATTAGTTTGAGCTCTTAGATCTACGTCCTCATTTATTTAATGCAGGGACTGACAATTCCGATCTAATCCTTAGCAATATCTAATTGTTTATGTGTACATTACAATTGAGCGGTTGAAGCTGCCCAATTTCTCCATCGGCAAATATCGACTCCCGTATGCAATCGGCCAACAACAAACTCCGGGGATGTGGAAACCTTTGCCACCAATCGAACTCGAAATTAAAGCCAGTCGAACGTTTCCAATATATATTATACACTAACAAATTTATTTGTGAAAGCAACGTTGAATTTGCTATCCAATTTAATCTGATAAATTGGCATTTCTTTTTTAATTAATTATTTATTTTTACCTTTTATTCTGAAATTTCTGATAACCATTTGTGATTATCTTCGAACATAAGTGATCTTTGATGTTTTGTACAAGACAAACAAATGCAATAACCATTTTATAACTATCTTAATGTAACTATCAAATGTATTTAGTATTTTTGGATACCCTTAAAATAGCTTAGAGAGTTAAAACGACCCTAACTCTAAAATTATTGTTTTAATTTTTCGTAATGTTGTCACTGATATTTCATTCTGGTGTACATTCAAATTTGTTAAAAAGAATTTTTAATATATTGGCACTTTTAAAATTCATCCAATTTTACCATTATCTTCGTAAAAAAACTTTAATACTATTAATATAAATGTATATATATATATATATATATATATATATATTTAAAATTTACAATTAGATAAATTTTTAATTAATTAATAATTACTTTAATCTCTTCTCTGGATGGCGTCCATTTTTATACTATCTGATTTCTCTTATCTTGCGCATATTCATTTTTTGTCTTGTTATTTAACAATTTTTCTAAGTGTGCTTTCCATCTTTTTAAAATTTTATGATCTGTTGTTAGTTCTCGATTTTCTTCTTTACAGAACAATGTTACTTTTTTATAACCTCGTTTCTTGTTCCTAGATCCGGTATATAATGTTATAATTTCCTTATTTTTAAAGTTTTATTTCATATATGTATTCGTATTATAATTTTTTTATTCATTTAATAAAAATTAATTTTTTAATAAACAATTGAAAATTTAACCGACGTATATTGCACAAGCGTAAATGTAAAAAAATACAGATCAGAGAAGACGGGCACCCATTGGCGAGGCGCAGATGCACGCGGCGCCGCGGCAGCGCATACCGACGATCCATAACTCTTTTCTTATAGAAAACACAAAAATTTTTTTGCGGATATCATTAGCTTAACATTAGAGGAATATAATAAAAAAAATTATTGTTCTACCTAGTCCAGAAGGTAGTTAAATTTTCAATTTTGTTTATTAAAAAATTAATTTTTTATAAATAAATAAATAAAATTATAATACGAATATACGATCTTATGCTTCTATTATTCTTATACTTACAATTAAAATTTGGTAAATTTTTATAAAAAGCTCGCTGAATAATTGCGATTTGAAGAAAAAGAGGCATAAAAATTAATTTGTTTATAATTTTGAAATATATATTTTTAAAAAATATTTTAGGACATTAATTCCGACATACAGACCTTCAATAATCACCAAGAAAAAATAGGAATTTTAACATGCTAATTTTTAGTGGTCCACTTCAGAAAGTTTGACTCAGTACGAGGTTTTGTTGTTACCGCTGCGTAGAAGCCTTGAAGCGCATCATTTCTCTGGTGGATCAAGCTGCTTTGTCGCCCAATTGATCGCCATCACTGCCGCTGCGGTTGTCGAATACTTCAATGCGTTCCCCCTTGCTGGTTTGTTGCTCGTTTAAGACAACCCTTTACTTGGCGTTCCACTCGCCGAAGTTACCGGTGCCGTCAAAGTCACACTGCTTATATTTCAAATATCATAGATGCTGTGCAATCTTTACATTAACTGGGCTTGAATTATTCTGAGAATCTACTTGTTTACAAAGAAAAGCTGCTTTTCTTCTGGCTAAATCTCTTTTTCGGAAACAATGCAATCTTTCTTAAATAGTGTTTATTGGTTGCTCATTGCTCCTGATTAGATTCTGCTCCTAAAATATTGTTTTGCTGGTTATTGACGCATTGATTGCAATTTCTTTTTGCCAACTATTCCCAAATACTTTTTTGTAAATTTGACAATCTTAAAATTAAAATGTAATTTGAAACTGGTATAAAAAACAACTAAAAAATTATGAGTTTTGACTATTTTTTTCTGACCGTAAGTTTTTTTCAAATGTTCTCTATTTGAAATAAAGTCTTTTTCTATTTTTTACATTTATCTTCTTCTTTACACTAAAAATAGAATACCTTGTTTGTGTTGCATATTAGTAAAATGGTAATTAAAAACTATTTAGTTATAATTATGTAAAATAAACAATTTTTATGTATACATATGGGATTAAATTGCAAAAGTTTTTTTTAAGCTGCAAGATGGTCAAGCGATGAAATTTGATTTTCATAAGAGGACAAACCAGTTTCAGATTTTAAATTGACCAATATTCTCTATTTCTTCAAACAACGCACGATTGCTACTGAATGCATTTATTTTTTAATTTAAACACCTAGTGTGTGTTTGATTTTTGCGGAGTAAAGACGTGTTGCGATCGAGCTCGTAAATAAGAAAGTGCACAAGCCAAACGTGATAACCGGTCGTCGCGAACATGCGAGGCCGGTTGTGATAAGACAAGGTAAAATAAAATTAAAATATTAAATATTAAATTGTAAATACGAAACCCGAGAAAGAATCGACATGGATCCGTATACGCGACCAGCGACACCAGGAGAAGCACTACTGGCACAACAAAATCAAGCCTTATTTCAGGAAAATCAATCTAGAAGTCAGAATGAACAAGCATTATACAATGCCTGGATTTGTGAACGTACAGAAAGAGAAAACTTTCAGCTGCCTTAAATAATATGCAAGGCCAGATAAACATGCTCCGGGAGCAATTATCAATGCAGAGCAGACAAAATAATAAGCAACAAGAAGTATTTAACCAGGGCGACGAAAACAACGCCAGCAAGAATAAGCCATCTGTCTCAATAAATTACGAAACTGATGAAGAGGAATTAGCCAAAGAAGTTGGCTGGATAACAGCCACTAAAAAGAAAAACAAGAAAAGAAAAGCAAGCGACTCACCAGGTTCTACTCAAGACCAGCCAACAACCAGCAAACCGATACAACAAAATAAAGAAAAGAAAACATCCAACCCACCACCAATTATTGTAAGCAATGTCAAATTATGACTTACTTTACAACCAATTACAAAGTAATAAAATACTGTTCAAGGTAACAGCTCTGAATAATGATCAAATAAAAATCAATGCTGAAAATCGTGAAGAGTTTAGCAAAACATTACAATGTCTTGTAGATTTGAACCTACAGTGGCATTCATACGAGGACAAACAAAGCAGAGACATAAAAGTAATGGCAAGAGGACTACCAGCAAGTTCTCCCCCAGAAAAAATTATTGCAGAGCTGAATAACTGCAAACTAAAGTGTGTTAGCGCCACAAACATACTAAAAAGAAAAATTTGAGAACAAAAATGGCGAAAATGAAGTGAGGAAGAAGCCGCTCCCACTATTCATGCTATCCTTCCACCACGAAGCAGATATCAAAGTTATATACGGAATCAAAAGCATATTAGGAGCAAAAGTGAGAATTGAACCCCTCAAAAAACGAAACTGGTACCACAATGTAAGCGGTGTCAATTACACGGACATACGCAAAAGTTCTGCCGCAGAGAGCCGAGATGCGTGAAATGCTCAGGAAAACACATAACTGCAGAATGTAGTAAACTAAAAGAAACAAAGCCAAAATGTGCAAATTGCAGCGAGGAGCACCCGGCTAGCTATCGAGGATGTGTCGTAGCGAAAACGTTCCAAGAACGAAGAAATACAACAACACAAGGAAAACATAAGGAGCCGAATATAACGAAACCTGTTAAATCCTACCCACAAGTCAACAGTGAGAAAACATACGCCCAAAGCGTTAAAAAACCCGAACAACAGACCGAACCGAGAACTCCAGAAGCCTCCACTAACCAATTGCTCCTCACGCTCATAGCAAAACTAGACCGGCAAGAAAAGATGCTTGAATCGTTTTCAGGAAGACTTCAGAAGCTAGAGAATAGCAACAGAGCAGCTGCCTCAACCAGCAAAAATGACCAACAAAGATATTAGGATTGCAACTTGGAATGCTAATGGAATCAGGCAGCACAACCTGACCTGCAAGCATTCTTAGAACAACAAAAATAGATGTGTGCCTCATATCTGAAACCCACCTTGTTAGAGATTCTTTTATTAATTTCAGAGGATACAAGTTTTATCACACTATCCATCCATCGAACACAGCTAGGGTGGGAGTGCGGTAATAATTAGGGATAACATTACTCACTATGAAGAAATGGGTCTTGAACTAGAAGAAAACCAAGTAACAGCTGTAACAATTAACCCTAGAGGGCAAAAGATTACCCTAGCTGCAATATATTGTCCTCCGAGACATAATCAGAAAAAGAAAGCTACCTCAACGTGTTAAACAGTCTAGGGAAAGGTTTATAATAGGTGGCGATTTTAACGCCAAAAACACAAGATGGGGATCGAGATTGACCACTACCAAAGGCAAGGAGTTACACGAAGCAGCTGCTGAACTGGGGTGCAACTACTTGACAACAGGTAAACCAACATATTGGCCTGCCGATCCAGATAAGATTCCAGACTTGCTGGATTTCTTTATATCAAGGAAAGTATCGATCAACTACGTAACAATAGAAGAAAATTTTGACTTGGACTCTGACCATTCGCCAGTAGTTCTAACTCTGAGTGAAAACATAATTAGAAAAGAACATAATCCAACACTGGTCAATAAAAGAACAGACTGGAATGGATTTAAGGAAGAACTGAGCAATCGCATTCAGTTAAATGTACCACTCAGAACAATAAATCAACTGGAACAGGAAGCTGAAAGATTTGTCACTAACATACAACTAACCATACTGCCTGGAATAATACCCCAGAAATCAAGAGAAAAACACAGGGAATTAACTACCCTAGAGAAATCAAGGAGTTGGTAGCTGAAAAACGAAAACTTAGAAAAAAGTGGCAACAGACTAGAACACCTGCCAACAAAAATAGACTAAACAATATAACTCAAAGACTGAGAAGAGAAATTTTGGAAATCAAGAACGAATCCATAAACCATTATTTACGAGAGCTAACCAATAACAAAGAAACGGACTATTCTCTTTGGAAGTCCACTAAAAACTGAAACGACCATGTATACATAGTCCGCCAATAAGAACTGCAAATGGTAGCTGGGCACGCGATAACCAACAAAAAGCTGAAGCGTTCGCCAACCACCTTGAACAAACCTTTCAATCAAACGAAACTCAGATTAACCAAGATTTCCAGAAAATGAAGGCGAAGATAGCATGATAGATTTGGTAACACCCAGGAAACTACGAAGACAATCAAGACTGACATCAACCCAAAGAAAGCTCCAGGCTATGACCTGATTACTGGGGAAATTCTCAAACATCTTCCTAGAAAAGGAATTGTTAAGCTCACCAACTTGATCAACGCAGCGATTAGATTAAAGCATGTACCGGACGCTTGGAAAATGGCTGAAGTCATTATGATTCCAAAACCGGGAAAACCACCAAATGAAGTGAAATCATACCGACCAATCTCACTGTTGCCGGTAATTTCTAAACTATTTGAAAAACTGATATTAAAAGACTAAAGCCAATAATTGAAAGTAAAACCTAATACCTACACATCAATTCGGGTTTAGGAACAACCATTCAACGATCGATCAAGTCCACAGAATTACCGACATAATCGAGAAAGCCTATGAAGGGAAAAGATATGCTCGGCCATATTTTTAGACATAGCCCAAGCATTCGACAAAGTTTGGTATGAAGGCTTAATATATAAACTTAAAAGTTATTACCTAAAAAATTCGCGGAAATACTAGAATCCTATATTTCAGGAAGAATGTTTCGGGTTAAACAAGAAGACGAATATTCCAGCATGAGAGAAATCAAAGCAGGGTACCCCAAGGTAGCGTATTGGGACCAATTCTCTACCTGCTATATACCTACGACATCCCACAAACAGAAGACGTCACCATCGCCACATTTGCGGACGATACGGCGATATTAGCTATCGGCGACAACAGTGAAGAGGCAGCTAGGAAAATACAGCAAGCAAGTAACAGCATAAATACTTGGACTAAAAGTGGCGAATAACAATCAATGAAAGTAAATCGGTACATGTTGATTTTGCTTATAAGCACCGTGAACATATACCAATAACAATAAACAATACCAATATACCATACAGCAATAATGCAAAGTACCTTGGGATGACCCTGGACGCACAACTCCGGTGGAAGGAACACGTGAAAAAGAAAAGAATAGAGCTTGACCTAAAATACAGGAAAATGTATTGGTTAATTGGAAGAAAATCCCAACTATCCATACATAACAAGATACTACTGTATAAACAAGTATTAAAGCCCATATGGACCTACGGGATCGAGCTTTGGGGATGTGCCGCAAAAATCATATAAATAAAATACAAGTTTTTCAGAACAAAGTTCTCAGAAGCATCGTGGATGCACCATGGTACTTCGGAATGACCATCTACATAGGGACTTACAAATCCCTACAGTCATGGATGAGATCAAAAGTTTGCAGGAAAACATGAAGAGAGACTCCACTCACACGTGAACACCGAAGTACTGCAACTTCTGAACAATGCTGATCTGGAACGAAGGCTTAGAAGAATCAAGCCCTTCGAGCTCGTGCAGTGAAGTGAAAATAGTGCAAAAGCAGAGTAAAGTGCTAAAATCACGTGAAAATTGTGTAATCCTCTTAAGAGACTAAGTTAAGACCGAAGGGACTTTTTAGACAAGTATTTAGTTTTAAGCCACTGTAGAGAAAAATTGAAGGTTAGTCAGAAATGACTAGTGTCAATAAAATATATATTAAAAAAAAAAAAAAAATTTAAACACCTGTTCTTCAGTACCGTCGCATTCTTATAACATTTTAACCTATACAATGATCTGAAAAAGTAAACAATAAAACAGATGTTTACAAATTTTATTCTCCATCTACGCTTTTTTTTCTGAATTTATGACAATCAGTGACTAACAAAAGATTTTCCTCCCCATTCACTCACTGGTAACAATTTATCTTGTTTTCTGTAAGAGGATGTTCAGTTTTGGTCAGGGGAAATTAAATTTATTCAAAATTTTAATCAATACGCTATTAGTAACATTTGAAAAGGCTTTGAAAAAACGGTTTTAATTATTTTTTTATTCAGCCAGCTAAAACGACTCCATGGATACTTCAGATGACAGTTAAGTGACAAGGGCGAAACGTCCTGCTAAAGTATTAAAAAAAAAAAGGATAGTTTATATTCTGCTCCGGATCAACAATATATGTTACGTGTATATCCAGATGTTAACTGCATCAATTGCGAAATGACACTGAAACACGCGATACGAGGATTTGTTAATGAATAAAATAAAATTACGGGTTTATCTGTCCGCCGCGTGCGTGCGGATCGAACACTGGACGGAACGCGGTGCCGTACAAGGAATATTGGAAAAACTATTTATAATTGCAACAAAGGCTTTTATGGAACTATTAAACATGTCCGTTGCCCATTTGTCTCGTGTTTCATGATTTAAGTGCAAGCAATAAAATGATATTTTTACACCTACATAATAAAATTCAGCAATGATCGCTTTGTATTCACATGGGCTTTGTCATAAACTGCGTCATGGTATATCTATAAATACAAAACTAAAGAAAACAAGCATACATAAATAAATGTCACGCAAACATCTTTCAAATCAGTGTTCAAAATAACTTTCTTTGATTACCGCATATTTCTTCAGTCTTTGTAATATTAACCAAGTTATTTTCAAAACAAAGTATTTAAAATTTCATTTACAATTTTTTTCTTGTAGAATTGAGCATAAAATATATTCCTAACTTTTAGTCCAGGATGCCATCGCCATACCTGTTGCTTAATTAAAGAGGACAAATGTAGTTCACTATAGCTTTGTCTCAAGCTACTGGTGTAATATATTGCTATTCCAATCATAAGAGAATATTGAGAATCGGTTTTTGCTTGTGAGCATGGTTTTGTGTGTTGATTGATTTTTCACCTAAAATTACTTCGATTTTCGGAGGTTGCAATGAGAATCCGTTATGATAAAGTGTTACTAAGAGAAGGTGGAACTACGGAATTAGTGCAGAGACATAAGGACTAGCAAAAGGGTAACAAAACTCTCGATAAACTTAGTTTAACATATATAAAGTTACGTTAAAACGAATGGTGGCGTTGTGAGAAAAGTAAAGTATTTAAGAAAATTATTATAAAATATTATTATAAAAAGAGCAAATATCATGGCAGACTCGACAGAATACTAAACAAATGGTAAAAAAATGAGAAAAGAAGATTTAGGTGACCTTTTCAAAATGTCCAAAAATACTACGAGCACAGTATCGGAAAAAAACTCGGATAAATGGATAATAGAGTAGATAAAAAAAAACTATAAGTCTAATAAAAAATCTAACCACAGCAACAAACCAAGGCAGTAAAAACGTTACACCAAGATATAAGAAAATTAAGAATGGAACAAAAAGAGTTTAAGGAAAAAATTAAATACTTAAAAGAAATAAATGACGCGGCTAAGAATAAAATAGATGTATTAAAAGGAGATGTTGCGAACACAAATAAAAGAATAAAAAAAAAAGAATATTGTAGTATAAAATTTAAAAATAGATACGAGTGTTACAAGTATGTTAAAATAGAGCATGAAGAAGATGATGGAAAGAGAATTAAAAATAGAAATTAAAATAAAAGCAGCAAGAAGGATAGGAGAAAGATATGTTTAGTGGTGCTTAATAGCAAAGACGACAAATACACAGTTATGGAAAATAAAAGCAAGCTAAGGAATAAAACAGATAATGTTAAAATAAACGATGATTTGAGTAAAAAAGAAGGAGAAATACAGAAAATACCCAAAAATCAGCAAAAGAAGGAAGAGAAAAAAATTAGGATTTCAAAAATTAGTAGTAAATCAATAGGTATGAAAATAGAATCAAGAAAAGAGAAACTAGAAATAGTCAGTATAAAAAACTTATAGTACGAGAACGGAACAGGGAACCAAAAATAAAGAAATGGGAAAAAAAAGGAAAATGAAAGTGGAATATGAACTGTGTCAAAAAAAATAATTATAAATGTGAAAAAAAATAGAATGTAAGGATGGCAAAGTGGGATCCACAGGCTACTAATGAAATGGGGATTAATATAACTAACTAATGAGTACAAAAAATACAAAGTTTGATGTAATAGCGTCCCAAGAAACAAACCAGAAGGAAAATAATATTATCGAACTACAAGAATATTTGTTTTTTAATAGTGAAAAGAAAAACAGAATAATAGGCGTAGGCGTCTTACTTAACAAAGACAATAAGAATATTAATAGAATTTAGATCAATAACTGGAAGAATGTGTTATGTGAGGTTTAAAGAAAAATTCCAAAAATTAAGTATATTATATACACATTATACGACGGGAGAGAAAAGTATGGGAGTAAAAGAAGAATTTTATGATAAACTGAATAGAGAGTTTGATAAAATCTCTAGTTACTATCTAAAATAGTCCTGGAGGACTTCAATGCAAAAGCAAGCAAAAAACAATGTACTTCTCTACTATAGAAAAATTTAGCTTACATGAAAAGATATCAAAATATCAGTACAGATTTTGAAAGAAAGATATACATAAGAGTTATGGCAGAGCTCGAATGGTAGATTTTAAACGAATTTGATCATATAGTACAAAAAAGTGAAGAAAAATTTATTTATGAATTAAAGTAAAACTTATTATTTTGACAAAAAAGAACAACAAAATGAAAAACAGAAAAGCAGCAATAAGATTCAAAAAGTATGAACAAAAAAAAATAAAAATAAAAATGAACCAATGTCTAGATAAAAGAGAGGAAAGAAAAAAATAGTTTGCTGTGAGCTGCAAATATGTAATTAACAACAGGAGATTCCCAGAAATCGGCACAAAAGAAAATAGACAAAAATTTCAAAAGCAAAGGAAAGACAATAAAAAGGTACTGAGAGATACGAAAAGGAAGTATCGAAAACAGTACATAATGGAATTAGAATAAAACTTTAAAAATAAGGAAATTATAACATTATATACCGGATCTAGGAACAAGAAACGAGGTTATAAAAAGTAACACTGTTCTGTAAAGAAGAAAATCGAGAACTAATAACAGATCATAAAATTTTAAAAGGATGAAAAGCACACTTAGAAAAATTGTTAAATAACAAGACAAAAATGAATATGCGCAAGATAAGAGATAGTATAAAAATGGACGCCATCTAGAGAAAAGATTAAAGTAATTATTAATTAATTAGAAATTTTTATCTAATTGTAAATTTCAAATATATATGTGTATATATATATTAATAATATTAATTTTTTTTTACAAAGATAATGGTAAAATTGGATGGATTTTAAAAGTGCCAATATCTTAAAAATTCTTTTTAACAAATTTGAATGTACACCAGAATGAAATATCAGTGACAACATTACGAAAAATCAAAACAATAATTTTAGAGTTAGGGTCGTTTTAACTCTCTAATCTATTTTAAGGGTATCCAAAAATACTAAATACATTTGATAGTTATATTAAGATAGTTATAAAATGATTATTGCATTTGTTTGTCTTGTACAAAACATCAGGGATCACTTATGTTCGAAGATAATCACAAATGGTTATCAGCAATTTCAGAATAAAAGGTAAAAATAAATAATTAATTAAAAAACTCAAATCTTTGTTCGGAGAGTAAAATTTGTCAGATAAAATTGGATAGCAAATTCAACGTTGCTTTCACAAATAACTTTATTAGTGTATAATATATATTGGAAACATTCGACTGACTTTAATTTCGAGTTCGATTACTGGCAAAGGTTTCCACATCCCCGGATTTTGTTGTTGGCCGATTACATACCTGAGTCGATATTTGCCGATGGAGAAACTGGGCAGCTTCAACCGCTCAATTGTAATGTATACATAAACAACCAGATATTCCTAAGGATTTAATCGGTATTGTCAGTTCCTGCGTTAAATAAATGAGGACCCAGATCTAAGAGCTCAATCTAATACCTCGCCATAGACGCGCACTTCTTCAGAGATACAGACCTGGCTTTGCCAAGCTGTTTTTTGAGGCCGCTAGCGAAGAAGGGCAACATGTGATGAAGCTGATATCCTACTTGCTCATGAGAGGAAAGCCCGCCTCGATCGTCAGAAATTTTATTACGTCTGTTCCGGTGTAGCCATCATAGTTTTAAAAACGTTCGACCGGCTTTAATTTGTCTGTGTGTATAAAACCGTTTCCACATGCCAGAGGTCGTTTGTTGTTGGCCGTTTGCATGTATGAGAGTCGATATTGTCGATGGATAAACTCGGTTCGTTTTCGTTTGTATTTGACCTGCCGAAGAAAAATAGAAAGGTCCTGTTGTAAACTTCGGACACGACCACCTGAAGGACCCACATCAGGAAAGACGCATCCGATCAGCCTCGCAGCGGATGGAAAGACGCCTTTTGTTGAGCAAAACATCTTTGTCTCACGGTGGTGCCTTACAGCTTTTAGGCCTTTTAACTGAAATTCCTTTGTTTGAAATTAAAAATGCGATACAGTCCAGTTAAACCTAAACAATATATGTGTGTTTATATATATATATATATATATATATATATATATATATATATATATATATATATATATATATATATATATATATATACATATATAGATATAGCAAGTTCATTTTATGATGTTGTAATAAGAATTAGCAAATTTGTTTTGATGTGTATAAGTGTCATTCGATTTGTAAATGATATAAAATGAATTGCGTCCGTTTTTTTTGATCGTGTAGTAGGTCTATGGAAATGGGAGACGAAAAAGTGCATTTGCAGCATGTGATGCTGTATGAATTCAGGAAGGGCCTAAGTGTTGAAACGGCTCAAAAAAATATTCAGACTGTTTATTTAGACCGTGCGCCTGCTCTGAGAACTGTCAAAAAGTGGTTCGGACGGTTTCGGCAAAGCAATTTTTCAATGGAAAGAAACTTGGACTATCTGCTTCAAGCTTGATACCTGGAGTATCACTCAGTTTAACGTGAGAGGGAAGCAAAATTAGAACCCGCGATTGAACGTGGCATCTCATTTACCTTTATGCACTTAAACGAAAATGAGACAGTTTTGGATCAGCTGGTTTAACAGGCGATGAAACAACAATGTTTGGCAACGGAAAACGCACATGAAAACAAACAGGCGAAGGTGCAAATCCTGTCAGCAACTAGCTGGATCCTGCATCCAATGAAGGTTTCATGCTGTGTGTTTGGTGGTACTGCAGGTGGATCATTCATTTTGAGGAGCGGAGAAAGAACAACAGCAGACATCTACTGTCAACAATTAGCCAGATTTGATAGTGCTATTCGTAAAAAATGTCCTGCAGCATCCTTCATACTTGTCTGATATTGCACATTCAGACTTTCATTTATTCCGCTCCTTACAAAACAGTTTAAATGGAAAACGACTTAGTTCTGTACAAGCTGTCTAAAACCACCTTACAGACTTTTTGACAACAAACCGACCTCGTGATATATAAATGATGATTGCAAAAGTTCGTGTCCGATTTTATAAATTATTACAATATTTTTTAATTTAAATAAAAGGGCATGTACTACATCCAATGGAAGTATTTATAAGATGAATGATGTACTACTATAAAAAGAGTGTATTATCCAATTCAACACAATATTATTAATAAATGAGTAATATTGAATTACCTTCGTTTTAGGATAAGATAAATATATTACAATTTAAAGTAATCGGTTTCTTAAACTATACATTGCATGTAAATGATTTACATAAAGTTTTAAATAACACGGAAGCGTGACATCTATTGTGTAGCATAAGGTCTGCTATATTCGTTACTTTATTAAAACTAGGTAATTGAATGTTGTACAGCGCAATTTTGTTATAGTTTTAATTATCAGTTTGAGTAGATTATCTAACACAACTAAACCCTAAGACAAATTAGAGAAAGTTTTGAAAGTAGCCCAAGTAAGTCGATAGAGCAATCGTTTCGCATATTTACTATTAAACCTGAATCAGTTGCAATTGATATTTTGTAGTGGTATACTCCAAAATATGATAGATAGCATTTTTATATTGTATTTAATTGTATTCGGTAAGGAAATCATCATAATATGTGCTTTTAAGAATTGTAGTATTCTAATGCAACACTAGATCATAAGAATGACTTTTCGAATGTTAATTTGTTTTGTGCATCTTTGGCAACAGAGGATTATAGGCCTTTTTTGATGGAAACTTGTTTATCGTGGTAACGTATTTCAAAAAATTCAAAACCAGAAGTCTCTCAAATGAACAAAGATTTTGTCTTTATGTTTTAATGATGTTAATATTTTTTCTTGTAAAGCTTTATGGCAAAACACCATATACTTCCTCTGCCCACTTTTCAATAATAAATTTGTGGAAGTTCTTTAAAATTTAATAAGTGTTTATAAACTGCAGCTTTTTAACTTCAAGTCTGGACATTGAAAGATTTACTGTTTGTATGGTCCATATAATTTTGATTGTTTGTTTGAATGCAGGAATATCTATAGCCCTTGTTGGTAAACGCTTAATTATAAACTAGGCTATGCTTGTTAACTTTCTACAGCGGGGCTTATAGTAGAAAGTTAATCAGATTATCATCCTGTCTGTCTGTCTGTGTGTCTGGAGACACCATAACTTCCGTTCTATTCAACGGATTCACTTCAAACTTGGCATACACACATCGTAGATCAGTATTAATTATAAATAAACAAAGGAAAATTAAAAATCCCAAATCTGAAATATTAATAACTCACTGAATATATTTTTTCATAAAAGGTAATTTCCAGCTGTTCTTTAATGAAGAACGCTGGTTTACTCTCAATCATGCTAGTTTATGTAATAACCGATAAAACTAAGTATAAAACTTTATTTCGCTATTTATTTTTATGTCGGACATTACAAAACCATTTATGACAAAAACCAATAGCGTGTCACCTGTGCGGTATATGACACGAATATAAAAAAAATACGATATTTATACATTTATTAATTAGTAAGATCTAACGTTTTAAGTATATTTAATTTTCGAATGGTGTTAACATTGTCTAGTAAATTGAGCACTAACACTTTGGGCCGATTATGTATTCTGTTTACATAGCTGATTAATGTCTCTCACACATGGAATTTTCAGGTCCTCATAAAGGGTTTTGCTCTGAAATCTTTTTGATGTTTGAGCACAACCGCATAAATAAATACCGTACGCCCACACTGGAACTAGGACTATCTTATACACTAGCACTTTATTTTGTAGTGATAACTTTGATTTTTTTTCTAGTAGTCAGCACATTTTTTTCACCGTTGCGTCCAATAGCTTTCTCTTTTTCGTAATGTCGCTTCTCCTGTTGAGGTACCATACATGCCGAGATATTCAGCTTCTTCTTTAATTAAGATTTGTATACTATTTAGTGTGACCGGAAAAGCTGAGTTGTGTTTTGTCGTAAACAAGGTAGCTGTAGATTTATTTTTATTTATTTGTATTCGCCACCTGTGCAACCATTTTTGCATATTATGCAGACTACATTGTAGGAGAGCCGATGCTTGGGTTGGATCTGAGTGAGAAGCAATTGGATTTTCATTGCATGATAGGTCAGCTGTAAATATCTGGTGTAGAATGCTACCTTGGGCAACGCCTTTCTTTATTACGTATAATCCAGACTGAATTTTATTGCACTTAATTTGATGATACCTCAGGTTTGATTGGATTTTTAGCATTGTAGTCGCCGCAAACTATAAACCTGCTGCCTAGTCTTTTGAAGAATGCTATTTACTTATTTTATTTTATGGTGTCTTGGCGGATTGTATATCAATGCTATTAGTAATGAACCATTTGAAATTTTGACAAACGCTTCTATGGCGTGATAGAATATTTTGTTGTTTATAATAATTGCTGGACCAGCGTGGGCTGTTCCGTTGGGGGTGGTTAGTGTAGTATGTAGTATAATTTGAATATTAAAATGGTTTCTTTCTATAAAATAGGTTTCTGAAATTAATAGTACGTCAATATTTTGTTCTTTTAGAAATACTTCAACTAGTAGTCGATACTGTGCTAACCCATTTGCATTACAGCAGGTTATTCGGGGGAAATCCATTATTGGTTTTTGGTAACTAGGGTTTTAAGCAAATTTAACATTATTTTGGTTGATTGAACATAATTTCAAATTTAGAGGTAAATTGATTTGGAAATCTTTGACTTGGATTATTGTTATTATGGCTTAACACGATTTGTGGATAGTTTAAACCACTTACGTTTTCAAAATATACATGATGTGTAGTAATCGGTAAACTGGCCTTACTTATATCTCGTGTTTCTAAGGAGGCAACTGATTTTTCTCTATTTAACTGCTGTTGTTGGTATACTTGAGAACCCTTGTAGTTTGCCAGGTTTCGTCTTTAACATAACGCACACTTGGTGGGAGAATCCCGGTTTCTTAAAGGTGGTAATGTTGTGTTCCCCTCTGCGCTTGACGCGTAAGTAAGGTTTTGTGGAATAGCTTTTACTGTGTCCATAAGGCTGGCATCTGATGCATTGGGTAATTGTAATTTTTTTTTGCATAGTAGTTCCACTGTTATCATTTGGTGGTTAATGTGGTTTATTTCATACACATTTTTATTGTTGTTTGCAGGTTTGAGGTTCACAAAGAACATAGATAACGATACCTTCGTTACTCGGCGTTGGGCATTTATGATGTTTCATACCGTATGATCTTGCTTTTTTAATTCTTCTTTGATTCCTAAAGTGTCTACAGAATGATGTATGTTTCTAAGTACCATTTTGTAGGACATGTCTTTCTTCAGCTGATAAGTGTAACGTATAATCCCTTTTAACTCTGAGTGTGATTAATTTTGTGTATGATAGGGGAGTGCTTGTATTGATTTGAATTGTATTGTTTGTTAGAGTCTTTGTATTAAATTATTTTCTTACTAGTACTTTTGTTAGGTTTTCATGCATGTTTGCGTAATTTGTAACACCATATATACATATTAGGAGAGGTTTAGGTATTTTCTTTATCTCGCTTACTTCTGATACTTGCGGTTTGCCAAATTATATCTATTTTGATATGCAGTTTTTGTTTTGTCCTCATCATGACTGTGTGTTGTCGCCTAATTAAGGGTTATAAGCTTGATTACTTACTGGTGCAAATGGAGGTGCGTTAATGAAAGCTGGAGATGCTGACGTGTAATTTGGATATTAAACTGGTGGTGTAATAGAATGGTTTTGCGCGAATTATAAAAAATATGGTGTTAACATCACACGATTTTCCTTATCCTATTATTATATATTATAACAGGTCCATCGTCTCGGCCCTGCGCTGCTCTCGTCCCGGAACTTGTTATTTTAAAAAAGGACGAGGCGCGAGTCTAACACTCGAAAGCTGATTAAAATAAACAGTACAAGACAATAATTGACTCGTACTTAAAATTTTGCTACGTCACTGAAGGTAACCGTACGAGCTCGATCGCACAGCCTTCCCCATTATCGCCTGTGTGCTCCCTCCTAGCAGCCAAGAGCTCCCCACCCGTCCTTCCGCAGTCGGCCATGAAGCTCTCCGAGCGCGCTGTGATTGGTCCGTTTAATTAATTTTTAATCGGCTATAACTTATTTATTTGACCTCGGATCAAAAAATTTCATTGTAATTTTTTGTTCATCTCGGTTTGATCTATCCGGTAATATAAATTTCCCGAAACATTTTATGAACACCCGGTATATTAAAAATCCTGAGATTCAATTTTTTTTCAAGTTCCTATTTTACCAACTTTTATTTTAAATTCATGTTTATCTCATGATAACAAGTCACTTTTATTCTCATAAATTTTTCTTCAACCGTTTAGATCCGCGACCGCTTTGCGACCGATTTTGCGACCTTGCGACCAAACGACTAGACCGATTTTTACCAAAAGCTTTGCACTGCGTGTCCTACTGACAAGTAACTTGAATACCAAATTTCAAGTCTCTAGCTCTTACGGTTCTCGAGATATCCTGTTTACTGGCAGACCGACAGACACACATACACACACACGAACCAATGGCTCAAACCAAATTTTTTGGTGTCCTAAGACTATATTTCGTCCAGAAATGTGAAAAACTGGGTAGGTCAAATTTCCGCCGATTACATTACTTTCCTTATTATAGGATAAGGAAAGTAAAAAGGGTTTTCGGCAGCCATCAGAGCATAGTGACGATATTGTGAAAAATGTGTACGCCTAGATGAAGATTACATTGAGAAGTAACAGAAGTTTCAACTTTCTTGGGTAAGCACTTTTTCAGAAAAAAATTTGGAGACCTTAGAACTTGAACGCACCTCGTACATTAAAAATTTTCTAATGATTATGCACACTGTGTTACCATAATATAATACCCGCTACTACTTTTGCTGAATGTAGCGTTGTATTTGATATAGAATGTAAACCTGTAGTTGTTTCTTTAAATTGTTATGGTCCACATAAAATCTAATTTCTGATTTGTAAAGGGTGGTCCAAGCATAATGCACGATGTTAATTGTGAATCACACCTTAACGTCAAGTTTTTTGTCCAACTTAATTTGACATTTCTTTGTTTCAGTGTTTAACAAATTCAACCATGGAGAGGTACACAATTGAGCAGCGCGTTATGATTGTTGAAGCCTTTTACGAAAATGGGCATACAAATCAAAATGCATTTCGTGCACTTCGTGATTTTTTTGGTCAGCATAATCGACCAAATGTGTCCACAATCGGGAGAATTGTGCGCAAATTTTAGCAAACCGGGTCTGTAGGAAATGTGAAAACACCTGTGCATGCTCGTTCGTGCCAGTTCGTTCTGCGGAAAACATTGCTGTTGTTCGCGATAGTGTGGCAGAAGAGCCGTCAACCTCGACTCGTCGTCGTGCCCAACAATTGAACATCTCACGAACATCACTGATGCGAATTTTGAATAAAAATTTGAATTTACACGCTTACACGGTTCAATTGACTCAAGAGCTGAAGCCTACTGACCATTTCAAGCGTCGTCAATACGCCGAATGGTTTGTTGAACAGCCAGAAGTGAATGGTGACTTTACAAAGAAAATCATCTTCAGCGACGAGGCACACTTTCACCTCAGTGGATTCGTTAACAAGCAGAATTGCCGCATTTGGGCAAATGGGAATCCACGAGTGATTGTTGAAAAGCCGATGCATCCACACAGAGTGACTGTGTGGTGCGGTTTATGGGCTGGCGGCGTCATCGGGCTGTACTTCTTCGAAAATGAGGTCGGTCAAGCAGTTACCGTGAATGGTGTTCGCTATCGCGAGATGATAACGGACTTCTTGTGACCAAAAATTGAGGATATGGATCTGGACGATATGTGGTTCCAATAGGATGGTGCCACTTGCCACACAGCCAACGAAACAATGGCTCTTTTGCGCGAGAAATTCAATGGCCGTGTTATCTCACGTCGTGGCGATGTTAATTGGCCACCACGATCATGTGATTTGACACCGTTGGACTTCTTTCTTTGGGGATATTTAAAAGAAAAAGTGTACGTCACTAAGACAAGAACAATTCAAGAGCTAAAGGATGAGATAATTCGGCACATTAACGACATTGAACCTCAATTATGTCTCAGAGTCATTGAAAATATGGACCACCGGATAGAGGTATGCCACCGAAGCCGTGGCGAGCATTTGGCCGATATTTTGTTTCACACATAATTGTCATAGATCCTTCTATCAGAATAAAAAATATTAAGATAATTCTCTGAAAACTTTTTGCTTTATTTACAATTAACATCGTGCGTTTTGTTTGGACCACTCTATATAATGGAACAATTGTTATGTTCTATTTTTACTAAAATTAATAATACTATATGAAAAATAAATATAAAATATTTGGTTTAAAAAAAAATATTAAAAAATTACGTTCTTACTTCATAAGTAAAGGTACGTTTGTAATTTTATAACAATTATTGCACATATAAACGTTACCATTTAAAAATTTTCAATAATTTTATTGTGTGTTCAAAAATCTGAAATTGTTTTCTACAACAAACTGCTAACTATTATAAATCATTGAATATATAAGGTATATGAATTCTGAGTAATCGCTATCGGAGCTTATCCAATGTTGGTAGTAATAATTGCATGTAAGCAGAGTCTGTAACTTGTCTAGAAATTGCCAGGCGTTAGATCGAAAGGCCTGATAAACTATCTACAGAGCCCTATAATGTAAAAATAATAAGTAGTCAGAATTTTCGTTCAATTGCAACATATCGAGTATAGTGTACCTGTAACAGTGTTCTTAGTTTTTAAAATTGTACAGAAGACATTCTTTTACAAACTTTCTTTTCAAGTTTCACAAAGACATAAAGGTTTTCTGTGTCCCATATCTGGGAACGTTGTAGTTATTTATCTTTTCATTTAACTTAAATGTAATCTTGGCTCTGAAACCAATCGCTTAAGGAAAATGTCGTGTTTTAATGATTACTAAATAAAATTGCAAAATTCAAATCGCTTGACAAAGTTGACCAAATTATAAATGTCATAGAGAGGCTGCTTACTTAGCAACTCGTGACTGGAGTGAAATGCAAATTAAAGTTATTTGTCCTGTAATTAATGATAAAACGATGGCAGATAACAAAGATTAAAAACATAGAATATTTAACAAAACTAGAACCCACACACAGTTGTCACTTAAACTAAAAAATTAATTTATCCAGAAATATTTTAGCAATCAATCTTCCACGGAAGCCATTGAATATTCCTTGTGGAAAGTTACAAAGAAACTTAAGTGTCCACAACAAATTTTTTTGCCAAATTAAGGATGCAAACAGAAAGTGACAAGAAAAAGCTATTAATTTCAGAAGATTATATTACCTGAAATTAACCTGAAAAGGGAATCAGGATGGGACATAATAATTGATATGGTATTGCAATAAATTGCACCTAAATATATAACATAAATTTATATCCTACATTTAAAATACTTTGTCATCCACTGTAAACAATTCCAAATCATCATTGTTTTAAAATCAGGAAAAAATGAAAACGAAAAATAGATTCATAATCTTATTAAACCAATAAGAGAACATTAATTTGTTTTTATAAACCATCACAGTAAAATAAAAGTCCATAGAATTGTAAAAAAAATTAAATGACCCATAACGCTAAAGTTATTACTCAGTGGGATTTTTGGAAGTCAAAAAGTCGTTTGATAAGGTCTGTTACATATATTTATATTACAAAATAATGAAAGTATTTTCGTATTATTTCTATTAAATCCTCAAACCTGATTTAAATTGCAGATGATGTATAGGTATACAAGTAATGCAATGAACACTTGAACCTCTGTCCCTACTACGGGAACCCGTGTTCTATGTACTCTATGGGGCAGGCATTTTAACTATAGTATCAACGACAGTAACAACTTTTGCTGGTGATATAGCCGTACTGATATCGCCCATTAATTCTATTATGACATCTAAAAACTTACAAAGTACCCTCACACCAGTCGAACAATTGTTAAGCAAATAGGGATTTCATGTCGATAAAGCTAAATCCTCCCAAGTGCTAGTAGGATGTCTAACTGCTACGTTTTCAAAGCAAAACACTTAGAATTATCGTCGATGCTCCCTACTATATGCCACTCTCTGTGATTTGAATTTTAAAACAGCGCGGGAAGAAATAGACCATAAGTTTATTAAGTATTATAATTGACTAATGGTGCGAACTAATGAGCTAGCCAATGAACAACAGTGATGAGATTAGAATGCTAAAACGCTTCAAACCATGACACCAATAAAATAGGTTTGAGTATGCTGTATGCTGCATAATTTAAGTGTATTATATGTGCCTATTACAGTTATGGTTTAAAAATTAACTAATATTTTGATTAACACCTACAAGCAAGAAAACAATCAGAGAACTAACCACAACAAACCATTTTAGTTTTTATTATAACGCACACATCTACTGCAAAATCTCTAACCAATTTGAATCGTTTACTAAAGAAAATAACCAGAAGTAATCTATAAATATGGTAAACCTACACCATTTATTTCAAAATAATTAGTAAAGGTATTAAAAGCGTTTATTCACCAAATATTCCTGCTGATCCTCATTTGCTTTGACAGACAGCACATAGCACTTTAATTCCGTTGAAAAAGTTTGAGAATTAGCATACCAAATAAATTGCACAAAAAAGAATTTTTTTATTGAGTTCATAATTTACCAATCAAATTAGTGAAATATTGTAAACGACAGAAAATATTTTAATTAAAAAAATATTTCCAAAATAAACGTATGTTCTTGAAAATAAAAACGACATATTCATACCGGTACATCTATTATATATAAGCTAGATTACATATGTATTACAGACAAACAATATTTCATTTTTACTTGGTAATATGTATATTTCAAATTAGTATAACATAAAATGTAAAAATTGATCTTGTTCCCGCTAGCCTATTAAGTGCCTTCAAATTTACAAATAAATGTAATTTTCTAAAAGAAATTCTCGTTTATTATAAGTGTGCTTTAACAGAAAAACTCGTTTTGTATATCTTATGTACACTTAGTTTTACTCAGATTCCTGTACACTAGCAACTTACGTACCTTTATTTTTTTTGGCCAAGTAACATAACATACTTATTTGATACATTTTTATTGCAGGCATAACCTAGTAAATCACGCAAAACAGTGGCTTCAAAGTCAGAAAAGATAAACATTTATGTGCAATAAAAACTCATGATCATCCAAATAGCAACCGCGTCACCTTGTAAGGGGCCACCGTAACGCACACTAAATCCTTGTCCGAGAGTGATTTTGAGACAAATCAATGCAACATCAACGAAGTTTCAAACGGGCGATTGTTACCGAAATGTTCCGCCAGTGTGTTATGCATAAAAGCGTTTCCTTGTACGCATTGTCCTGCGCTGTCAATCGAAGACGGCTGAATAATCGGATTCTTTCTGTAGGTGACGTCGCAGCTTCGAGCTAAATTTGACTCGCGCTTTCCAAGTCACGACATTAAAAATTCGACAAAAGTTTTTGATTACTTGCAGTTAACTACAGAACTTATTTTAATAGTGGCCGTAGATACGCTGTAAAGCTACCTCGTCAAATTTTCAGAGAATTTTTACGTCGACAAAGGTTTTATCAAGATTAGTGCCACATATAATAAACATATATTCAAAGCAACAAAAAATTTTAAAAAATGTACACTGCGTATCTGTGTATCCTTTTTTCATTAAATATTAAAGTTAATGTATGTAATCTCATGCATCCAGTTCTAAAAAAAGGTAACTAAATTTAGTATTTGAATTTTATTTTAAAAATTGAAATATATTGTCTGCATACCTTTTTGTGGACTTAGTCCCACGTTTTAATTTGAAATCGCGTTTACCCAGTGTATTTCTTATCAACAATGACTTATAAAAATATCAATCTAATTGAAACATCGCTGATGATCTTTTACGGCTCGTAGTCCAAAACAAAAGTTTTAGTTTTTTGTTTAGAATTTTAGAGTTTTAGACAAGAAGCTAGCAAAATTACGTTGATTTCTCTTGGATCATTTTCTAATGACACTGTCGATATATGTAAAATATTTATTTCTTTATTATCTCTCTCAACGGCAACAGATCTATTAATGATTGTGTTGATTTTTTTCATCATTTTATTTTTTGAAGGTATTCTTCTAGCTCATCCCCTTTAATTTCTCTTTTCTTAAGTTACAAATCTTTTGTAGTTTTCCTTTAGAAAATACATACTATCTACAAAAAATAAGTTTTGCAGTTAACCAGTTTTTCACTTTCGTTGCCCTTTTTATTGCACTAAGTATGCAACATAAAAATAAACAGAAAAAAGAACACACAACTATACTTATCTTAAATTTTTGGTTATATGCTGTGTTCTGGTACATAAATGTGCAAAATATTTTATATGTTTCTTTTATGACATTGTCAGTATTTTACGATTTTTTTTAACAGTCTTTTCAGCAGAGAAAATTATATTTATATCTAAGCTTTATGCTACTCAGTAATTAGACAAATAATGTTTATTTGTTTAATCTATAGATAATTACATAAAAATCATACATATTATTAACACACGTTTACATATACAGGTAGGTGATCTTTTAATCTGTTTCAAATAACCGATACACTACAAGCATGTTACCTAGATATTCACAACACAGAGTGGTAAAATGTGAGAGTAGCTTTAACTAATGTAAAAAGACAAAATAAAACAACATTTATACAATAATAAATTTATTAGTTATTATAAATCAGTAATGGGTGTACCCATCCCTCTATCTAATATACTCTGATATACGATCTGGTATAAAATTAATTAAGCGGCAAATTGTTTCTGGTAGAAGTTTAGTCCATGTTACATTCACCTGTTGCCACAGTTCGTCGATGGTAGTAGCTGGAGTGGGATTTTGGAGTAAGCGACGGCCGATCATGTCCCATACATGTTCAATCAGAGAAAGATCAGGTAATCGCGCGGACCAAGAAAAGACTGGAACACAGTTTTCAATATAGAATTGCCTGGTGTGATGCGCTGTATGAGGCCTTGCAGTATCGTGTTGGAATATTTCGTTTTCCTCCTCTTGTAGGAAGGGTAACATTACAGAGCGCAATATGTTTTCTATGTACCTAACAAAAGTCTCCGTGTCTTAAATATGTACCAAAGGTGACCTTGAATAATGGCTAATAGCACCCTAAACCATTACACCAAAGTCGGCGCCGTATGTCGTCTCGCAATACAAGCCTCGTCACCTCTTTCTCCATCCCTTCTGCGCACTCGTATCCTTCCATCGTGTTTCCATAAACAGAAACGGGATTCATCACTAAAGACAATACACTTTTATTCTTCTTGCCACTCTTCTCGTTCACGCCACCATGCTAGTCTTGCGTGACTGTGCTCTGGTGTTAAGGGCAACTTTAATAAAGATCGGTAGCTACAAAACACCATGCTCTCTATACGGTTATAAACTGTACGTAGGGCTGTTTGCCGACCGTTGGCAGTCCACCATTCCTGGGCTGCAACAGTTTCAGATTCAAAGCGGTGTCGCACAATGAGGCATTTTAACAAAAAGTCTTCACAGGGTGTAGTCCTCCGGGATGCATCAAAACCTAGTCTGCGTGCTTTAGTCTGCTGTGTAATCCATACATTCCAACATCGTAACACTGTTGAGTGATTTTGATTAAGTCTACGAGCGATTTCTCAAATAAAACAGCACATTCATGTAACCCCACAATACGGCCCCTTTTAAACATTGTTAATTGTGAATATCGTGCACGTCGGCGAACGCAAAGCATCTTGTTCAGTTCACAGATCAACACTAACAAAACGTATCCTACAAACAGTTTAGTTTATTACAAAATAAATATTTATGGTTCTCCTTAAGAGACCCTTATAGCTGTGAAACCACGCCCCCGGAAATATATAATTCAATCGACACATACGGTAATTATGTATTTATTACCTTTAGACCTACCTTTATGTAAAATTCCAGGAAGATATTTACATGTCTTCGGGGTGGTGCAAATTTAATTGCAGACGGCTTAAAATTGTTGTCAAATAATTAGGTTTTCCAAATAACATAATAGAGTAGATGATAATTAATTAAACCACACAGGGCTAACTAAATTTTATTTCATATACTCGGCGAATTAAATCAATCTGAAACTGATTTTTTTTAGGGAAGTGTATTAAATAGATTAAGATAAACATCATGACTATAATATAATATACTATAATAAAGTGTTTACATACTGCTTTATACAAAACAGGTGCATTAACCAGATTTACTTGCTTAAACCACCATATAAAACCCTTTTCCACTTTCTTACCCTTTCCCGCTCTGTTCCATTTTATTGCACTACCATTTGAATTAGAACTAAGCTCTAGTTATTCTCGAAACTTCATTCATCTCATTAGCGTAGCTCTGCCGGCACCCTGTCCGACCACCTAGTTTTACGCTATCCTAAATATTTGCAACCGTATTTTTTTAAAAATTTTAACTTTTTTGAAACACTGCCGTTGTAACGTTGAGGCATAATAATTGTACTCACTTCACTCCTCTATAAAAAGATTGACTAATTGTGGCAGGTCAAAATTTCCTATCCTTGGAAATAGCAGAGGTTTCATTTTTTTAAAATTTAATTATATATCTACAATTTGTCTCTCAGAGACACGCAGTAAACAATTTGATAATAATATACATAAAAAAGTTACATAAGCATATGGGACACAAATCAATTAAGTTTCCATTAAGTGACTCAGTAGTTTTGTATTTCTAAGTTTACACACACATTATTTACAGAATACACAATATATATTATTACGCAAAGCGGTATCAAAAGTCGTAAAGTTCTTGGGGCTCCATTAGCACACTTGTATGTGTACTAAGGTGTTTGGTGCACATCTCTAAACCCCTTGTCCCGAATCCCATCTCTACCTGCAACTTTGATTCCGTCCTCTATCTTCCCTAGTCGCAACTAAACGGGATTTTTACCGCCCCCGGCATTCCTATTCGAACTGAAGCCGACCCAGGTGCTATATTGCGCTTTGCTTGCGCGCTTGCCTTTTGTACGTTCCGCCCCGTCCGTGGTGCCCCAGTACAACTGGCCAAGGAATACCCATCCCCGGGTTGAAGTCGCCAAGGAAGAGCACGTTAACACCCGCCGTCCAGGCTGCCAGAGACCGTTACGTGCGGTAAGTCTCGTTTCAGTTGTTCCATCGTGCATTTGTTTCCAACAGCGTAATTTTTTGTTACTTTGTGATTAATTTCTTTGTGCCCTATATACATAGTTTACACAGCTCTGTTTTGTTTTATTTTCTGTTTTGTTTATTGAATTACTTAACTGTGCTTAATTATCAAACATCAGGCGAGTAGTAAAACAAATATTATACTTCTGTATTTCATCTGTGATTGAGAGTATGTTTAAATCAGGTTTAATAACATGATTAGGGATAAACTAGGGAACGTTTACCATAAACCGCAAAACTGTTCTCCAGAGTTGAATGCCGTAACTCCATATTGTTTTTATAATGTCTTTAGACAATAAAATTTTGTTATTAATGGACAATTGAGGCTCTCGGTCTAAAAGCCGATACATCTTTTAAATCTGAAGACCCAGCTGTTTCCTTTTTGTGAAATTATACCTCTTCCAAGTTAGTCGTCTGTCTGGGTGGAGTCCTAAGTATTTCACATGTTCGTCTTGCGCTACTGGTGTGTCTTTAATCACTACAGAAAGGCACATACTTCTTCTTATGGCAAAAGTCACTTGCACCGACTTTCCTCAATTTACTTTTATCCGTCATTTATTGAACCTAGGTTCTAATTCTTGCAAATGTTTCTGTAGATGTTAACTCTCCTTATGGAGTCAAAATAAAAAGAAAGTACCGCAGTGTCGTCTGCATATGTTGCTACCATACCCGAAACAGTGGATCAGCCGCAAAAACCAGGTATAGTAATGAAATAAAAACGCTGCCCTGATGTACACCTAAGTGTATTGGAAATAGGGGTGTACGATTATCTCTATATTTGACAAGAAAATACCTGTCTATTAGGTACGACTTGAGAATTTTGTAATGGTCCGATGATAGGATTCTTCTAATTTTGAATGAAAACCCCTAAAGCACACTTTATTAAAAGCTTGTGCGACATCTATGATGAATAGCGTTTGTCGTTAAGGTTTTTTATAGTTTTGTCAACCGCTTAGTGTACATGTTTAATTATGGTATAATTTTTCCGGAAACCGAACTGATGATCAGGTATTAGCTTATTATTCAAGATGACAGGTAATAATTTCCTTAACAGCAATTTTTCAAGACCCGTCGACAAGAGATGCAGCAAACTAATTGGTATGTACGAAAACAAGTTAGCAGATAGTTTTTAAGATTTTGATATTAGGATAATTTCAGCGACTTTCCACTGCTCTGAAAAATGTCAACGCAGTACTGATTTGAATAAAAAGATGATGAACACAAAACCTTTTTCCGGCAATTTTCCTAAAACTGTTGCTACAATTGGGTCGTAACTTATTGTCTTTTGGTTTTAGTTCCGTGGTAAGCATGTTTTGCACTTGTATGTGTTTAATCGTTGAGATAGTCAAAACGGTGCTTTTTAAGTAGCGTTCAAGTTTTTGTTCTTCTTCGAGCATAATTTTGAAATTATATGGTGTGAAAACTGAAGAATTTTGTTGGTTGTCCTACTAAGTGTATGTGTGTTTGTGAGCTGCGATGTAAAAAATCAATTTGGACCACATTGAGCCAACTAAAACGCAAGAGTATAGCAGAATAATTAAATCAAAATTTTTTTAACACCACGATTAAACACGATTATAGCATTTTTCACCAGTACGGTAAGTAAATTTAGAAATAAAGTAGTCAGATTTGAGGTTAGAAGCGATTGTAGTAAGGCTGGAAGTTGAATGCAGGAATTAGATAAGGAAATCTTTAAAACGCTAACTAAAACCACGCATAAGTGTTTCAAGATGGCCAACACATTCGACGTAGAAGAGATGACATATCCACAGACAATAAAACAATATGGAGAATTTTGAAGAATTATGTAAGCAAATTAAGAACGCACTAGATGGGGCAGATAGCTACTGATATATATGGAATAAAACAAGAAAATGCGGAGCTGATAGAAAAAGCCGAAAAATAAGGAAAGAGGATTAAATTGCTATAAAGAAAAATCAGAAAAAGAAACTTAGTGGTAACGGGAGTGGCAGACGAAAAAGATGAAGAAGAGAATGCTATACTGGAAAAAATAACACTGGTTTTGAATAACATAAAGGCATAATTAGACGAAAAGAAAGATCAAAAAACTTTCAAAGAATAAGGACGCTCAAAGAAATGAAAACAAGGCCAATATTAAATAAACTTGGAAAATTTAGTAAAAAAATAGAAATCATTGAAAAGGCAGAGAATTTAAAGGGCTATCTCAAAGAAGTGCAAGAAGAACGGAAACAATTAATTCTATTGATAAAATTAGCAAAACAAAAAAGACAAAAGGCGCAGATCAAATATAATAAAATAACGAACTATATAGAAAAGAAGATGAAAAAAATACAAAACAACTTTTGATAAAAATGGAAAAATAAAATGAAAAACCATTAATTTTAAAAAATCAAGCAGCGATAAATCACCAAAAGAAGATTCCCTAGTAGCAGTGTTACGCCAAATAAAAACAAGAACAAGAAAAAATAGCTAAAAAAGAAAGATAGGCAAGAAAATAAATGAAGCGACAGAGGCAATGTACAAGGCTATGAAAATTCCAAAAAAGAAAAATACGAACATGAAACATTAAAGGTCTGAACGAAAAAAGAAATAGAACTGATTAATAAATTTGAAAGAATTGGGATCGAAATGCTTATAATACTAGAAACTAAAAAAAGGACTGGAATGGCAGAATAAAACAAGGGACTTCTACTAATATGTAGTGGAGTAGATATGAAGGAAAGAGCACAATCAACAATCGGCTGCATCTTGCACAAAGAAATTAGAAGTAAGGTAAATAAATAGGAAACAGTATCTTATAGAATACTAACAATTGAATTAAAAAATTTAACACAGGAAGAAGCTACCTATAATAGCAGTATACTATATATAGAGAAAGAAAGTATAATATAAAAATAAATTCTGGGGGCAATTAAATTTAATGGTAGAAGTAGTAAAGAGAATTATTGTGATAGCTGGAAACCTAAATGCCAGAGTAGAAAAAAGAGATGACACATACAAAGTAATAGGCAAATTTGGAGAAAAAATACGAAATAACAATGGAAGAGGACTGCTAGATTTTTGCGTGGTGGACGACTTAATAATTACAAACACCGTATTTGAACATACACAAATATACGAAAGCAATAGCTAGCAAAGAATACTGAATTATTTACTACATTGTAGAAAAGAAAAACCAAGCAAAAATAAAGGATGTACGTTTTAAAAGGGGATTTGAATTAGGTAGTGACCATTACTTGGTAGTGGGCAAAATAAGAAACAAATACAGAAAAAAGAACCTAGAAGAAGATAAGAAAGTAATCAAGAAAAGTAGAGAAACAATTAGAACTTATAAATTGATTAATTAAGTAACAGCAACATAATATGAAGAATACATCGAAAGCAAAATAAAGAAGGTCGAAGGTGAAATAGATAATAGGGACAAAGAATTATAGAAAATATTTAAAAACATAGTAATGCAGACCATCAAAAAGATATGCAAAACATATAAGAAAAATAAGAATAAAAACAAAACATGGTGGACAGAAGAAATTAAACTACAAGTAAAAATTAAGAAAATACAATAAAAAGACTACTTAAACAGAAAAACAGAAAATAATTATAAAGAATATAAAGAACAAAGAAGCAAAGTCAAAAGGTGAGTAAGAGCATTCAAACAACAGGCAAGGAAAGTTTTTAGAGAAACTAGAAAAGGACAGTAAAGAAAAACAAAAACTATTCTTCAAAGTTCTAAAAGATCTAAGAAGGAAAAAGATATTACTGCAATTAAAAATAAAAGGGGAGAGACAGAAGTTAAGCAACATTGAACAGAAAGAACTGCTCGAAATAGAAACAGAGCACAAAATAGATAAAGTGGAAAAAACTGAAAATAAAAACGAAACAACAAATAGAACAGGACAAAGAGCAAAAAGGGAAGAGAATAACATTACCAGAGAAGAACTAGTAATAGCGATAAAAAAATGAAAAGTGAGAAGGCACAGGGCAATGACACAATAACAACAGAAATGAGAACATGAGAGAATGTAGACTACAAATATTACTGGAAATTCTTAACAACATATAATATAATAATATAATAAAAAAGAAAAATAGCTAAAGAATTGGAAATTGGATTAATACTACAGATTTATAAAAAGGGAGATATCATAAAATGCCAAAACTATAGAAGTATAACCTTAATGAGTGCCCCAATGAAAGCCTTTGAAAAATTACAGAGGTACGGCTGAGGAAAAAAGTGAAACCAACGCTATTACAAGTGCAAAATGAATTTAGGAAAGGGAGAAGTAAACAGCATCACGTGTTCAGAATCAAACAGACTATAAATAGAACTCTGAAAAGATCGAAAACAATCTATCTAGCATTTATGGATGTGGAAAAAGCATTTTCCCAAGTACCGAGAGTAAAAATATGGGAATGCTTAGGTGAGAAAAATATAAACAAGAAATATAATTAGGGTCACAAAATATTTGTATCAGGAGACGAGAAATAAGATAATAAGCAAAAATGCAGCCTGAGATATTCCACAAAAACGAAGGTGTTAGACAAAAAGGCTGCTGTTCATTATCTTCATGGATCATTTAATACTCGCTGCAAATAAAAAAACCAAAATCTTTTTGCAGACGATTTATCGATAATAGCTGGAAATGAGAATGACTTTAAGAAAAATTTGCAGGTGTGGAACAAAGTATTAACCCAAATTGGAATAGGGATGAACGAAAATAACGATAAATAATAAAAAACAATGGTAATAGCAAATGAAAAGGAAAAAGTGGAGGTCAAAATAAATAAAGGAAAAATAAAACAAGTAAATAGTTTTTAATATCTAGGAGTGACTATAGAAGAAACAGGAGACCAAAGTATAGAAGTAAACAGAAGAATAGTCAGCTAATAAAGTGTATTAGGCGCTAAGTAAAGGCCTTATCAACAAAAAAGAAATATCAAGAGATACAAAGTTAAAGGTCTATTAGGCGATATACAGACCAATTCTTACTTTTGGATGCGAGTCTTGGGTGCTATTTGAACAAGATATAAGCAATACAAAATCAGTAGTGATAAAATATTTAAGAAGAGTAAAACGTATAACAAAAAAAAAACAGAATTAGAAATAAAGCGGATAGAAAAGAACTAGAGATTAAACTTGTAGAAGATTTTATAGAAAGAAGAAAACTCGAGTTGTGTAGACATCTGCTAATGATTGAAGAAAATGCACAAACAATGATGATTTGGAAATCGAAAATGATAGGCAAAAGGAGAAGAGGAAGACCAAAACAAACGTGGGATAAAACAATCGATAAAGAACTAAAGAACAAAGGAAAATTGTAGATAAAGTCCAAAAGGTTGGCAATGTACAGAAAAGACTAAAAAAACTTTATATCAAACTGAGTGCAAAAAAATCGTAGAGGCCAGAAGGTTAGCTGTGGACAGAAAGAACTGGAATATCTTTTTATCCAACTGAGATACTATGTTAATGTGTTTTTTTTTAATTGAAGCTTTTGTCAGATCAACATTACAGTGTTATACATGATAGGTTTAAGTAGTTAAATATGACTAAAACTGTGCTATATATACATTATATGCGTTCTGAATTTAGAATTTGCAAGTAGCAGTGTGTAATACATGGAGGCAGGTAGTGGTGGTCTCGGAAACTCGAAGGTGGTGGTTGCTAAATTTCTTCATTTGGGATAACATCTTGAGGGAGTTGTCTCTTCAGTCTGTGATGAATATTACGCTGCCCAAGGTTGAAGAGAATTGCTCCTTCACATTTGGCAATTGAGAAGAAAGTCCTAGTGGTCGAGAGCATATAGTCTTGAATTGTGGCGACACGAAATTCATGGTGAAGTTGTGTGTTTCGGAGCGTTAACGGCGCTTCGTAGGACCTTATTTTGGAATCGTTGAAGTTTGAGTATATATTTGTTTTAAATCGTGTTGCTCCAGACAGGAGAGGCGTAGAGTGCCAGGGGGCGTAGGAGGGATTTATATAGTAGGATGGTGCATTCGGGTTGAAGTGGGGTTTTACGATTTAAAATGGGATATAATTGTCGGAATCTGGTGTGAGATTGGGTTAATTTTTGATTTATGTGGAAACTCCAGGTCAATTTTTCATCTAATTACAATCCAAGATATTTTATAGCTGAGTATCTGGGATTCGAGGGTTGTTCATTTTTTGCAAAGTGAAGATCTTACATTAACATTTGGTGGGGTTGAGTTTGATGTTCTAGTTTATGGGCCATTTATTAAGGGTGTCAGTTGCATTTTGCAGATGTTGTGTAGCTAGTTCTAGGTTTGCTTTTTGCGTTATAATGGCTGTATCGTCGGCAAACGTGGCGAGTGTTGCGGGAATCTTGGGAATATCGGAGGTGTAGATATTGAATAAGAGCGGGTCGAGAATACTACCTTGAAGTACGCCTGCTCGTATGGGTTTTGTTTCGAAGAGTGTGGTATTTATTTTCACGGCAAAAGTTCTATTTTCCAGGAAGGAGAAAATGATGACCAGAAGATAGCGTGTGATATCATTAGTTAGGAGTTTTTTCTTGAGTCCGTCTATCCAAACCTTGTCGAAGGCCTGGACGATATCCAGAAATATGGCAGCAGTATAGCATTTGTTTTCGAAACCTGTTTCGATGAGTTCACTGACTCGCTGTAATTGATGATAAGCCGAGTACCCTTTTTTAAAGCCAAATTGAAAAGAAGGAAGAATATGGGGAGCAATGGTGGCTTGGTGCAGGCGCGAATAAATGACTTTTTCGAAAAGTTTGGAGAAGGTAGTCAATAAACTAATCGGTAGGTAACTTGACATCTGTTCTTTATTCTTCCCAGGTTTAGCAAACATAGGCACATGTGCATGCTTCCAGCTTTGAGGGAAGTAACCTAGGCGCAGGCATGCATTTATCAGAGAGGCAAGGTAGGGGAGACATTTTCTTGTTAAGGACTAGGTTGGATATTAGGTGGTGTCCCGGTGATTTACGTTTAGATGACGTCTTTATGATCTCAGCTAGTTCTTTTGGTGATGTGGGATTAGTAAAATCGGCAGAGGTGGGGACATTTGTTTCTATGTAGTTTATAATATGTAACATTTGGGTTGAAATGCAGGATAGTTCAGGCGTAAAGATTCGTTCGAGGTGTTGAAGCGATGTAGGTGCGATAGGATTGAATTCTGTATTCGTCCAGTTCACGCATTAGTTGATAGGTTAGATTATTCAATTGTCTTTTGACTTCTGGGTTTTTTGAACGTTGGCAAAGTCTCCTAGTTTGGCTCGTCGCTTGATTAGGTTAATTATGTATTGAGGAGGGAGATCGTAATCGGGTTTGGGACGTCTTGGTTTGGTTGTGGAGGCCGTTCTGGCAGTGTCGGTGATCGTCCTTGTAATTTTCATGGCTGCTGTGTCAATATCCTCTTGGTTAGAAAGGGGTTGAATCTTGGTAAGGCGGTGATCCAATGATGCTTGGAAGAGATCCCATGTTATTGGTCCATTAGTTAATCGTGTGGGAGGAGGGTTGGGTTTAGGAGAACTGTCGAAGGAGAAGAGTACGGGCAGGTGACCGGAATTTAGCTCGGGAATTACTATTTGTGTAATGGGTTTGGTAAAATGTGTTTGAAGAATGATATCTAGTATGTCTGGCTGATGATCGGATCTATACGGGTAGTAGGTTTATTCATCTGGGGTTAATACTTGTACTTCGTAGGTTGTTGAGTATTGTTCTAGTAAAATACCAGCTGGGTTGATTGCTCGGCAACCCCAATTTACAAGTTTGCTGTTTAGGTCGCTTATCATCAGAGTAGGTTGAGAAGTGCTAAATAGAGTGCCGATGTCGGTTGCAATTAATTTTTTGTTTGGTTGCCTATAGGCACTTATAATGGTAAGTTCACTTGTGTCGCATAATTTGACTTGAATTCCTATGGTTTCTAGTGTGTTGTCAGGGGCGTCAATGGGATTGTGGGAGAGGTTTTGTTTAATGGTAATTGCCACACCACCAGATGCTATTCGGCCATTTCTATCTTTAAGATAGACTCGATATCCTGAGATTTTGAAGGGTTCACCTTCAGTCAAATGAGTTTCTGTGACGCAAGCTATATCGACTTGGTGCCTAGCTAGAAAGGCTATAAATGTAGAGCGTTTAAAAGCTATGCCGTTGGCGTTCCAATTAAGGATTGTTGAAACGTTGATAATTCGCTGCGGTTTAGGATCCATTGAGGAAGAAGGGTATAATAGTGTTGATTATAAAGGTTTTGATTTGGGGGAGAAATGGCGTTATAAGGTCCGTTAGATGTTTAATGAGATTATTAAAAGAGGCAGTTTCGGGCGGTAGGTGTGATGTGCTAGCTGAGGTATAAGGAGAATTGTTTAGGAGATTTTTCACACGATTGGCATACGTTTGATTGTCATTATAAGTAGCGTTGTTAGGGTTGATTTGACTGGGGCTCTTGTTGTAGAATCGTTTCTGTTGGAGTTTTTTGTTGTGGCTGCATCCCCGATAACTGGCTACGTGGTCTCCACCGCAGTTTGCACATGTCGGTTTTTCTTTGGTTGTTTTTTTTTGCATTCGGTGTGATTATGGGAACCTGTACATTTGAACGGGAGGATACAATAATTCTTAGTGTGGCCAAATTTCTGGCATCTGTGGCATTGGGGTATAATTGTGGCGCTCTTTCGCAATTCTACCGAGACTATGGAGTGATATATTTGTTTGATACTGAATATTATTTTACCTTCGTCGTTATTTGTTAGTTGCACTGCGCATACTGATTTGTTTTTTGTCCTTCGTTAACAATCGTGTGACATTAATGATAGGTAGTGTTTTTAGGGCTTCACTGATTTCTTCTGTGATGAAGGATAACGGTACATTTTTTATTACTGCTGATAGTGACTTGCAGTTAGGATTTCGATAAGTATAATAGGGAATTTCGTTAGCTTTGTGAAACTGTGTGAGAGAGCGATAGTCATCTTCTTGAGATAAGTTAATTCGAAGTGAGTTTCGATTATTTACAGTTGTAAATGTGCCTTTGATCGAAGTTTTAATGTCTGCAATAAGCGCGATATAATTTATCTGGTTTGGCAGGTAGATTGGTGGTATTTAAGTTTTTGAGCATCTGTTGTTTGTTGAGACGCTGCATTATAACTTAATTTGTTTAGGCTTTCATCCTCGACGTTGTGAGATAATTTAAAGAATTTATTTTGCTTTGGTAGCTTATCTGTTGACCAGAGGTATCTTTTCTGCACATCGTTGGCAGGTGGCGTTAAACTATCAGATTTGCGTTTGAGCGCTTGATTTTGCACTTCGGTTTCATTATTAGAGGAAGTTTAATAATCGATCGTGATTAAAAGCTTGAACAATAAACAAAAATAGTTGTTAAACTTTTACTCACAGTAAGTTAAGGCCAATGGTTATCCAAAGGTTGAACGTTGCGTCGTAAAGCTGATAGAGCACACGCGTGGCGTCTGCACTGCTTCAAGGTTTGCGTTGAACTTTGTTAATGTGTTTAGATATACTTAGCGAAATACAATATTGTGAAATGCTATTGTTAAAAAATTAAGCACTATTTTACACTCTCGCGGGTATATCTATATATATATATATATATATATAATATATAATATTTTAAATGGTTGGCAAATGAAAGAGCCTATTTTTTTCGTTACTTCTCGCGGCACTATTATTTAGAAGACGCAATGGTGTTTCATATTTCTATAGCGGTCGCTTTGCGACAGTAAAAGCGAGCGGATGTGTACGATGACTGGTGTGGCGGCCTTTTCGCCCTTGAACCGCTTTATATCGCGGCGGCATGCGAGCCTTTGATATCTGCACGTTTTGCCATCGCACACAAAACGGCATATGGGCTTTTGCTCAGCCGACAAGTCTGCATACGCCGTCGGCGGCACCTTTTGATATGAAAGGTGCTGTCGAATGAAAATTGCCCGAAAAGACCTACCGCCAAGCCAGGCGCGAAGCCCGGAAACATTCGCAATCCGCAACGCGGCCAATTTGGTCGTGTTTTAACACCGCACATTCACGCATCGCAGCTCGGCCAACTTGGTCGTGTCTCAACCCGCAAGAAACTCGCCATCCGCAGCGCGACCAATTCGGTCGTGTCTTCACCCCGCAAGAGCATTCGCTACCCGCAGAAACCCGATCCGCAGCGCAGAGGTGGCCACTTTGGAATTGCCGACGAAGCCGAAGCCGAAGCCGATTCAGGTGAGCGATTTGGCAATATTCGTTGGTGGATATCGGTAGCCGCCCCCATCCGCTTACGCGACGGCCGTTTAAGGGACGATTTGGGCCTTCTCGGTTGACGTTCCAAACGGGCCGTACTACGTTTCCACACCGCATCCACGAGAGCGGCTATTTACACGCCTGCCTCTCCAATGACCGTGCATTGAAGCCAAACGGGCGTATTTACTCATACCTGCGTTGTTATCATCGCGGCAGCGATCGCAGCGTTCCTTAAGCTACTACGTGCATTGCGGTTTTACCCTGACAGTCATTAAAAAAAGTTTACTTTTGGACAGCAATGAGTAAAGACCCAGTGAATGTAAGTGTGATAAAAGTTCAAGTTTACGCGCGGTATCGGATCAGCGCCGCGTTATTAGTTGTGTCCAGCTGTAAGGTCGGTACACTTGTAAACTTATAATTTTTAAATAACACAGAATAATTAAATCATTATGTCTAACAACAATATGGGATATCCGGTCAATCCAACATATTATTCTCAACAGTCAGTAAATAATAATGTTCCCATAATGTATAACTCGCAACCTCAAATGCAATGGCAAATGCAAGGGCAACCTCCTGAAGTACCACAGTGGCAACAACACCAGCAATCATCTACATCACAGTGGAATCTAACACAAACCAATCAGCAACAGATTAGTAATTTTATCCGACAAGTTCCAACTCAGTTTTTACCTATGTGGGAATCTAACTTTCCACAACAAAATTTAATAAACAATTATGTACCGCCATCCACAGAATATTTACAATCTTTTCCAACGCTACCAGCTAAAGCTAATATAAATAATGTGACACAACAGTTATTAACAAGCACAAATATTGACGACGATATTATGTCAACTACCAGTAGTAAATCAGAAGTAATTACTTTAAACGAATTCCAAGAAATAAGACGCAGTAAAAAAAGAAAAGATAATGGTCTTTCAACACAAGAAAGTAAAAAAGTAAACTCTGGAATATCCACCCGAAATAGGTTCGCAGTTCTCGATAAAAGTAATAGTAACGGGCAATCTAGTAACACGGAAAATACCACAGAAAAATTATACAACCTTCTCCATTAATAATTCATTATATTACAGATATTAATCTGTTATTAAATTTAATAAATAGCCACATAAAAAAGTGATTATTATTATTAGTTAATGCAAGGAAACAAAGTGAAGTTGCAAGCCAAAAATGTAGAAGTATATAAAATGCTAAGATACGTTTTAGATAAAAATAAAATAGCACGACATACTTATAGCTTAGAAGAGGAAAAAACTTTCAGAGTCGTGCTAAAACATGTGCATCATTCTACTAATATCGAACTAATCAAGCAAGCACTTCTAAAGGAAGGTCAAGATGTAGTAAATATCATGAATGTTATAAACCGCGAAACGAAATAGAAGAAACCCCTCTTCTTTATTGATATAAAACGAAATACTAACAATAAAGACATCTTTAAAATTGAAAACATTGAAAATGCAATAATTGAAATTGAAGAACCCATAAAAAAATACAAATACCGCAATGCAAAAACTGTCAGTGTTATGAACACACTAGAAACAGGTGTACTAGACCCGCCCGATGCGTTAAATGCGCAGAGTTACATGATTATCGGAAATGCAAAAAAAAACCGTAATGACGGCAAACCTGCAAAGTGTGTGCTATGTAACGGAGCGCACCCTACAAATTATAAAGGTGGCAAAGTCTATTTGGATATTCTGAGTAGAAGGCACCCTAGTTAAGCAGGAAAAGTATACTCCCTTCGCAATCAATCGCAGTTAGAAAAAACCATAACACAACTCAGAATGTCACAAAATCAGCCAGTTCAACAACAACAAGACTTAAGTCAACAACAAACTTCATTAACTACGAAAAACTATACTCATACATCACAAAACACAGAATCGTCAATAACTTACCCTACTTTTGCACAAATCACAGCTTCTTCTCAATCTCATCAAATTAAAAACCAAATTTCAGGACAACAAGGGGGGGACTTGACATCCATAATAATATCAATGCAACAAACCATTCAAAGACAGCAGCAAACAATTAATGAATTGACTACACAGATCAGACTTTTGAGAGAGGAATTATTTAAAAACAAAATTGGCACCAATGTATAAAATAGGACTCTGGAACGCCAACGGGCTTTCACAACATAAACAAAAAATAGAACCATTTCTAGCACAACACAACTTAGACATCCTTCTTATTTCGGAAACTCATTTCAAAAATTCAAGTCACTTTAAAATACATAATTACATCATTTACACCACAGAACACCCGGAAGAGGAAAGACGTGCCATGGGAGGAACAGCTATATTAATAAAGCAAAACAATAAACATCATGAATTATCTAAATTCAGTGAAAACTTTCTGCAAGCAACTAGTGTGGAAATTGAAGACTGGTACGGTCCACTTACACTGTCAGCGGCATACTGTCCACCAAATCAACCGACAAATAAAGAAGGCTTTGTAAATTATTTCCAAAGTTTAGCCAATAGATTCATCGCTGGGGGCGACTATAACGCTAAAAACACTTTGTGGGGTTCACGTATAACTTCACCAAGTAGAGGAAGAGTACTGCAACAGGTTATTCATGAACTACATTTAAATTACCTGTCAACATATGAACCTACCTACTGGCCAACAGACATGAATAAATTGCCGGACTTACTGGACTTCTTTGTAACTAAGGGTATAGCTCCAGGGTATCAAGATATTGCATCTTGTTTAGATCTCAATCCAGACCATACGCCTATTATAGATACGATAAGTACTACGATCATTAAAAAAGAAGAACCAGTTAAATTATGTAACAAGAGAACAGATTAGGATCATTTTAGATATTTAATGGACACCAAGTTAAATATGAAAATTCCTTTATCTACTAAAGAGGAACTAGATTTGGCAGTTAATGACTTTACCAAAATTATTCAAGAAACAGCTTGGGAAGCTACTCCTCAAATTCCCCCTGCTAGAAAAAAGGAATGCTGTCCAGTAACAATTAAAAAGAAAATTGCTGAAAAAAGACGATTGAGGAGAATTTGGCAAAACACTAAATACCCGTCTGACAAAACACGATATAATCAGGCATGCATTGATCTCAAAAGATCAATTAGAGATTTAAAAAATAAGAGCTTTCAGGAATATCTTGAAAATTTAAGTCCTAATGATGATACGAAATATGCACTATGGACGGCAACAAAAAGAATTAAGCGACAAACCCAACCAATTCTTCCCATACAAACAGCAAATAACTTTTGGGCAAGAACGGATAAAGAAAAAGCAACAGTGTTCGCTCAACATTTAGAAAATGTTTTTAAACCTTTACCATCGGACATAACTCTTGAAGAAGAGTTCGGCATACAAAAATTTTTGGAAGCCCCATATCAAATGTCCACATTGCCAAAGCTAGTTACCGTCAAGGAAGTCAAAGAGGCGATTAAAACTGACATCAACCCAAAGAAGTATCCCGGCTTCGCCTTAATAACAAGAGCGGTACTCAAAAAAATACCTCGAAAAGGCATGGTAATGCTTTCCATGTTATACAATGCAGTTCTGCCACTGGGAAGTGCAGTGGAAGGTGGCTCAGTTAATCCTGATACCAAAACCAGGCAAACCGCCAAACGAAGTAGGTTCTTACAGACCAATTAGTTTGCTATCTGTACTAGATAAACTTCCTGAGATACTTATCGCTAGAAGAACATTCTGCAATACAACAGGTACATAGAGTAGTCGATTATGTCAACCAAGCTTTCAAAGAAAAATCTTATTGACAGCAGCCTTCCTCGACAATACACATGCATTTGACAAAGTATGGCATAATGGATTCCGCTTTAAATTAAAAAGTACACTTCTACACGCTTATTATGTTATAATAAAAGCATATTTAGAAGAAAGATTTTTCCAAGTGAAGTATGGTCAACATCTCACAGAACTTTATCCTATAGTATCAGGCGTACCTCAAGGCAGTGTATTGGGACCTCTTCTATATAGCCTTTATATAGCTGATATGCCTACCAATGAACAAGTAGTTACAGCCACTTTTGCAGATGATAAAGCAATCATGTTCAAACATAAAGATCCAACAACAGCCGCTAGTATGCTCGAAACTCATTTAAATCTTATTGACAATTGTAGTAAAAAGTGGAGAATAAAGATAAATGAAGCAAAATCTCTTCATATCACCTTTACCAAATGTAGAGGAACTTCACCGAACGTATTCATAAATAATACACCACTACCACAAGTCACGGAGGTGAAATATCTGGGCATGCACCTGGATAAAGGTCTAACATGGTATTAAATTCAGTAAACACTACTGGCTGCTTAACCCTACAAAACAAGCTATTAGTACGTCACGTTGCGTTTAAATCAATTTGGTCATATGGAATTCAGCTGTGGGGTACATCAGCGAACTCTAACATCGCAATTATAGAAAGATTTCAAGCAAAAGTACTACGAGCTATGTGTGACGCCCCTTATTTCATTAGAAATATTGACATTCTTAGTGATTTGAGAATGGGCTCAGAGCAACAGACAGTTAAAAAGTGCAGTGAAAAATATTTAAACAAGTTCGAACAGCACAGTAACACCTTAACCATTAAACTCCTTGATAATAGTACGAACATTAAACGTTAAAATAGATATAAACCTCTGGATTTGCTTGACAAGTTTTAAAATAGTTGTAACATGTATTATTTAGGAAATAGTTAAGTTGTGCGTAGCTTTTAAGAAAACTTAGGGTTAAGGTTTTAGTACCTTGCTCACATGTAAACCCACGTCAATACTATGTACACATAACATTTGCTTATTGTAATGTTTTTACAGATTGCAAATAGTAAATAAATGTATATAAAAAAAATATTTCTATAGTAGCTTTAATCTTTTTGTTGCCCTCCAGAAGTAGAATTCTGTAGCTACCGTTGGAGACAAACGCTGTAGGTAGTTTTGTACCGATTTATTTTTGAAGTTCGAGAGATGTTGTTTCAGTTCCGATGTTTTACGATTGCATCTCCTTTTATCGTCAGGATGCCTAATAATTTGTTATTTTTTTGCAGTTTACGTGTTTCGACAATCTTTTTTTCAGTACAATAGGACAATCTATGGATGGAATATTCTGGGTAGTTGATGGCGTTACCTTCTATGCAGCTTCCTGGATGGTTTAATTAAATAGTTCTACTGCAGTAAATAAATCTTTTTTATTTGTAGAGCTACGTCGAGTGGTAAAGCTTCGTCAATTATTTTTCTAAAAAAATCTAGTCCGTACATTAGTTGCAAAGACTAGGAGGCTTAGAATTGAGGATTACACCTGTTCTCATGGCTAGAAGAATTGGCTAATGCTCGCCTGCGCAGTCGAGTAGTTTGAATTTGCTCCCTTTATGGCCAGTAGGTAGGTTAGCCTATGGAGATATAGTGTAATTCGTCGTTGGTGAGTGTTCTCAATAATTCTCTTCCTTTGGTTGTGTTTAGCTGAAATTCCCACTGGGTATGTTTCGCATTGTAATCACTATCAGAGATAAACCTATTACCCAAGGTTTGGAAATAATGTTCATATTTTCTAATTTATTGTTGTGACGTGGAGGGTAGTATACTGCTGAGAGTATCGGCGGTCCATTCCAATATTTTATTGCCACTACGGTAGCCTATAGACGCGCTGTATTATACAAGCGCGTGCTAAAAAGTAACGTCTTGGAGTTTTTTATTCTGTTCTCAATGTCAGTTGGGGTATAACATGTCATGTACATTACTCGGTCGACTTTTCCGCTTCCCTGGCGCAAGTTGCAACCCTCTGCCGCTAGAGAGCTCCGAATTGTAGCGTGTAACTTGGCGGTGTGTAACGTAAATGTCGGTGCGTGAGAAATGCGGAAAACTTACCTCTAATTGAAATCCATAGAAGAATGAAAGCTGTGTACGGTGATGATTGTATCGACATTAGTAATGTGCGACGTTGGGTTGTTCGTGCTCGTAATGAAGGAAACGGTGGTGTTAACTTCAACGTCTGTGACAGAGCTCGGAGTGGACGACCGCGTACGGCAACCGGCGTGACTCATCAGAATTGGATTAATGAGCTCATCAGAGAGCTTGTACAGGCCATGATTTTAGAATTGCGGTACAGAAAACTGTGTGCACGGTGGGTGCCTCAACTGCTTACTCCTGGCATGAAACAGAGAAGATTGGACATCTGTCAACAATTTATTTTGCGTTTTGAGCGTTAGGGTAATGGGTTGCTTAACAAAATTGTGACAGGTGATGAAATTTGGGTTCACAATTTTGACCCCGAAAACAAGAGAGCATCAATGGAGTTCAAGCATAAAGGATCACCGACGCCAAAAAAGTTCAATGTCATGCTATCAGCCGGTAAAATCATGCTTACAGTGTTCTGAGATGTTCAAAATGTGGTGCATTTGGAATTCATGCCTAAAGACACCACCATAAACTCTGCAAGACACTGCGAAACCCTCAGAAAATTGAAAGCACAAATTCAAAGTTTGTCCACATATGGAGCATGACAACGCCAGAACACACACAAGAGCTGCGACATCTGTAACAATTTGACGCCTAGTATTATCCTCCATACAGTCCCGACAGGTGTAGCTGTGGCTCCGTCAACAAAGTCAAACATTCTACATTGACGGTATCAACAAACTGGTCTCTCGTTGGAAGAAATGTGTTTGTCGCCAGGGTGACTATGTTGAATGAAGCTGTAGAATGTTAATAAAGTTTGTTTTATTTAAAAAGTTTTAAGAATTTTTACATAAAATATTCGGAGGTATTACTTTTCAGTACGCCCTCGTATTTAGGTAATTCATGGTTGTTTTGTGCACATCTCTAAGCCACCTTTGACCCTAATCCCATCTTTACCCGCAACCTTGATTTGTCCGCTTGTCCACCCCTATTTACAACTAAAAGAGATTCTTACTACCGACCCACCATTCCAAGTTGAACCTTTCTGAAAAACAGAGCGTAGCTAGCCACCAGCCGGGCCGACCAGATTTTGTACAAACCCGATAGCATGCTTTCATTGCGCATTGTTGATTGCCTTTTTTGTGTGCTCCGCACCCGTCCGTGGTGCTCCAATACATCTGGACAAAGAAGGCACCCGCCAAGCCAAGGCACGTTGACATCCGCCGCCAAGCTATAAGAGAACGTTACGTGTGATAAATCTCGTTTCAGTTGTTCTGTCGTGAATTTGATCTCAACAGCACTTTTTTTCCCGCAGTCTGGGGAGTTCATAGTTGACCTGCCGCCCACCGTATTTTAATCTTATTTCATTTACTTAGTCATGTTTTGTATAATCTTTTATTAATTTCTTTGTTTGTTTCATTCATTTTTTATGTTATTTTGTTATTAATAATTACTTATATATTTTACACAGCTCTGTTTTGTTTTTTTTTTGTTTTTTGAGTTAGTTCTAATTGTGCTTAATATCAAACAATGGTGCTTAATAGAATTTCTAATAATAAGAGCTGGTCCAGCATGGGCCGTGCCATCTGGGTGTTGTGTGGCATATACTGCGTATTTTAGAATTGTACGTAAGAACGATGGTGATTTTAAATAAAAAAGACAAGTTCAACGTTGTGGTGTGCTAATCCATTGGCATTTCAGACAGCCGCTTTAAGATATAGACCAATTACTTATCTTGGGTACAAGTACTGTATATTAAGAAAAATACTTTTTTATTCTGAAGTTTTATTAGTTCCAGTTAAATAAAGAATTTAAACAATGTTATCTTTAAGTTGTATTTTGTAATGCTTTTTTTATTAACTAAGATAAGTTAGTAGAAAATTATAAAGCGGGAGAAATACAAAACCATATAAAAGGGTTACAAATATTTTTCAAAGTAGTTGCATCTTTAAAACTCTAATATAATAAAAATGTAATAATTTAGTACTTTCTAAGGAGTAGAACAGTAGACGTTAATATAATAGAAATAAAAGTCAGTAAACAATATTTTAATGCGTAAACTAATAGCCATATACGAAAAGGAGAAATATTGTAACCTTTATTAAGTGTTATTGTTATTATTTGCAGATGAAAGGGTGTAACGTTGTGACTGAATGAATCTGGCGTCAGGCGACGATTAAAAAGCGCGAGCTTGGGGTCCTACGTCGCTAAAGTTAGTACGAAATTGTTATTAATTACAATTTAAAATGTTGTGTTATTATTGTTTTACTACAACAAACACTAATCAAACTTATCTTTCCATGTAAGTTAGCCAAACTTATCATCAGCCACAAAAAAATAAATATTCACAGCAAGATTCTTCAAATAAGTAATACAACAATACCAAACATATCACAACAAAATATCGTTTTTTTGTCACTAACTGCAACCATCACAAGACGCTGATTGGTAAGTAGTAGAAAATAAAAAGCGAAATCACAAACCAAAAAGAAACAAAATACCTTCGAATGCAAAACAAACAAAATCCTATTACCACCAATCGGTACATGACCTTGAAAACAACTAGAAAGAACAAAATCAATACTCTGTAAATTCGGAACTCAAATCACCCTAAATTATCGAGTGTGAAATTAATCGCACAACAAAAAGATAACCAGCTAAAGGCGTATATGCAGTTAAAATACTAGTAAAAACGATGCCAAAAACCTTAGATAAATATTCAATGATTATCAGAGCTTTAATGACAAAAACATTAAGTTTCGTAGATATCAAAAAAAAAACAGCAATATAGTTTTAGATTCGTTATTAGAAAAGCAAATATAAATATGTATGCTGAGGCTTTCACGGCCGGTATTTTGATGCATCATGTGGGTGGTTCTCGGGTTGTTAGGCCGTGGTCGGAGTTTGAAAACTCTTGACTCTTTTCCTCTCATGTCCATCGTAGTTGTGGACGAAATGTCTTGAGTTTTAAAACTCTGACCACGGCTAACAACCCGACAACTAACCGCACAATGCACCGATATTAAAAACTTACATCCAACTGTTGACTTAAATGAACTAAAAACAACAACAAACAAACCATTTAATATACGGGGACATCAGCTTATTCGTATTTGCACGATTAAACAGAAAGCCACAAACAATAGTTACCACTATTTTGCATAGAACTTAAACCAGCTGAGAGCAATAAGAAGATATATAACACCATAAGGCTAGCTTAGTCAGTAGTACCTAATGAGTTATTATACGTTAAATACCAAGTCCCACAATGTGCTAAATGCCAAAGTTTTAAACACACAAACAAATTTGTTACAGAAGCCGAAGACGTCCCAAATGCATTTGTAGCCATACAACATAGCAGTGTCAACGGACAAACAAAACAATGATGTTAAATGTATCAATTAGTACGACAATCATCCTGTGAATTATAAAGGCTGTTTCGTGTTTAAGGAATTGCAACAAAAGTACTTATTCTCACTTAAAACAAAGGAGTTCGGCAACAACTCAGTACGCAACTCAAATGCAATAAAACATGTCACACTCAAGTTATTACACAAGCTGCCACTTACGGGTACTATAATTTACATAATTTATCCACTAATCTTGTAAAATAATTAATTAGAATATTTAGATAAACCAAAAAAATGTTGAAGACAGTTTACCTTTTCAATTGTATTAAAAATAGTGTGCAAATTCACATTTCAAACTTTGGCGGATTATATATATATATCAAATGAATGCCTCTTGCCCAGAAGCAATAAATAATTATTAACGATTGATAAACTATATGTAATACAGTAGGTACCACAGCAAAAACTAAACTGCTGCGCCCGTGTTATTGCACACACAAACCACTTCATCAAACAAGCAATTCATCAAAGGTTAGATAGATTGCTACATGCTAGTGCTAATATTGCCTTACTTAATAGATAATCTTAATTACAGATGTGACATTCAGATGCTGTGTACGTACCATTATTATCACTTGAAGTTGTGATATAGGGCGTTTCAAAAGCTTATTTAGAATATTTATGTAATACGCAATCTGTGTGTTAAAATAAATGATCATTTTCTAATAATTAATTGAGGTAAATAAAAAAAATAAAATAAAGAGGTTACCCAGTTAACAACAAATAAAATTAAAACAATATATGTAACGCATTGAAGTCATAAAAAAACTTATTTACAACGTTACAAACCGAAATAATATACACGGTTTGTCTGGAAAGTATCGGAAATAATTTTTCTAGTCCACCAAAAGAGCTAGAGGGGAGTGATTTGTGACGGGATCAATGGTGAGGAAGGTCAAGTAAAGAATGCAACCCGGATGATTTGCCTCTGAGCCTTGAGAGAGTAAGGTTTGCGTTTCCCGCAAACCACGTTTTGGTGACGCGTCACAAACGCGACATGCACCGTACGTTAGTGCAATGTTATACAGTAAAGTTTTGTGTCAAACTCAAAAAATCCCGCATCGAGACTAAGATCGGATTTCCTTGCCCGAAGAAGGCCACACATCTATCATGAGGAAATTTTGGTTCCCGCAAACTCAACGTCGTTCATATGAGCGTCTATAATATATATATACATATTATATATATATATATATATATATATATATTATATCATAATCTCTTTCCCAATAATCGCTTCGAATATACAAGATCTTACGTTGTTCCGCCTCGATCGTATAGGCCTTCTCTTTTCTCTATTTCCTATGGGGCTTCAGTCAGTTGTTTGCTTTATCCATCTATCAACTGATGCTCTCCTTACATACCTCTAATATCGTAGTCTTTTCTCTTTTATATATGTGATTATATTTTGATGTATTTGCATTCTTCTCCGTATCTCGTTATTTGTTATTTCGTCTAGTCTTGTCACTCCACAATACCTTTGCCAATACTACATCTTTACTGTTATTTTTCCCTTGTTCTTACTATTTACGCTCCAATTTTTGGCGCCATACGTCAAAATACTGTAAACCATTTTGTTGTAAATCATTGTTTTGGTCTTGGTGATATATGCAGTTGTTTTATACACGTTCGTGTTTGTCTTACCCTACTTTTTATATTGCTTTTTGGGTTTATGTTTTTTGTGAAAAAGGGACAAAGGTAAATGAATTTGCCAACTTCAGCTATCTCTATCTTTTTTACTTTCAAGTTATGTATCTGGTTTTCCGTTGTTAGCTATTTCGTTTTGCTGAAATTTATTTTTAATACCACCTACGTATATTTCTTTTAGCTTTCGGTCCATATAGCTAAAGTCTTCTTCATCCTGTACTAATATTATCTGGTCATCAGCAAAACTGGGTATATAAAGATGTTCGTTTCTAATCTGGTTCCTCATTCCTTTCCATTTTCTGTTCCAGTTCTTTAGTGCGTACTCTAGAAATATATTAAACAGGGTAGAGCATCCCTTTAGTAGACCTGTATCGGCCTCTATAATTGAATCCTTGGGACTATGTCGTATGTCGTTTATAAATCTATGAAAGCCAAATGGACTGCTCTGTTTTTCTTTCTTCTTTTCGATAAGTTGTATCGTGTATACATAGTCTATCGTGGATCTTACAGTCGTAAATCCGGCTTGGTCTTCTCCTATCTTTCTTACTATTTGATCTTCAATTTTGTTCTTTACTGCTCTTTTATAAATTATTCCCATTGTGGCTATTACACTTATGCCTCTATAATTTTTGCAGACTTGTCGATCACCTTCTTAAACATTTAAGTTACGTTTTTTATTTGTTTTAATTTATACATAATTAATAGGAGTAACTAGTTAACGCTATTTTTGCATACAAGCTAGACAAAAGTATTTAATATGTAAACCGAAAATATTTGTACAAGTTAAATGGTGGAAGATAATACACAAAATATATTATGTGTGGATTTAGCATGGCCTAAAATTATTTAATATGCTATTTATGTAATTATGTTGCTGCTTTTAGTCTGGCTAAAATTGTTTGCGTGTACACCATTTATGTTTGGGGAAATTTGCTACTTTATGTACTTGTTAGAAAGTCATTATAAGGCATTATTATTTAAACAAAACCTAGTACCTTTTTAATTGTCAAATAGAATAACTAAACCTGTTTAAAATCAACTCATTGAAAAGAAACTGTTTAGTAAAGGAAATATAATTGTTATTGTAGTATAAAATTTTTGTACAGAGATTAGGGAAATTACTATTTGGTAGTAATTTATTCTGTAAAGTCTTAATCGATAAGATTGAATAAAGAAACACTGCTGCAAAACATTTTCATTTGTAATATATAAAGTTCTAAACACGTAGAACTTCATATAGTTAGATATTACTAGCAACCAAAATTGTATGTTTGGGAGTAAAATGTTATAGAAGGTTTGTTCAGAAAGCATCGGAAATAATTCAATAAAAACAAAAGTATTTCAGGTAATCGTTTGTTTCTTTAAAATTTTTAAAATAGTTTCAGGCTTTGAAGGCTTTTTGAAATACGGAAACTAAAATGCTGTTTATGGCCTTAGTCACGGCGGTTTGGATCTTCTTCACCGGCCTAAAACGGGTTTCTTTCAGCCTGGATTTAAGTTTTGGGGCAGAAAGAAGTCGGGTAGGACCAAGTTTAAGATGTACGGTGGTTTGAACGACGTTGGTACGTTGTGCTCGGCCAAAATTTCCTCATGACAGAGATGTGTGACCTTCTCGAGCAAGGACATCCGATATTTTAGTCTCGATGCCGATTTTTTGAGTTTGACACAAAACTTTACTGTATAACATTGCACTAACGTACGGTGCATGTCGCGTTTGTGACGCGTCACCAAAACGTGGTTTGCGGGAAACGCAAACCTACTCTCTCAAGGCTCAGAGGCAAATCAGCCGGGTTGCATTCTTTACTTGACCTTCCTCACCATTCATCCCGTCAAAAATCACGCCCTCTAGCTCTTTTGGTTGACTAGAAAAATTATTCCCGATACTTTCCAGACAAACCGTGTATATTATTTCGGTTTGTAACGTTGTAAATAAGTTTTTATGAGTTCAATGCGTTACAGATTTTGTTTTAATTTTATTTGTTATTAATTGGGTAACCTCTTTTATTTTATTTTTTCTATTTACCTCAATTAATTATTAGAAAATGATCATTTATTTTAACACACAGATTGCGTATTACATAAATATTCTAAATAAGCTTTTGAAACGCCCTATATCACAACTTCAAGTGGCAACAATGGTATGTACACAGCATCTGAATGTCACATCTGTAATTAAGATTATCTATTAAGTAAGACAATATTAGCACTAGCATGTAGCAATCTATCTAACCTTTGATGAATTGCTTGTTTGATGAAGTGGTTTGTGTGTGCAATAACACCGGCGCAACAGTTTAGTTTTTGCTGTAGGATCTACTGTATTACATATAGTTTATCGATCGTTAATTAACATTTCTTGCTTCTGGGCAAGACGCATTCATTTGATAACTTAGTTTTAGCTATATTTAATTGTTGTTGGATTACAAGGGTTGTTTCATAATTTTGTAAATATCTATAGAATGGTAACATAATTTACTCAGAGATGTGACCGCAGCCAAGCTTTGCTTTTCAGAAACATGTTAAATTAGAATCAAAAGCGACGTATTTTATTCTACAGGCGATTTAAATGAATCCAATAGGAATTATCAGAAAAATGGAAAAATCGATTTTTGTACAATGATAAAGCACTCTTATTTTAAAAACGTAAACTACTATCCATATTAAAGTGGACAAAATACACGACATTGTTCAGACATCTAAGTTGCTCTAGAGGTTAAAGGTATATAAAGGAATATAATTAGAAAAATTTATGGTTTCGAAAAAAGTACGGGATATTACTGAATGGTAGATGAAGCCAGTAACAATATTCAGTGAGTTAGAGTTCGAACTAATTTTTAATCTTAATTCTGGAGATTTAGCTCCGAGTGACTTGAGTGACTTTTTCTTTTCTCAAACGTAAAATGCTGACTTATTGAGAGAAATATATATATTAGGAGTACTTATTATTCTTAGAGTAATAAAAAAGTTTATTAAAACATATTACATTATGCAACATTACACTACTGTCAACAAAACACAATATTTAGTACAAGCAAGAACGATTTCAAATCTATTTAAAGAAGTATTAAGAGCTCGGTTTTCTGTTTTATTACTTACACGCGCCTCAAAATTGTAGCTTGTTCAATTACCTTGCAAAGCGTGCAGCATCAAAGAACTGTAAAATAAGTTAGAAGGTTCATAAAAAAAATTAGGAAATATTACACGGTTAATGTTTCTGTTAATAAACGTAACTTATCTACTCTATAAAACTGCAGAAATGTAACTATTTATGTGTGTTTATTTGTAACAACATTGTAACTCTTCCTTTAGTTATGAACCGATTTTAAAGGTAATATCTTATTCAAACCGGTTTGCAGCTAAACCTCGTTAAAGGTTTTAGATTTTCGATTTAGGTCACGACTGACCTGTTATAGGTCAAAAATTGAAGTAATTTGACAGTTTGTATCACCTATCGGTTATCTGTCAACTCCACGAAAAGCACGAGACACAATTTTGTTTTATGTGGCCCGTCTTTGTTGTATTTTTTGAGTAGTAAAATTTAATTTAATCAAGTTTGTATCATAATGGCCCTTTCTCAATTATTGCTGTTAGAAAATATAGAAATCCTACGTTACATGCAATTAACTACAAACTACCTATACATTCTGCACAAAGCATTGGTTAAAATTGTAACATTAATGATAGTGCACCAATTAAAAGATATATAATTTAAATTATATATTTACAGTTAGGATCATACCAAGCCAACAAAATCAAAAGTTTTAAAATTAAAGAAGAAGTATTACTATACCCACTTGTAATCGCAGCAATTTGTAGCCGTCCCAGACATTTCATTTCCCCTGAGAAATATAATGACCTCTTTCATATCCTAGGTGGAAAATTCATTGTCGGAAGAGATTGGAATTTCAAACATACTGCCTGGAGCTCAAGAGTCGGCATACCAAAAGGACGTAATCTTCTAAAAGTAATCCAACGCCATAATTATAAAAATATTTTAACAGGAGAACCAACGTACTGGCTTAGCGACCCAAAAAAACTGCCAGATCTACTCGATCACACAGTTGTCAGTGGCACAGCAGATACTACCAAGCAGAATCCAATAATGACCTACCGATCATACACCGGTCACTCTACAGCACTACAATCATAAGAAAAGAACCCCCTTTAAAGCTATGCACCAATAATACGGATTTGAAATATTTCAGAAGACATCTAGAAACGAGAAATCGGTCTTGACATTAGATTAAAAGATACCTAGGACCTAGACAAAGCAGTTCAGTATTTGATTACAAAGATTCAAGAAGGTGCTCGGTACTCTACCTCTAATTCAACAAATATTCAGTCTACAACAAATAATATCTCTCGATATATACGAGATTTCATCACCACAAAACGCAGAGCGAGAAAACAATGGCAGAGAAGCAAAGACAAACAGGAGAAAAACTACTACAACAGACTTACCCATCAATTGCACAATACACTAACAGAAGCCCACAACAAAACCTTTAGACAGTACATAACTAAACTTACACCTGATGACAATTCGTTTGGTTAGTAGTTAATAAGTCTAACGATATACACAATGTATAGTTTGAGATCTAGAAGAAGCTCATAAATTTATTTAATATAAGGGTACCATGGCTTTACTATATTTCACGTTAAACAACTGTTTGTGAAACACGATTGCGGTGAAAGTATATATTAGGTGGTAATTTATTTTTCATTGGATAAATCAATCCACTATGCCTCACCTTCCAGAAAACTTGAGTCAAATCTAAAAATATCAGTAATATCTCATTTGTTTTAAATCATTTGATTCACGGTCAAACTGTGTTATGGCATGATGCAGATATACAATGATTTTCTGAGATTAATAGACTTATTATTTTTAATAAACGTTTTTTAAAAGCCTTTGATAACACCAGCAATAAGCTTACTGATAAATATGAAGCAACTTCTTCTTTTGACTTTCCTGGTTTTGGTATTAAAATTACTTTAGCTAGCTTTCATTGGTCAAGAAGTGTGCCAGTCTTACTATAACAATAAATAAGAAAGTGATAAATCTAAAACCACTTTGCAGTAGTTATTTCAACAGCTTTTCTGTAATTAATTCAAGATTGTTCTTCCAACTTTTAATTTTAAACTTCTTACATGATATACATATTTTGAAAAAAGACAAGATGCTAATGTATTTCGTTTTCTTTTTCTAAAGCGATTAGATTTAAAAAGTGTACAAGCCTGTGAGAAATGTGTCGCAAAAGCAATTAACTTCTTGTCATCTTTTAATTTATCTATTACCTACGACACCTATCGATAAAACTTGTAGCTGCTTTTTGATTGTTAAATCAGAAATTGTTGTCAAATTTTTAAGGTAATTTTGCACTGTTATTTTTTATCTTATAGAAGGTTTTTAAAATCGGCTGAAATTTGGAAAAACTACCATTTAATGTCAAGTAATTTTTCTGTTTGCTTTATTTTATGCAACTTTCTCTGTTAGGCTATTTTATTTGTTAGTATTACAAAACATTCTAAACCTAGTGTATATTTATTAAAGCTAAATTTAAAAACTTACATTTTAATAGTTTCATTTAAATGTAAAATAAAATAAATATTTGCAGTGTCACCAGGTCGGGTCCCGTGGTAAATCGGGCGTCGAGAAGGCTAAAAAAAGAAGCGTCGGTTCCAATGTACGATTAGGATAACATATATTTACAACCTTACAGAACTTAACTTACCTTAAGCTAACCTATCAACCCTAGCAAACTTAATCTACGACTTAATTTACGCGCTGAAACGGGCAGCGAGCAGCAGGTCCGGGCAGCGGGGCCGGTGGCGGAGCCGGGCAGCATGCCCGGCAGCGAGCAGCAGGGCCAAGAAGCGGGTCCGGGCAGCGGGCTGGTGATGAAGCCCGAAAGCAGGCAGCAGGACCAGGCAGCGAGCCGGGCAGCAGGGCGCAAAAGAAACCAAAAGGGACTCACCTAGACTTTTGATGATTTCTTCTTAGGGGGCTGGCGACTGAGACCGAATGCTTCGGTGGCTCAGGTTTTAAGGGCTCAGCTCGTGTCCCACTCTGCTAATGGGATACAGAGTTTGATGGTGGAAGTATGCTGAGGATTGGTGGACGCCGGGAGCGCCTTTGCGATGGTTGGAAAATGTACCGGGCCCTTGCTCTGGTTAGTAAATACCGTAGCGGCTATGGTCGGCGGAGTTCGGGCCGATTCGGAACCGCTTGGCACGACACGGCGAGGTAGGGCAAGGACCCCTGTATTGCACATCATTCCCGGCGAAATCGGGGCCAGGTAACACTACCTTTTAAGATCGAAAATTCCAAACAAGGACCTTGGTGTTGCAAATGCCCCGAAAAATTCGGGGCCAGGAAACATTAGCCCCGGCAAAATTGGGGCCAGGTAACAGCAGTTAACTTTTTGGTTTCAGCAATAGAGCAGGTAATGTGTTTTCGCTTAAAGACATGACGCGAATTATGTTGCTGCTTTAAATCTATTTCAAAACACTATGCATAATAAAAATAAAAACTTAAATTTTTAATCTCTTTACCGAAAATCTTATACAGAATTCTCGAAGTAAATACTAAAAATGAATGAACAATCTCAATAAGATTGAAATACAAAAGTTAATTCAGTTACATGGAGCAGCACAATTAAAGTAAAATCATATTATTCAATGCAGCCTGCTTCAGCAACCACAACCTCATCGAGCCGGGACTTAAATCTGATACAGGCCAACACAAGCTCCTCCTTGTCCATATGTCATTACCTCTCACTGCTCTTCGCCTCGACCACGCCTGACAAGCAAGGATATTGTAGTCAAGGCTAGAGAGTGGTAAGTGGTATTATAAATGTTGTATAGCCTTGTCTGTGTCTTCCTTGTCTTATGAGTTAGAGCGGAATCTTGTTGTAACACGTACTTCCGCACCTCTTCTATCCAGGGCTTGAAAATTATCTCCAGCACGTTTATATAGCTGTCACCTTCAGGACTTACTCAAATAAGCGGGGCGCCATAATATTCTCTTTGCTGTTCGCAAGCCCTAGCACCATCACAGAGGTGGTGACATTTGTATGCATGGTGGTAGGCACTTCAGAAGCATCTTGGCAAATTCAATAACCATTTTGATGATTTGAGTTCCTGTCCTGAATGAAGTTTTGTTGATCCGAAAAGAATTTCAGGTTGTGCTTGATCTTTATCAGTGTTTGGGCCTCTAACTTCCTTTTCATCTTGATTTTCTCAAACAACACTTAGTGGTTTTTCAGGACAGAAGATTTATAGTGCAGAATTTTATGCACTCCTAAACTGACCGTTGTCCTCGCCACACCCATTTCTATTGTCATATTTTGCCCAGAATCCTGACCGCTCTTCTCCTTCGACTTGCAGTTAGCCCATCATGGTAGTCAGATTCCCTGTACTTTTTAGCTATGTTGTAAATTTAAGTCGTTTTGTAGCTAAACTATGCAATAGTTTCTATCGGCTATTTTCGGGGCAAAGAGATTTGAGTATAACAGCTCTGTGGTCATATTCTCGGATTATTCTGCGAACAATTGATTATGTAAATCTAACTTGTGCCACCTAAAGGAAATTATACATGTACTTAAGATAGGACTTACACTTTTTTGCAATACAACCTAAAAATCCGAATCTATCTCGACGACCTAGGCAATAATAAACATAATTGTCAAGCTAACATACTTTATTAGTAAACAAGTACTGAGATGATAACTACAGTACCATTTAGCATGATAGGTAGATTTGTCATTGAATTTGAAAAGCAGGTATCCTATGTTTTTGCTGCATCCCGCTTATAGTCGCAATCATTGTTTTATGGCTTTGTTTTTTGGATAGTTGCTGTTTTCAGTCGTTTGATAAAGTTAAAGAAGTGTGTTAATTGTTTTTAGTTATAAATTAGTCGGTTAGATTCAACAACTTGCAGACTGACAGAAAAAAAAACTTTGATATTAATTGTTTACATTTTAAATTATAGTTAATTTTGTTTTCGAAATTAATTTTTTTTTACAATTTGGTATGAATTTTTTTTCGAATAAGCTACAAACGGCTAACATAAGCCGCATACTAATTTTTTTTTATTGGATTAATGCAAATTTACAATCTACTTAATAAAGTAATAAGTAAATGTGTTGAAAGAAGTTCACTTGAATCAGGGGCCATCCATTGACGGCTCTCTGGATTCACCTAGCTAGGTCTTCTGGCCATGTCTTGTTAAGCCTTCTATTTTCCAATGGTTGTCTGAACAGTTCACTGATTAGCTCGTTGCTGTGGGTTATGCTTCGATTTTTGTGTTTAACAGAGTAAGCACTGATGGCGTCGTGTATAAACGGTATTTTGAAGTCGTCGTGTATGGTGTTGTTGGAGATATACCAAGGTGCATTTAGTAACATTCTGAGGGTTTTAGATTGAAACATTTTTGTATTAGACGGTTTGCTGCAGCCCCATAATTCTACACCATATGTCCAAATAGGCCTAAGAATGATTTTGTATATGAGGAGTTTGTTCTGTAGTGAGAGCTGAAATCTACGATTTAGTAACCAAGACATGTTCCTCGCTTTTAAATCTAATTGCCATCTTTTTTCCTTAATGTATGTTCTACAAGTTAGTTTTGCGTCAAGATGAAGGCCGAGGTATTTAACTTCTCCTTTGACAGGAATGGGAGTGTTATTGAAGGTAAGAGGAGGACATTCGGCTCTTCGTGTTGTGAACGTGACTTGACACGACTTATCAACGTTTAGATTAATTTTCCAGTGCGTAAGCCAAATTTGGAGTTGATCAAGATAAGCTTGCAATTTTGCAGAAGCTCGTATCGGATCGAGATCTGTAGAAAGGATGGCTGTATCATCAGCGAACGTTGCTAGTAGTGTATCCTCGCTGGCTGGTATATCAGCGATAAACAGTAAGTACAAGAAAGGCCCCAGAACACTTCCTTGGGGAACACCAGAGTTGATAGTCTGGTAGTCAGATAATGAGTCTTCGAATTTAACTTGGAAGTAACGGTTGGACATGTATGACTTAAGGATGAGGAACAATTGATTTTCTAAGTGTTGTTTAAGTTTGAAAAGTAAGCCTCCATGCCACACCCTGTCAAACGCCTGTATTACGTCTAAAAATGCTGATGTACACATTTTTTTGCTTTTAAGCTTTCTTTGATTTTATTAACGATTCTATGGCACTGTTGGATAGTGGAGTGATTGGGTCTGAAGCCGAATTGGTGGTTAGGGATTAAGGCATCTATATGTGTAACGTTTGCAATCCTGGTAAGGGTAAGTTTTTCGAAAATTTTGGACATTACAGGAGGGGGGCTTATTGGCCTATAGAAAGTGGCATCAGTTGGAGGTTTTCCTGGCTTCAGTATCATGATTATTATTGCATACTTCCATAATATCGGATAGTAGCACAGGCGTAGTATGCTGTTATATATGGTTGTGAGTAATACAATAGCTTTTCTAGGACAGTTTTTCAGTACTTCACCTGTAATGAGATCATATCCAGGAGCTTTATGAGGATTTAAGAGACTTATTTTTTTTTGACTTCTGCAGGTGAAATAGGCTTGGGCGGAAGAGACATCTGACAAGGGGCGTTTAAGAATGTTTGTATTTCGACATCATCTTCATCGTCGTTCCGGATATCAAGAGCGAAAAATACGCTAGCAAGGTGTTATCTCCTTATCTTTTAAGCGGATATTTAGTGATATATTATCGTTGAAATGTTGAAGGAATAGGTTCCAATCAGTCTTTTTGGAAGACAGTCTCTGTTGTGGCTTTTTCCATATAATACTGATGCTTAGAGTTATTATTAGAGGACTGTGGTCAGAGTGCAGATCTAAATTGGATTCAATATCACTATGTAGGTCTGAGATTCCCTTAGTTATGGCAAAGTCTAACAGGTCGGGGATTTTATTTCGATCGGTCGGCCAATAAGTTGGCTCTTCAGTCGACAAATAGTTGAAATTATGTAGTTCTAAAACTCTCAATAATGTTCTGCCCTTAGGAGTAATCAGCCTAGATCCCCAGGCTGTATTTTTAGCATTACAGTCTCCGGCAACTAAAAAGTGTGAGCCGAGTCGTTGGAAGAACTCGAGGTATACATCGCATGTTATAGAATAACGTGGTGGACAATATATTGAAGCAGTTGTAATAGGTCGGGAGAAAGTATCTACTTTTATGATGGCACTTTGAATTTTGTGTGTTATGTATGGTTGGAGTACGTAATGTTTTATTGAAGATCTGATTGTGATTGCAGGCCCAGCGTGAGCCGCATCATCAGGATGGTTAGCATAGTAAATGGAATAGTATGGTATTTTAAGAGTTGTCCTTTGTGTTGAATGACTTTCAGCGATTAGGAGGATATCAATTTTATTTATGTTAAGAAATAGCGTAAGTTCCTGAATATGGTTTGATAAGCCATTTGCGTTCCATTTTGCAATTCTAAGTGCAGGGGCCATTATTGAGTTAATTTATTGATAACTGTTGTCAGCATGGTTAGAATCATACTGTTCTGGTTGAGTAATTGATTGAACATACTCTTAAAATCATTAAGGAATATAGTAAATTTGCTAGTTAGGTCTGTTTCGGTGTTGTTAGATGGGATGTTAGGTTGGACTGCGGTCATTTGGGTAAGTAGGGGTTGGGGTTGTTGGATGTAGTGGAGTATTAGTTGTAATATTTTGTGACAAATGACTGTGCCTGGTTGGTCTTAGGTGATGGTTTCTGTTTATTAAGTCTTGATAAACTTCACAGCCTTTGTAGTTCGCTGGATAATTTTTCTGACATAGAGCACATGTTGCTGGTGTATTTTTAGATTAGCTGCAACTAAAGGTGTTATGTGGTCCTCTGCATTTAACACACTTAAACGGTTTCCTAGAATAGGTTTTCGTGTGTCCATAGTCTTGGCATCTTGTGCAATGTACGATCCCACCTTTATTTCTTCGCGCTTCTACTCAAATTTTAGAATGATACAGAAATTCTAATTTAAAGATGTCTTTATTATTATTTTGTGGCTCGAGATCTACAAAGCATAGAGGTAAGGGCTCTTTAGTAACCCGATGCCTGACATTTGTAATATTACGAACTTTGTGTCCTTTTTTTTCTCGAGTTCTTGTGTAATTTCTGGTAGGGGAATAGAAGGGTGGATGCCTCTTATGACTACAGGGTATGCTCTATCTTGTTTTAACTAATATGAATGGTGCACAATTTCTTCTTCACGAACGTGACGGATAAGTTTTCTATAGGTTTCAGGAGTGTTGGGGTTTATTTTAACAGCATTATTTGCTAACGTTTTGGTAGTGTAAGTTTCTTCTTCAACTACTTATGCTAAGTTATCGATCATGTCTTTGTAATTTTAGACCCCGTATATAAAGATTGGTGGAGGTTTCGGTTCTTTTTTGGAGGAATTGAAGTATTAGACGTGTTGTTATTGCTTTCAGAGAGAAGTGAGAACTGATTAGCAGTTTCTATTTGGGCATCAATCTCAGAAGAATTTTGTAGTTTTGCTCTTTTTCTTTTGGTTACTATATGCCAGGCGTGTTTGGTTTGATTTTGTGTTTCATTGTAGTTCGTTGTTTCATCATCACATGCTAAGTTATCTTCTGTGGTTTTATAGTTTATATTGCTGCTAACAGAATTATCATAATTTGCACTAATCTACTGTGCTGATAGTGCAGGTGGAAATTGACTATAAGTTGGTGTGAATGAAGGTGCTATTTGACTAGGCTGTTGATTGAATCCTAGTAAAGGTGCTTGATTCGCTGGGGATCGTTGTCCTGGTATGTTTGATGACTGCACAATACGCTGATTATAGTAATTACCATTTTGTCCGAATCCATTATTGCCATGAGTGTTAAATTGTGGGGTCCCAGGTCCTGCGTTACTCGTGGAAGGGAACATATTCCCGATCCCGAGTGTTTTTCGTTCGCATGCACTGTAATAGGATTCTTAATAATGCGCACTTTTAAATATTATGAAAACGTTTAAAAATATACACGAGTTTTCGAAATTAAATTAATAAATATATAAATTTGCCTGACCTTAAGCAAGGCTACGGTTGAGGTTCCACCGTTGTGATAACTCAGGTATAGCTTGGCACGCACGTTCGGTCTGCTTGAAGGCACTAGCAAGAATCAAGCCGCATACTAATGAGAAAAAATATACGCACGGTCTTTACGACCAATAACTAATTATCTTGACTTATTCGCTCAGCAAAAGATCACTCCCCAATGAATCCCAAGGAGTTTATGAAATACCTTGTGGAGACTGCCAAAGGACCTACATAGGTCAAACAAATCGGCAAAAATGTAGCCGAATATATGAGCATTCTCTGGCTGTACGGAAAGGCGATAAAGGTTTGGCACTTGCCAAACATAACAAAGAAACAGGCCACAAAATTAATTTTTCGGAGGCTAAAGCCATCACTCCTATTTCCCATTTTAGCAGCAGGATAGTACGTGAGGCAATTGAAATTCCTTATTACCCTGCACTGTCAATTACGCAATATCCCTAAACCAACAAACTTTTCCCAACCCAATGCATCTCCTGCCAAACTTTCACTTCTAGCCCTATAAATGACAAATTAGGACACACGAAAGGTCAATCTTACTCAAAGACTTGTAGCTCTCATTATATTATTATATAAATAATAGGAGCTTGAGAAGTGCGCAGTTGGTGCTTGACCCGTAAATACTTTGGAACTATCTTTTAATCTCGACAACGCAGTAAGAAAGCAAGGCTGAACAGTAGCTGGAATTTCTTCTTTCGTAAGTTTTCGAGTTGTCGTACAGACACAATATTACCTGCATCGATCCGATTGACGTCAGCAGCTAGCCCGATCACGTTATCTACCATCCCGGTGACGTCAACAACGGCAACTCAACACCATCCCTACCATACTCGCACGAGTATAAAAGCGAAAACGCACGGGACAGTCACTTAATTTTTAGAAGATTTTCTTCTGAAGATTTTCGCTATGGTTGTGGACGAAACGTCAAGAGTTTCTAAACTCCGACCACGGCCTTATAACCCGAGAACCAACCACACGATATAATCAGCCTAGTTTTACAGAACATTGTGTAGCATTGTACTATTTTTTTTAATTTTAATAACTCAAATATCATACCAAATGCAATACAGAAAATTAAATGTTGTAATTTAAACTAGTAATCGAGAAAATATATTTTATAAATTAAAAATCTTATTGGATAAACATAGTACCGCTACTTTTACTTTAAATATTAAGTGTTTTTTGGAAAACTAATTCTCCGTAAGTTCAAGAACTTATCTTAAATTTGAAATAAGACTTGTACTTCTCCCTCCTTTCTTCTTTCAATTTGATACAAATTGTTTGCACCGCCTCAAAGTTTATGCCAAAATGTAAACATGCTAAAATTAAAATGCTACTATTTGTAAACGAGCTAAAGCCAAAACACATTTTAATGCTATAATTACCAGAAAAACTGTCTAAGCAAAACATTGTTATCGGAGGCGGCTCATCACCTCAATGCAGCCATGCGAATGTGAGATGACTACAAAGACGCCCAGGTGTTTTGCAGACAGCAGGAATTTGATGTGGTAAAACAGGTGGATTGCGAAAAGCAATTTATTCTGTGAGCGATCGTAAGCGAGTTTTAGTAAAAAATATGTAGTAATAAATTGTTTTTAAAAGAACATTTTTTGTTATTTACCTATTTATAACAAACTCAATAATAAAGTTTTCTTAAAATGTCATAACATGAAGCAACTCATCTATTATATCTATGTATATTCTAGTTTTATAATTTTAAATAAAATATTAACATAGGTTATGCTTTCCTAATATTATAACTTGCATTTTTATTTCATACTGTTATTTTAACCTGCTATTTATTCCCTCTCTTTAATAATACAAGTATTCTGATTTGATTTTTATTCACAAGTGTTTCAAGACGATGTAATTATTTATAACTTTACTACATATTCAATCACTTTACAAAACATTATTTATAAAAAATTGCCTGGTGCTTTTAGTTAATTTATAAATTAGAAAAAATAAATATTCTATTTATCATTGCAGCATTTCTCTTAAAAAATAATATAACCATGGTTGAATATAGTGCGAAGGCACATTCAAATATCCAAACATAAGGCAATCGCAACGAAAAATAAATTGTGGGTACTTTCAAAACAATAGACGGCTATAAAACGAGGTAGCTAAAAACATGATGTTGTCTAGACCAAATAATGAACTCCTGAGGCGCAAAAAAGGTAATTTCTACTTCAGTTATTTTAGACATTTATATAATATAATCAATTAGACAATTTTATATTAATTTCTTATTTTATTATTTTTTGTTATTTTTCGTTTTAAGTCACATACTAGTTTTTATAATAAAAATTGTTATCAACAAAACATAATTTATAATTAACCATTGCGGTGCTGTTTGTTTATTTCCTGTCAATTTGTTTAATGGCGCTTGTATATTCCATTTGTCTACACAAATAATTGGAGAAAATTGTTCCCGAAACAAACTGGCTCCAATAAATAATGTAAGGAAAACCTTCTTGTTTGCTTTATACCTCTGGGGGTAGGAAAGCGGGTAATTGATATTTCTTCGAAAGACGGGGGTAATACCTGCGGTCTGTCGTGATCAGATTGATTACTCCGGCTGAGAAGCGATTACAGATATTAATTTACTTGCCAGGGTGCATACAATTACGTCTTCCAGTTCCTGACAGCTTGCTAATGCTTAAATCGCTTGCAGCATGCAATATTAGCTTCATACAATTTGTAGGGATCGCTAAGCCTCTATGCGTATAACTGCATTTAAAAAATCTTGCATTTTCAGGTTTTAATCGACAAACCTATTTCATTGTTTATATAGAGAAATAATCAATAATACTTTGACGTAGAAAATTATGAAAAATTGTACAAAGCACTTTCGAAAAACATAATGTCTCTCCAATATGAATTTAATAATGTGTGTTTATTTGCTTAGCATTTATCTAGCTTTAATTTTTTTAAATACATAGCTTCCCAGATATGTGTATTTGATGCTATTTATGTTTGACTTTACCTTTGAGGGCACACATACGATATATTTTCGCACATGACTCATTGTTGATTTTGAACCTTTCGTGTAGCATTGCTATAATTAAAGGTTTGTATATGGACAGTACGAAAGCATTTGTTTTACATGTAAGTTGATTGGTGCAATTAAAAGGAAATTACAGTGTACTATTTCAATGTTTTGTAATCAACTTTGAAAAGAGATCTCTATAAAATTTTGTCATGCCAATTTCTACCAGAAAATTCAAACTACTGATAAAGTATTATTCTTTTATGCGCTCCAATATATTTACTATAGTCATTCACCCTAATCTTCTTAAGATAAGCCTGCGGCTTGTTTATTTGTCCATTTACGGCCGCCTTTAATTTTTTGCGAAGTGGAAATTTACGATTCTAGATATCGTTCGGACTTCGGTAGTCTGCCAGGTCGTCTGCGCGTTAGCGGCTTTCTATCTCTTGCTATTCTTACAAGTATGTCTTCTCCTATTTGTGATACGTGTTTGTTGCAGCCTGTTCTTTTTCTCTGGACCCATCTCACTATATCTGGTATGTCGCATGTTTGTCATATTACCGCATTTGAGATTTTGTCTCTTGAGGTGTGTTAAGTTATTCTTCTTAGAACCTTCATTTCGGTTGTTCTTAGCATGGATTTTGTTTTTGCTGTGTCAGCTCTAGTTTCATCTTACTCTCCTTTTGCATATGTTTATTGTTCCATATGGTGTCCTTTAATGCTGCAGCCTTGTTTATTGTGTGTCTTACTTTGCTAACCTTACTTTGATGCGTTGTTAGATTTTCTCTCAGGTACTGGAATGACATGACTTATTCAATTACAGTGTCGTTTATGGCCAATTTACAGCAGATTGGGTCTTTTGATATTACCATAGCCTTTGTTTTATGTAGCGATATTTCCATGTTATATTTTGTAGCGATTAAATAGAAATTCTGTAATAATCTTTGTAATTAATCTGCGCTTACAGATATTATTACTGCATCGTCCGCGTAGCAAAGTATTTTTATTTTTCCCTTAGTAGTTTTATATTCTTGTCCAACCGTTTTCACACTATCAATTATTTTGTCTATTACAATACTAAACAGCAGTGAGCTTAGAGAGTCACCCTGCTCAATTTCTGTAGCCACTAATATGTCTTTTTTCAATTTGTTGTTAATTAACATCTTTGTCATCATGTTTGAGTTCAATTCTTATATTACTCTAATTATTTCAAGTGGAATATCTTTTTCTTTCAGAATGTTAATGATATCTACAAGTCTAATTAGGTCGTAAGCTTTGGTCAAATCTATAAAATATATAAACGCTGGTTAGCTAAATTTTATGGCCCTTTTTATGACCTGCCGTAATGTGAATATAGTACTTGTGACTAATCTGCTTCTCCTGAATCCCCGCTGCTCTTTAGCGTTCTCTTCTCTGATCTTCTGCCACCTTACTTCAACGTCACCCTCAAGCTGTATACTTTTTTCTTCAATTTTTTGCAACAGTTTTTTACCATAGAAATCGCTAACTGTTTCATCCACCATTGATTCGATACTGAATTTCTCTGAGTAATTGTTTTCTAGTTTCTTTCTCGGTTGCATCGATAATCTTACTTTACCCAATACCAATCTGTGTCCGTAACCTGTATCTTCTTCTTCTTCTTATGGTCCTTCTCCTTCACGGAGGTTGGTTATCATCATTCTTATACGGATTTTGTCGACGGCCAATCGAAATAGTTCAATGCTGCTGCAATTAAACCAATCTCTGAGATTTTTTAGCCAAGACATTTTAGGCCTACCAACATTTCTTTTTCCCTTTATCTTCCCTTGCATTTGGGATTTCTCATTACATGGCCTAAGTACTCTAGTTTCCTCTTTTTTATTGTATTTATTATTTCACATTCCTTGCTCATCCTTGTCAAAACTTCTCTGTTAGTTATTCTTTCAATCCAGGCTATACGCAACATTCTGCGGTAACACCACATTTCAAAGGCTTGTATTTTGTTTGTTTGCTCTTTCTTAAGTGTCCAAGCTTCTACGCCATAGAGCATGATATTAAATACATAACAGCGAAGCATTCGTATTCTGAGCCCAATGTTTATGTTTCGGTTGCAAAGTACTTTCTTTAATTTTGCAAAGCAGGATCTAGCTATTTCTATACGAGTTCTTATCTCCGTTGTTTGATCAGCTCTTTGTTCTATCCACGTCCCGAGGTATTTGTATTTCCTTACCCGTTCTATTAATATGTTTGCAACTCATATTAATAGAACGTTTGCAACTCTTAAGTTTCCTTGAATGTGTGGAGTTTTTGTAACTACCATCCATTTGGTTTTATTAAAATTTATTTTTAAGCCGTAGTGGTTACAGCGATCATTTACTTTTTCAAGCAGATGTTGTATGTCAGTAAGGTTGCTTGCTAAGAGGATTGTGTCATCTGCGTATCTCATATTGTTAACTATTACTCCATTTATAATAATTCCCGCAGATTTCTCATCTAAGACTTCTCTAAAGATGGCTTCGCTGTAGATGTTAAACAGAAGTGGAGATAGGATGCATCCCTGTCTCACTCCACGACGTATCTCAATTTCCTCGGTTCTTTCTGTTCCAACTTTTATGTTAGCACTCTGTCCCCAATATAGGTTACTAATTATCCTCACATCTCTCCTATCTATGCCTTTCTTAAGTAAAAGTTCTTGCAGTTTACCATGTTTCACTTTATCAAACGCCTTTTCGAAATCGATGAAGCAGGTAAACACATCTTGGTTCATATCCATGCATCGCTGGTATAGCACATTAACCCAAAGAGAGCTTCACGCGTTCCAAGACCTGCGCGGAAACCAAACTGGGAGTTACTTATTCCTTCTTCCAATGTTTTGTAAATTCTTTTATGAAATATTTTAAAGAATAGATTTAAAATATGTCCCATAAGTGCAATAGTTCGGTAATCTGAGCAATCTCTTGCGTTAATTTTCTTGGGAATTAAAATAAAGGTAGATAGCAACCATTGTTTGGGAATTTGCCCAGTGTCATAAATAGTGTTAAAAAGGTCTAAAATAACATCTAATGTTTCATCGTTACAAAGTTTAACAATTTCTATTGGTATCTCGTCCGGGCCAGCAACTTTGCCTGTTTTCATGTTTTCTAGTGCATAATTTAGTTCCGATTTTAGAATTTTAAAATTTTCGTCCTTTACTTCTAAACTGGTGTTTTCCGGCCTTTCGTCATTGTAAAGTTCTTGTATATATATCGTCCATCTGTTTATTTGATCTTTTATATCTGTTAGTATATGTCCATCAGCATCTTTGATGACATTGGCGCCACTTTTCTTTTTATATATTGTTACTTCTTTGATCTTTTTGTACATGTGGAAGTTGTCATGCTTACTTTGTAGTAGTTCAATTTCTTCACATTGTTCAGACAGGTGTTTTTCTTTCGCTATTTTTATTTTACTTTGTATTGTTTTATGAATTTCTTTATATTTTTGTACATTTACCTTATTCCTTCTTCTCAGATCCACGAGATCTAAAATATCCTGTGTCATCCAAGGTTTCTTTTTTATTCTTATTACTTACTAGGTGTTCTTTGGTTACAGATGTTAGTACATTTTGTATTTTGTTCCATTTTTCATCCATATTGACTTCGTCTATTTGCATATTTATATTTTTTATCTCATTTGTTATTTTCTGTTGAACTATATTATATATTTTGGGTTCCTTTAAACGTCTTGTATCTATATAGTCATTCTGGGGTCTTATTATCTTCTTCATCCTAACTGTAATTTTTGCTACAACTGGATTGTGGTCACTGTGAATGTCCGCACCAGGATATGTTTTCGCATACTTAATGGAATTTCTATAGCGATTATTAGAAAGAATGTAGTCTAATTGATGTCTTACTGTTTTCCCTGGCTTATCAGCTGGAGACTTCCATGTATACAGCCTGCGAGCTGGAAGTTTAAAAATCGTGTTTGCGACTATTAGATCTTTGTCCTGGCAGAATTGTATCATACGGTCTCCTCTATCATTGCGATCTCGTAGCCCAAAACCACCGGTACATCTTTCTACTTTCGCATTTCCAACTTTCGCATTAAAATCACCCAACACGATTGTAATATCTTTTCGCTTAATGCTTCTGTAGATTTCTTCTATTTGTGCATAAAATTCTTCGCATTCTTCGTCTTCCTTGTCGGCAGTTGGCGCGTAAATTTGGATGATATTCATATTACCGTTGTTTGTTTTCAACTGTAACATCATTACTCTGTCTGAGAGTGGTATGAAGGTTGTGACTGCCGTTGCTGCTTTCTTGTTTAATATTATTCCAACTCCGTATCTGTGCTGAGGGCCATCATTTCCCGAGTAGTACATTATACCAATGCTTGTTGTACATTTACCATTTCCTGACCATCTAACATCACTTAGACCAAGGATGTTTATCTTCAGTCTATCCATTTCTATTACAGTATTGTGCAGTTTGCCTGGTGCCAGTAAACTGTTTACATTCCACGTCCCGATCTTTATATTATTTGTTGATAACTTTATAACTCTGCTCACAACTGTTCCCCCCGGAGATCCGATTGGGGAACTTGAAACTCCGGATTTAGATTTAGCTCTAAACGTTGTCATATTGATAATGATAATGATGATAATTTTACTAAGAATATCTTTTTAGATCTTTAATGCAGTGGTTTCCACTTGCCTTCTGCATTCTTACGCCGTTGACCATCAATTTGGTTCCTCCGTCTTTAAGGTCTGTTTTTCAACCTGAGGGCAAAAGAGTGCCCTATCTCTGCTGGTTCTTCCACCCGAAGCTGTTGACCATGCAAGAGTGTGACCACTTATACCGGCAGCCGATCGGATATCACCATCCCTGGTTCCCTTCATGGTTATCTAGGAGCCATTAAATCCATTATTTGGAAGTTGTCACCTGTGTCACCTATGCTAGTTTTGGTCCGGTATTTTATTTCCGGTACCCAACATATCTGGTGGGCATTCCCCTACCCGCCACCCGGGGAGCGCCCAGTTGGGGATCTAGCAACCCCGCTGGGAACCTGTATCTGTTGAGCTTAAACTGCGCACGTCGATGATTGTATTTCTCTGTTCAATATTATATAGTCTATCATCGGGGATCGATCCTTGGAGTTAAACCATTTTATTTTGTGTTGAGGTTTGTGATTAGAAAACTTGTTTTTTATTCATAGTTCGTTTTCTGTCCAGAACTCTATTAGGCTTATTCAGTTTTCAATCAGAGTTGACTCATTATATCTTTGTTTTATTCCTACCACTGATTCCTCGCCTATCCATGTGTTTAGGTCGCCCAATATAAAAGCTTTATATCTGCCGGTGTATCTTGTCTATTTCTTCTTGAAGGTGCATGTAAAATGCTTCTGTATCATCTCTATGCTTTTCAGCATTTGGTGCATACACGCTATTTAAGTTGACTTTTTTGAACAATAACCACACAACCCAGTTACCAAGTCCTGCTAAATTTAAAAATTGTTAATTAAACTTACCGTAAGGGTAAGATTTTGTAAGGATTGAGTGAGAGCAGGTCCAATCAATAACATACAAAGGATTACGCTAAAGTTACTACTTGCCTAGGCATAAAACCTCTGCCGAAATGAGAGGAAAGCCGGGGCAAAAGTAGGATTTATTGTAGTTGTAACACTTAAAATAAATATAAAACTTATACTAAAAGAACAATAGTAAATGACGATACAAACCAATGGTGTCGCAACGCCGCTAGAGGCGCGAACGCAATTACGCTAAGCCGCAAGGTACCTTTTCGCACGCAACGAGAGCTCTCTTACCTGGACGTGTGTGTACGCCGCACCGTCTATGAACACCGCTCGGTCACCGCACCGCCAGGGAGGAAGACCAGCGAGACGGTCTATGCTGCTGAGGGCTCGGGAGCGCTGAATGGTCAAGAACCTCAATTGCCCAAACGCGTCCCGACGTCTCGGGCGCCAAACGTTTGGGCCACGGGCAACACGAGGTTGCCGCGTAGCGCTACGCCGCAGAAGGGTCACGATCGCTCCGTGGACTCCTTCCCCAAGGCGCACACACACTGCCGCCCTTACAACACAAGAGGACGCATACACAACAATAGTCGCGAATCCGCACTGAACGGTGTCCCGCACTGAACGGTGTCCTTGCCACGCAGCCTCCTTTTCCTTGAAAGCAGCGTACTTGCAAAACGTCTTGAAGGCTCAACGGACTCGAGTCAAGTCTTCTAGCGCTAACCTGTCGCGCGACACCACACCAGCGCGCGCTCTCAATTCTCGCTAAGGCCCGGCGGCGGCGCATCCGAGAGAGGGGTCCAGCGCCTCTAATTCAGTGATGGCGCTAAGTTAAGTATCTGTTGTAAAGGCGCACGAGCGCCCGGTAGTAAAGCGCCCGGTATTAAAGCGCCCGAACCCTTTTCTTTTCCTGTATTTAGGGCAATCCTCAAGACTTTTTCACTAACGCAATAAGCATCTTATATATGTTGATCGTACTTGTTATTTATAATTAAGCCTACGCCGGGTGCTGTTCTTTTGTGTTTTGCTTTGTCGCTATATTTTAGAGTATAGCCTGGATACTTTACTTCATCTTTGGCCTTTCGTTTGGTTTAGGAAACTGCGCATATGTCTATTTCATGTGTCTCCATTTCTAGTATAACTTTTTTGTCCCTGCCATTTTACGATAATAAATATATTCCAGCACGCAAACTTAATGATGTTTTCTTTTATTTTTTTTTTTATTTTGCTTGTGTCCAAACGCATTGTCCTTGTTCATGCGAGGGTCGCTTCTTTAACATAAATACTTTTCTAAGGCCATTTTTTCTATCCAATAATAAAGTTACCATTGTGATCTTAAAAAAATAAAAATGTAAAAATTTTTTTTATTGAAGTGCATATTATAATTTATTGCGCAATTACCTATCATCTCCAATCACCTCTCTCATTGATTGTATATTCAAACATTTTTCCATGATTTTGACAAGGTTTTCTGCATAATCATTTGACAAGGGTTGCCATATATTCTTAATTTGTAATGACAGCTGCTTTATCGTCTCCATTATATTTGCCTAGAACTTAGTTTTTATGCACAACTACACAATTTTCAATGGAACTAATCTGGGGACATTGCTAACCATCATAGTGACGTTATTTTGTTGTTTACACGTAATGCACAGTTTTCTGTAATGTTTAGGGTGGGCATCCTATTGCAGAATTTTAATTATTCTGTCAGTAGTAAAATATTTTTCAGCAAACTTGAGCTAGGGCATCTCGTAGACAGTGCACATTTTTTTCGACATTTAAATTGCCCATAAAAAGAAAAAGAAAATCGCGTTTACAAAAGCATCTCTAAACATGCACTTTTACAAAGTGTTTACTGTGCTACGAAAAATCTTATTACTTCGCTGACCACGCTTTCGATAAAGAAAACTATGCTTAGAAATAAGGCTCGTCTATGAAGATAACATTGTGTCAATTCCAATCCAAATTTTCATTTGTCGACGATAGTCGTTTTCACATATGCTTTTCTGATAATAAAGGTTTCTTCAAAGTTCATCGAAAAAAAAGTTTTTTTTTTACAAAAACGACTATTTTTATTACTCCTGTTTGTTTACAGTCCGTCTAATTTGTAGACAATAATTAATTTATATAACTAGAATAACATTAGATATACTACAGTAACTTGCAGGAGTTGCTTTCAATAAAGACTTTCTTTATCTTACAGAATACGTAATGGCTATATAAAATAATTTAAATTTTGTTTTATTCTATATACATAAAACTAATTGAATCTGTCCATTAGATCATTTGGCTTAAAACGTTTTAGACGTTGCACTTCACCAATGTTTTTAAATAAATTTCTAGCGAGCACATTTAGATGCACTATAGTTGTACCCCTATAGTTCCCACTAAATCTTTTGATTTCTTATCTAACAGTTGGTCTTTTGGGATTACGTGATTTGGAACATACTAAGGGACATTAACCAATGTTCTCAAAACTTTGTTCTGGAAGCGCTGAAGGATTTCAAAATTTGTATTACTAGCTGTGCCCCATAGTTGAATCCCGTATGTCCCCGCATGCTTCAAAATAATTTTGTACAAAAGCAGTTTATTTTCAAGTAATAACCGTAATTTTTTGCCAATCATCCAATACATCTACCGGAGTTTTATGCCGATTTGTTTTCTTTTTGTAAATTTGTGTTTTCCCCCGGGGCAAGCATCTATCCATATGCATTCCAAGATACTTTGTCTCGTCTGCTTGAATTAACTTGTTACCATTTAATGTAACTAGAGGACAGGTGTCTCTGTTTAATGTAAACTTTACAGGTACCGATTCAGATTTAGTTGTCTTTATTTTCCATGTAGTTAACCAACTTTGCAACTTATTTAATTTTTCTTAAAGCTGTTTTGCTGCAGTAATTGGATCAGCAAGTACTGTTAGAACTGCAGTGATATATAAGAGATATAAAATAGGTTTCAAAATGCTGCCTTGTGGTACTCCAAGTCCGATTAGTACCAGGTTAGTGTATTCGTCTTGTATATTTAACTAGAAAAAACCTGTGCGTTAGGTGGGAAGTAAAGACAATAACAAAAGCATGTAAAAAGTTTGAACAGAAGTCCTTTGTGCCAAACCTTATCAAAGGCTTGGCTGATGTACATACAATAGTTTTATTCTTAAAATGCCAACTTTATCACATTAACTAGACAGTGTACTTGTTCGATAGTGTTATGTGGGATTCTAAAACCGAATTGATAATTTGGCATCAGTTTGTTATCGTTTAAATTGGTTTCATTTGTTTAAAAAATATCTTTTCGAAGACTTTCAAAGTAACTGGTAATAAACTAATAGGACGATAAGACACCACTTTATTTGGATTCTTACTAGGCTTTAACAACATAACTATTTGTGCTACTTTTCATTGGCTGGAAAAATGCCTTAGCCTCAGTATTGCATTAAAGATTTGCTGTATAGCTTTGTATCCTTTAGTTGTAAGTTCTTGTAACAATTTACCGGTTACTAAATCAAAACCTGGAGCTTTGCGACAGTTAATATTTTGTTGCATTGTATTTTTAATTTCTATGAATCTGAAACTTTTAATTGGAAGATATATTTGATATAGGGAATTAAGATATTCTTGTATCATTTGTTCTTGTTCCGGTTCATTTATGCTGTTTGATTGAAAAACGGTGATCCTTTTTTTGTTTATAATTGCATATATTAGTTTCCATTGATTCTTCCTCGGTAAGACTCTCATAACGATTCTTTAAAGCAATACTGTTACTTAACTAATATTTATTTGATTCAATTTGACTTGAGTGACCTTCTGTCTGTGTTTCTTGGTCGTTTGTGGCTTTTTGCATATTGAAATTCAACGTCATGTGATGTTTGAGACAGAGTTGATTCTCTTGCAGGATAATGTATTGTTTGATTAGATAATTGTATATTTGGTTGTTGTTGATTATAATTAATAGCAGAATAATGTTGAGGTTGTTGTGTCGTTATCATGTGAGAGTAAGACATATTGGCTGGAACCGTGCATTTTGTTTATATATTGTCGGAGTTTGTTGCATATAGGTCATGCTCTTAAAATAAGGATTATTGGCCATTTTGGTCTAACTCAATGATAGGTATTTGTTACTATTAGCACTATAAATTGCAAGATTTTGGTTAAACGTTTAAAAATGTAAAAATATTTGAATTATTTCGATTTATTATTTTATTATCTTAACACTGACCTGGGATCACATATTTATCACTTTGCACTTGATATGTTAACACGCGGAGTACGATCGCACGACGGCTGCTGCCGTTAGATCAGTGTTCAAGATATTCGTTCCTCTGACCTCAAGCCGGTGCAGGCGAGTTTCGCTCAACCCATGGGTGTATGTGAATGTCCTAGAATAAGTGCATGTTAGTCTGGCTGCAGTGCCAGTAAGTGCGCCTAAACGATCGCACAACCTTGCAAGGCTGCAGTTTTTATCGCTATGATAGGGCAGGTCGAAATGGTTCGCAACACGTTTGCTTGGCTTCGATGCACGAGCCATAATATACGAAGACGACTTCAAATTTTATTTAGAGGTACCTGAGTTTCTCTCTTTCAGAGCTTCATTTGGACACAGCGCAGCGAAGGTCTAGCTTATCTTTAATAAACGCAAAATTGCTTTTCCTTCGTTGTTGTGACGTGGGCTGCCTCTTTTGCAGATCTTTTACATTCCCAACCTCGCCTTACCATTTCTTGGCGAATGCCTCTAACTTACATATCATATACTTTCTAGCATAATTCACCAAAATCATTTCTTAGTACCACTTCAAGAATTTTGCGCCGACATCGATAACACTATACACACGTAGATGGCGCTACGATGCCTCTTTACCAAATAACAACGGTCCGTTTCCTGTTATACAAACTGTATTAAAATCCACCCGTCAAACAATTATCATAAAATATGCAAATGGCAGATTAAAAATTAAGTTAACCATGTAAACTGTGAAAAGTAAACTTAAGTTATAAACGACAAGCAACTTTATATAGAACTATTCCATTCATCTTGTACTACAATACTTAAATCTATATAAAATACTTTGTAGCTGATCTAATGTTTCCCCTCTACTATAGGTAAATTTTAAAAAAAGTACAATGAGAATAATAATTATATTGAATCGAATTATGGAATAGAAACATGTTACAACTATATTAACTGTAATAATTTTACCAGTTGAAATTGAAAGAGTAAGCAAGGAATGATTTTACTTGCTCAAAATACATATTCTACAGTCGTACATAAGTACAACTGTTAAAAATGTTAGCAACTAAAGATATTAAATTTAAAATCTCAATTTTTCCTTTGGAGTCTAATTTACTTTTATTTCGATTTTTTAGAACTGACCCACAAACTATGTCGTTATCTTAAACCTCTTATTAATGTAATTAGCGTTAAAATTTAACGACACAACATTCATATTCATTAAGCCAACGAAAATGGGAAAATGAAAGAAGTACTGGTAAACAGGTATGCGTGTCTGCTTTAGGCTATGTGAAAGTATCAGTCGAATCAGATTTCAGCAAAAGTCACATAATGAGGTTGTATTAGTAGGCGGCAGCTGGCGTGGTGAGTGACACGAAATCATTTTTCAAGTCTCACAGCCTGCAATTCTTAGCACAACCGTTTGAAATTCGCACTCTAAAAACGCACCGCTTCGACAAAGCCAGACCGGTTTCTGCGTTAAAGATTAAAATTAACTTGGAGCCATTCTGATGTGTTACATTCAATTAAGTAGACGTGCACAGGCATGCAGCGATGCCTGAATAGTTTTAATTAAAACAAATAATACGTCGCAGAATCGTATTGTTTCTCCCAAGAATCTGTGTAATTTGATTATTTCACATCCTGCTAAGGCTGTAAAAGCTCTTTCCTTGACTATGTTCTGCGAGCGACTACCGCCTACTGCGGCGATGTCATTGATGTAGTTTAGCAGTAAGTTAGAGAAATGGAAAACGGGAAGTGCTATATTTCCAACTTCCGGAAAAAGGTTTCTGCGAGCGCAAGGTAAAATTTAATTAAACCACCGACACAGTTATTTTTAACATTACCCTCTAATTAGTTTATTGTACTAACTACAATAACTTATAAGTTATACTTTAAAATCTCTGTTAAACTACATCTTCGTTACACAGAGAAGAAGTTTTAACGGAGGGCGCCATGAACCTTAATCAGGCCCTGGTCCAATTCCATTTTAATCTAATATTTTTTTCTAATGTCTTTGCTCCTTTTATATTAACGCCTTTTCTATTGTAGTCTAGCAATGCTATTAGTCTAACTCCATCTTTATTTTTGCGTAATCAGTAAATCACATTAGCGATTTGTAATAGTTTTCTAGTTTCTGCACTTGGAATGTGGTCTACTAGGGTTTAAGCATGCGTCTCTCAATTGTTCTTCACTTAAAAACTAAATAACAACCGCTATGAACAAACAATGGTAAATTTTACTTCTACAAAATAATGCGCTAGCTCATATAGTAAAAACGTATAACAAAATAAATGATTAAGCTTTATCCATATATTCAAACTTTTTTTGTCCGTTACTTTAAGTAAACGTATAAAAACAAATAATTTGATAATATTAATGGCGGTATAACACAAATATATTAAAATTTGTATTGTAAATATGATACAGATGATATACTGACCCATTAGGAAAACATTAGAGAATATAAAGATTATCTTCCCGTTACAAACATCTAGTACTTTCTGTCGTACCCATCTCTTTCTGTTACTTCTAGATAATTGTTCTCCATTTACACGCTGACCTCTTCTTTGTCTAATTCTAGCCCCCAATTCTTTGGACATGTTCGTATCACCTTAATGCTTTATGTCCTTTTTGTTGTCTTTCTCTCTCTTATTTTCTCCACGCATGTATACCATACGCTTCGTTTCATGAAAGCTTGGTTCTACAATTCTTATTTTATCCCTAAATTCATTTGCCATTGGTCATAAATTTTCTCCATAAGTTTTTTCAGCTTTTACAGTTGTTTCTAAGTAACGTTTCTTTGTTTTTTTTTATAAGATTTTAATTGCATAATATTTCATGAGTGCTTTGGTGAACTTTTTCCTTTTTATTATCTTATCCCCTACGCCACACTCAATTTTTTTTCACAGTAGTTGAGATTATTAAACCTAAATATTTATATTCTGCGCGTGCCTTTATCACTTCTTGATCTACATATAAGTTACATGCTACTCTTTTAACACACATCTCCGCTTGTCATAACTGTAGCCTTGTAATTTTCCTAGCATATAAATCATATTCTCTTCTTCCTATGCAAATATCATATAAAATTAAAAAATCTGTTTTAATTCTGTTGTTACTTTTACTAATTTTGTCATTATTTTGCATTATTTATTTGGGCTTCTATATTTCAATATAAAGCTTGTATAACTTAAGTCTACTTTTTTTTCTTTAATTTTTCTTATTGCGTTTCCCAGCTTACATAGTAGTGGTACATTGTCATAAACCTTTTCTAAATACTAAATTTTTTTCTGTAACTTGCCCGATGAAACAGACGTTGTCGATAAATAATCTTCCCTATCTGAAACCACATTGTTTTTCACTGAAATCCATCGTACTCTTTTCTTTCTGTTTTTCATTACTCTTGAAAATGGTCTGCTTAGTGTCGGTGATATGCATAGGGTTTTGTTTTCTCCTTTTTCGCAGTGTTCTATTTATCTATTTGGTTTTATTAAACTAATATTAACTTTATTTTTGTCACTTGTCATAAGTTTAGAATTACTGGCACACGTTGTTCCAGTATTTTTTTCTTGTTTTACTTTTTTGATTATTATCTATATTATACGTATTTTTGTTTTAATTTGATGTTTGATTTCTTAACCATACATTTTTTAAGTTTACTCTTTCTCCAATTTAGCACTATACAATTTATATTTATAGCTTTCTTTTCCTCTGTACCTAGCGCTTCGTTGTTGCTATATGTATATTAGCTTTCAGATGCTTGTATACTTAATTGTGTGTTTTTCCAATATACTAACATGTGGTTAAACTTCTAACCTATCTCGATATCATTTTCTAATGCAACAGTTCTATTTTATAAATGTGTTTTTTATTTCTTCTGTTTGCTCTTTTTCTTAATTTTCTTTCTTCGGTTACAGATAATTGTTTCTATAATTAACTGGTAGTATAATACGCATTCTAGCTACTCATGTGCTAAAACATATTTTAGTTCTATTTTTTTTTTTTAACAATTATTAAATCGATAAATCATCCCAGCCTTCGTATTAAATACGTTCTGATGTGTTTGTGGATACCTTTAAGCATAAAGAATGGGTTCGCTATTCTTAATCTGTGTTTTTATTATTATCGTTTGCTGTCTCTTCTCCAAATCGTTCCACCGTTTCATATGTCTCTTTGTTTTCTATTCTATTGATAGGTTTGCTGCTAAAATAAGTTTAGTCTGCTTATTATTCTTTTCTAATTGCCCGTCCAGGACATTGAAAATTCTTTCTGTTTATCGACTTACACATCGTTCTTTACAGCACATGCTCCTAAATTTGTCACACTTTGATCATGTGCTTTTCTTTTGATTTCTGTATTCTGTTGATCCATTTTTTTAAATTAATATTAACACTCTACTTTTTTAAATTTTATTTTTCTTCTACGTTACTCTATAAATATGAAAAACCGAACAACAGTGAGAGGTATTGCTAGATCCTCAAGTAACTGCCTCCCGAAATAAAGGATATAGGTTAGTTCCCTAGATACAGCTGTTACTAGAGAAATTAAACACTCGGCAAAAAACACCAGCAAAAAGTCTTCAGAGTACTAGGGGTGAAGGTGGATATCAATACCATTATATATTTAATTTAATTCAATTTGTCTTAATAATTTTGACTTTCAGATCAATAAATGTGTTCTAGAAGTTTATTTTAATTGAGCGTGTATTTGACTTTGCTTTAATTTATAAATTCCTTTACCTGCACTATTGCCGTAGCCTAATTAAGAATTTTTGGCCAATTCCTTTTATCTTATTCTTTAATTAAATATATGCAAGTTCACGATAAAATTGTGTATTTGTAACGGACCAGGAAAAACTAGTTGCCATTCTAAGCTTTTTATTTTATACTTTTTGAATTCTGTTTATGTTGATTTTCGATGCATTTCCTCAGTTACGCACTTGCATAAAGCATTAATAATTTATACAGTAGCACAATCAACTTGTCATAGAAATTTTCTGTTGATCACTGGGTGCATGTTTCAAATTCTTGAACCATATCATGTTCATCTTCTAGATTTTCACTCTTATATTATCGATAAACAATACAAACTCTTTATTGGTATTGAAAATATTATAAATAGGTATATTAAATAAGATCAAACAAACAGTTGCGTGTATTTTATACGCATTGTTTTTTAACATGCTAAAATAGATTAATTTTTAGAGATTTGAAGATTTGCACACAAGAAAGGCTATACGTTTACAAACTTTGTTTTTGGACTAAATTCCAAAAAAATTAATATATTTAAATAAAAGACCAATTAACAAAGAGTCTATTGATATCTTGCTTACCACTCAAATTACCATGATGTTGGAATTATAGACCAAAACATATTTAAGTCCTTTAACCTACACTCGATAATCCTTTACAGGTGACGTTAAGTAATGTACCTATTTTTAAAGTCCAACTGAAATGTTGGGACTAACTCCAATTTGGTAATTTCATAGCTCATAAATTAGTTATTTAAAAAATTGAGAGAAGGTAGTTCATAAACTAATATTCAATAATTTAAAAAATATTAATATTTGCTCATGCTTCCATTTACCATAAAAATAGCCAATTCTTAAAAACAAATTATTAAGACAGAATTTGTAAGATTTTTAAGTATTACGTTATTTACCTAAAATTTTGTTAGCTAGAAGTATTTTTATTATGAGGTTAGTTCCCTAGGAAAGTTTGATTTTGTGCTACCTTCTGATGGTGTCTGTTAATAATATTAACAAAGTGCTTTAAATAGTCATCAAATACTTCACATTTTGTATCCGTATTTAGTACTACATTTTGTGTGATTGTGTATGTGTGTGAAAGAAATTTGTTATGGTTAGCGTAGTATTTTTGTAGTTTTCCAAAGGCCGGCGTATTGCAGTTTATAACTTCTTATATATTTTTGATATGATTGTATTCGGTAGCTATTTAATTCTCCTTAATTCGATTATTCAAGTTGCTTACTATTCCTCACTTGTGTTTCGGAGCTGGGGGACGTGTTTCGCGCTCCGATATATAAGTGCCCGAAATTTGTATTAGTTTCTAATTTGTAAATAATAGCTACTCCAAAGTCGCACTACTGTTCTAATCGCACAACGTAAAAGACCATCAGCGCTAGCGTGCCGGGTGTAAACAGGTGTTGATCGCCGTCATTGATCACAAGCTCTCTTGTATGTACAAGCCAAAGCAAGAGGGAGCATTTAGAGTTGTAATGAAAAACATCCATCATTCAACAGACACAAAAGCAAGCAAACGGAACTGAAAAACACTCGGCCATGAAGTAGTTAATATATGCAACATAAAACAACGGTCAACCAAAATTTCGCTCCCCATGTTTATAGTAAAAATTAAACAAAAAATAACAACAAAGTGATTTACAAAATCAAACTATTTATGAACACAAGCATAACTGTCAAACCCCCTCATTCAAAAATCAATCCTGCAATGTGCCAAATGTCAATGATTTGGAAAAATACAGTCATCAAATGGATTGCTGTGTTAAATGTACAGAATTTCACTACATTAAAGAATACCCAAGGAAAACTGAAGATGACCAGATTAAATATAAACTGTGGCAGGGACCATCACACTATTTATTGAGAACGTATAGTACACAAGCAACTACAAGAACTCTTTCCACAACTTTCCACAACTAAGACCCAAACATATCGAATTTCAGAGGTTTATTATACAAAACAAGTAAAACAAAACAAACAACTTACATAAAATTCGAGCACCAATATAAGCCCACAACCACAAGACACATCTCAAAATCAACAGTCAAACGATATGGAGGAACTGAAATCCATGATGAACAGTTTAATCACGCAAACGGGGACTATCATGAACCTTCTAACTACGCTTATTAAAAAAATAAAATAGCCGTTTGGAATGTCAATGAGCTGAGCCAACACGTTCAGGAGATCAAACTATTCCTTAAAAATAACCAAATTGATATACTTCATATAACTGAAACCCCTTCACTAGCAAAAGATACATTATATTTCCCAACTGCTCCATTTATAACACAAACCATCCTAATGGAACTGCTCATGGTGAAACAGATGTTATAATAAAATCCAACTTAAAACTCTATGAGCTAGACAAATATTAAAAAAAAAAAACATTTACAAGTTATTACTAGTTGTTATTACAAGTCGAAGGCAAAACAGAACTATGAAGATCTCCGCCGTTTATAGACCTTCAAAACACCCAACAAAAAAAGACTACTCTCATTTCTTCCAAAGTCTAAGGAATAGATATATCGCGACAACTATGTTAATAGATAAAATAAACTTAAAAATACCATTACAAACCAAATAGAACATGGGGCCGGCGAAGAGATTGCTCTGTAAGCAATCCCAGAACGAACTTAAAAAAGCCTTTCGATTTCGATTTCGAATTTCGGGAAAATTCGAAATCGAATATCTGGAAAATTATTCGACATAGAATTTTTTCTTCATTTTCGAATTCAGCGTAAAATTTCCTATAAGAATCACATTTAAAATCGTAATGTCGAAAATTTTCCCGAAATTCGAAGTCGAATATCTCGAAAACTATTCGACATAGAATTTTTTCTATTTCATTATTGAAATCAGCGTAAAATTTTCTTTAAGAATTACTCATAAAATCGCAATGTCGAAATTTTCCCGAAATTCGAAGTCGAATATCTCGAAAACTATTCGAGATAAAAAAATTTTGATTTCGATTTTGAAATCAGCGTAAAATTTCCTATCAGAATCCATTTTAAAATTTTAAAAAATCCATAATTTTGTGACGGCGACAGACAGACCGACAGACATATGGAATTCAGTAACGAACTTTTTAAGTTCGTTGAAAATAGAATATAGAAAAAGCTACAATGGAATTAACTAAAATAATTCAGCGGGCGGAATGGGAAGCTACACCCACCAAGAAAAATAGGTAACCTCAACAGCTGCCCCTTAATATTAAAAGAATAAATAAGTGAAATAAGAAAACGTTGGAAAATCATCCTCGAAACCTCTAAACAACTAACCAAACTTTTACAATATAAAAACCGGTTAAAAAATTAAAAGACCCATAACACACAAACCAGTTATTATCAAATCAAATAGACAATGGATCCACAGCAGTAAAGGGAAAGCAAAAACCTTTATTGAGGAAGATGATAATATAATTGACTATCTGGAATCCCGCTTTTAAATGAGCTTACCCGTCAACCCTTTTAAGATTTCGGAATACAAGAAGTATTCAGTAAAGAAACTAACTTTAAAAAGGCCCCAGGTTTCAACCTTATTATTGAAGAAATCCTCCAACAACTATTTGAAATTGCAATTTGAACGATTATTTAAATATACAATGCTATCATCGCTATTAGGTACTTTCCAAGTATCTGCAAAGTGACACAGGTAACAATGATACCGAAACTGGAAAGACATATACCGATCCATCATCCTATAGACCCATTAGCCTGTTGCTAACCCTCTTCAAAGTCTTCAAAAAGTTATTATTTAAACGATTTCAGCCAATCATAGATTAATAAGAATTAATCTTCAATCACCAGTTCGGATTTCGACATCAACACGCAACAGTAGAACAAATTAATCGTTTAGTAGATCAAATCCTTAACGACTTTGACAAACATACATATTGCTCCGCTTTTAGACATTGTCCATGATTTCCACAAGGTCTGGCACTTGGGTCTATTCTATAAATTAAAAAAGTTTCTGCCATACCAAATCTACGAAATACTAAAATCTCACCTATCAGACCAACATTTCTTTGTAGACTACCCAGGCGAATCTACGAATCTCCAACTCGCTGTATCTGGAGTTCCCCAAGGCAGCGTGTTTGAACCCATTCTATAATTACTATTCTTAGCCGACTTACCAATTACTAGTTTAACCACAACCGTCACAATCGCTGATGAGACGGCTGTTTTGGCCTCACATATTAATCCTACCACTGCATTCCACAACGTACAAGACTCCCTTAATAACATCCAACAATGGCTCAAAGTATGGAAAATCAAGGTGAATAAAACCAAATTCCAATATGTCACTTTCAGCATGAACCGCAAAAATTGTCCGGTGGTTACACTCAACTAAAACATTGCAACTCTGCAAATTTTCTGGGGCTTTATTTGGATCGACGTTTGACTTGGAAAACCCATATATTCAACAAACGTAAACAGCTTGGGTTATAATACAAAAAAAATTATTGGATAATTGGAAGGAAGTCTGCACTCTCACTAAAAAACAAATTACTACTCTATAAAGTAACGTTAAAACCTATTTGGACATATAGTCTCTCCCTATGGGGAACCGCTAGCATCTCCGATAGCATCTAGCTATCATCGAGAGATTCCAAAATAAAGTGCTGCATGCTTTAGTCAGTGCCCCTTGGTACGTGCCAAATAAAGTGGTCTTAAGTGACTTGTGCATATCTACTATAAAAGAAGAAATAGAAAGAACTACCCAAAGATATAAATACCGACTAGCAGTGCATCTCAATCAACTAGTTAATACCTTGATGAACAAAAACGATTTGAACCCAATGAACTTCCAACACCCTTTAATTAATAATTTTAATTTAAGTTAACATTAATTCTAAGAAATAATTTAAAATTTTCTTCTCCTTTTTAAATCTATGATAAAACGCTCACTTGTATTATAGACTAGTGAAATTTATAGTATAGTGGTTTATTGCAGCCCTACTCTATATGTCCATAAGCAGTTGGCAGTTTTAACTGCTGCTTGCACTTATTGTTATATGTACCACACTAAATACTTATATACAGATTGTGCAATAAAGAAGCTTAAAAAAGTTGCTTACTAAGTTTTTCATTCCCAGATATTTTGTTCGCTGACATTACTTACACAGTTGGCATTTATGATTTATTAAATCAATTACATATATTGGAAGTATTTTAAAATTTATACGATTTTAATTCTTTCTTGTAATTGTGGCTGCGTTAATGCTTTTGGTTACAGATCTTGTAATACACGTTACCCTTTCATATATAAAACTAAATTTTAGGATATGTCATATTCCATTACTGACTAAGATTAACTGATTAAATAAATTTGGTAAGAGGGCGAAAGTTAGAAGTAGTGTTTTAGAAAATCCTTGTTATGAGAATTAATATTCTTGAAAAGATGAGTAGCCTCTAAAGTTGGCAACAAACATAAATAGGAACATCTTTTTTATTTTTGTCCCAGACAATATAAAAATAATTATCTAAACATCTCACGCATCTTGTCTGAAAGAGACATTAATTTTTGCTATAACCTTAGCCTTGACACCTATAACATTGAAGTGTGCTAACAGATGTTCTCGTTCAACCTTAACTATTAAATGACGGATTGCCCATACTGTCACTGGATCTTCATTTTTATAATTTAAGCAGTTTATTAATGCTAATTATATAAAAATTGTTCTTCCAAATCTTTTTTGATGAGAGAGTGAGAGAGAGAAGGGGGAGAGACATTTTTAAATACAGCTAACAAAGGGTTATTTTGACAGTGCTGATAAATTTTTCTTTAACAATATATAAATTAACCATTACCTATATACGATCTATTGGCTCATGCATAAATATATTATTAAAGAAAGTTTAATTTTAACCCCTTCTTTATTAGCTCATTAAACTCTTATTTTTATTCTCATCGACCCCAGAAGATCAAATAAATATTTTTTTTTCTATAATAACACTTCTACGGTTCTATTAGACTTTTTTGCTGATAAATGGTGCGAAATGGTCACTTTTCTTGAATCTGACATTGTAGCTCACCTCCTCAAAGAAAAAAAACTAGTAGATGTAATTTTTTGATATCAAATTAATTAAGTTACATAATACTATTTATATACCTGGAAAAAATTGCTATAGTGTACCTTGCCGGTGATTATGATTAACTCTTTGCAGCCAACGATCTGACTTATTCTTTTTGCCTGGTCGCACAGATTTTCATCGGTGCATAATAATTACCAAAGTTGTCATGAATAGATGGTTACTGAGATTGGTAAAGACGCTGTAATTACAATTTAAAAAAATTATGTATCTGCCATGTATTTTTAGCTCGTACTGCAAGAGTACTGCTGTAGCACTTTAAAAATATTATAAAAAAATTATGAATGGAACCGATTAAAACAATTGTTTTTGCTATTTAAGCAAAGAGCTACTTGGCAGGTCTGACATTTCCATGGGCTTTGAACTTAAGAGTTATTTTGTGCTACAAATAGCACATCATCTTCTTGTACCACGAATAGGCTTATGGTCTGCGGCATAGAGTCGTGTAGTACTAGAGACAAATGGTTTATGACTTTTTATGCGAACCGTTTACTGTTTTGTCTTTCGGCTTATTTAAAATTTGTTTATTGCAAATTTCTCTTTTTAAATCTTTTATGCTAGGTTTTTCTTGTTATAATTTTGAGTAAATAATGAAAGCGCTGACTAAACAAGCATCATTAAAAACCAAGAAAGGCGGTACTTTTTCGATCTATTTTATATACTGTTTTCTTTTTGATCAAATAAATCTACTGCGTTCATATGACCATTTTAATAACCAACGAACATAAGATTTGAATTACGTCACAATTTTTCTCCCTACAATTAATTTGTATTATATCGTTGGGTTAGTGAAAGTTTGATACCATGTGTACACTTCTATTGCTTTTCTATTTTACTGTTATCAAATTTGAATTACTTACATAAATTAAATCAAATCGTAGCTTTCCTTTTTTATGTCTTCATAAGAGATCTTCAAAAGTAATACACTTTTAAAAAATTATCCAAATACAAACGATGACATATGTTATGTAAATCCTTGCATAGATCCTTAACAACTCGTAAACCAAGAGATTTTTCAACCACGTCTTTCACTTTCCCTGTATAATTTTGAAAGTTTCAAACGTATCTTGATTGGCCAGCAAGTATCCATATCTTATAAACTCTCTTGGCAGTTTTTTTTTTTGGGGGGGGGCATGTATTGCTTCAGGATCCTCCTCCTTTTGAATTCGACCATATATTCATAAATAGAAATATACCCCGTAAGATTAAGGTTTATTTGAAAAGTTTTAAGCATTGTGTCAAAAAAAGACGACAACTTATACAGTTTATCTAAATTGGGATGCTTTCTTAAAGGTATTTTACTGTTATCGTTCAAATTGACGTTTTTCAGTATTCGAACTCCAATAATCCTTGTATCTAGGGAGGCGTTTTATACCCATTATTATATTTAGACCAATAAAAGTTTGAATTTCATTCTTTGTTGTCGGAACAAATTATTTTCTCGATTTTAAGTTTTTTTGCAGAACATATAAATTGGTTTGGAAAACTATATCGTCCAATAAATTTTCCGACAAAAATAAAGCAAATGTATTGCCAAGAGTCTTGTCGTCTATATTTAAAATAATTTCAGTCACTCCACCATTATGTATAAATGACTAAGATTCTTCAATTATTACATTGATATCATCCCAAGTGGGTGGGCTATACCAGCTATGGGACTAACTTGGATAGGAACGTCATCATTATCTATATTTTGCCTAATTCTTTACAGTTAATACGCAGAGAGGCAAATCACTTTCAGAGATATCATCATCCTCAAATGTAAATTCGGCCATAATATCCATAGTTTCGTCGTAATCGAAATCATCAATTGCACTATCAACCGATTTATTATTGGAAGGAATATTAGAGATAAATTTAATTTTTCTCCTAACTTATGCCTACCAGGCAAAAGAGCAAATCTTCCTTTTTTTATCAATCTATTACACTTGTAAAATAAAAAAGTCTATACAGAATGTAACGTGAAAATGACCATGTGGAATGGTGGTATACATAAAGGACATGCATAATATGTGTATATGAATTATAAATAAAAATAATAACTAATCTGTCATAATAATATCACTTAACAATAATAAATTTAATAAAATGAAACCGAAACAATTTATATTGGAACAATAAATGTATAAAAATACACACAAAACGATTAGCAAGCTAACCCACGTGCATTACCGGTTAAAAAACTTAATTACTATTTCGTTCGATTTTGAGCGATTCACCATGTATTATCGTTTCCGTACAACCCAATGGAGTGTGTTATAAGTTGGTTTAGCTATTACACCACTGTGTCGCCCGCGATAAATGTTTGAATAAATGTTGCCAATAAAGCAATAGAATAGGTGGTACAATGCTTGTACCATTTCAACTCAAATAGTTAAGGAATTTTACTTAGAGTAGGTTTAGAACGTAGACGCATCATTTTGCTCTTCTAGTGCACCTTAATTTTTATTAGTTTTTGAAGTAATTTTGATAATATTTCTGTTGGTGGTATTAATTAATATATACTTCAAACATTTGCAATTTTAGTATAAAATGTTTCAAAATCAGGTTTATTGCTTTGAAAAATTTACATAGAGAACATAAAGTACAATATAAAATTGCCTTGGGGCATGATTCGTTCGCAGTGACGGTATCAGTACAAGCACACCCGTTCAGTAAGCGGGTTTACATCAAATTTAATAGGAACATATACATTAGTTTTATATATGTTGCTGTGTTAACGTTAATACTTGTAATTACAAATACATTTAAATAGCTGCATACCGTCTGCACCATTGGCCTGTAATAAAATGTAAAACATCTTGTTGTACTTAATATTAATGTGCTTCTGCGTCGAAGTATAAGTTTTAACAAAATAATGAAAACTTGCAAGGTAAATTATCAAAATATAAAACAAAACAGATGCAAATTGGTTTATTAAAAACAATTGTAACAAATACGTAATACCAAATAAAGATTCAAACCTGATCACGTTAATGACAAAACTCACAAATCCGTTGTAAAACTTAATAATTTCACTATTTATATCACTGAGTTCGCATTTGGGTTTCGGTGAATAAGGTTGTGCCTGAACGCTCAAAATATCAAGTGATGTGATAACCTATAAGTGTGAAGGCCGCAAGGCCGCTGCAATCAACGTTTAACTCAAGTGATAAAAAACTGTTTCACCTTTAAAAACCGTAGAACTTATAATTTTTAAAACACATTATACCTCGCAAAGATGTTCCCAACCGGGAATGGGCCCGGTTTAAACACCAATATGTATAATTACACCCTTATGCAGCCACCTACATTACTTCAAAATCAAATACCAGCACAAATGCCGCATGCACACAATTACCAATTAAATCCAGCAGCTATAAATATGCAACTTCCGCAATTTTACCAAAATCAACTAACAACAGAACAATTCCCACCACTTCCTATTAACCTCGCTCCTTTAAATAACATACAGCCTTTAATGCCGCCAAATAATAACTACAACGACACAAAATCAACGCAAGAAACTTTCGATTGCATGGCCAGCGAAGACGAACAAATGGAGAATGACTCTGAAATTACAAACTCTCATCCCTGGCAAAGCGTCACAAACAAGAGAAAAAGGTTTAAATTCCAAACAGTCTCCGTAAATCCCCCTCAAACTATAACAACAAACAGATTTCAATCACTCGCCAAAGCAGATACTAGTACCATTCAAACTCATACTAACAATTCGAACAATATGAAGAACAATATTCAGCCGCAAGACCCGAAACCACCCCCAATTTACGTTTATGGAGTTACCAACTACAAAGCTATGACCGAAAATCTATCCCTTGTCACACATAACGAAACTTACTACACTAAAACCTTCCCAGATAATACAGTAAAAATAAATGCACGGATATCCGACACCTACAGAAAATTAATCCAGCACATGAAGGACGAAAAAATAGTATATCATACTTACCAACTAAAACAAGACAGGGCCTATAGAGTTGTCATACGCGGTCTTCATCATTCAATCCCGTTAGAAGATATAACAACAGAACTAGCTGAAAAAGGACATAAAGTCAGAAATATCATCAACGCACGGCACAGAGTTACAAAAAATCCACTACCACTATTTTTCGTCGATATAAGTCCGCAAACTAATAATAAAGAAATTTATAACATAGAATTCCTACAAAATACAAAAATAAGAGTTGAACCACCAAAACATAAAAACACTATAATACAATGCACCCGATGCCAGGCCTATGGACACTCCAAATCGTATTGTATGAAAGCATACAACTGCGTTAAATGCGGCAAACCACACGATTCAAAAAGCTGTAATAAAACCAAAGACACCCCGGCTACCTGTGCACTATGTGGCGGAGGGCACCCTGCCAACTACAAGGGCTGCACAACTTACAGAGATCTATTAAAGTCCAGAAATAAACACAATCCAAACCTCACAAATAAACCAATCCTCGAATTACATTCAAGTACAAATCCAGCTTTTCAACAGATAACACAACAGCCTCCTCAAACTAGAGGTAGTTATGCCCATGTAGCCGCAGGAGCAACAAGTAATCAAAATAAAAATAATAATAATAATGACAACCTTACTAATACAATGCAAAACTTTTTATACGAATTTAAAAACCTATTCAACCAGCTACTAAACTAAAACAGCATGATTCTCACCATGCTTACCACGGTCATAAGCAATTTGACCAAACAATGACCTCCTCAATTCGAATAGCTGCCTGGAATGCAAACGGGCTATCAAATCACGTTCCAGAAATCACCCTATATTTAAATTACAATAAAATTGATATTCTCCTAATCTCTGAAAGCCACTCACCTGAAAGAACGTTTATCAGAATCCCATACTACACCATTTACTCATCACCCTGACGGTACGGCGCATGCAGGCTCAGCCATCATAATTAGATCGACTATTAACCACCATGTCCTCCAACCCTTTAAAACAGCCAAAATCCAAGCGACGTTATTAAAACTAGAATCACTTCCTAGACCAAATACTATTGAGGCTGTTTACTCCCCGCCACGACACAATATCACGACAGAAGATAATAATGACTTTTTCAACTATCTTGGAACACAATTTATAGCAATCGGAGACTGGAACTCCAAACATACAACATGGGGGTCCAGATTAATCACACCTAAAGGTCGCAATCTGTTCCGTTCAATACAACTAAACAACCTAACTTATATTTCTACGGGAGAGCCAACCTACTGGCCCACGGACAGGAATAAAATTCCAGACCTACTTGATTTTGCTATATCAAAAGGCATATCAAATACTTACATTGATATTAAGTCTAGTTTAGATCTATGCCATGACCATAGCGCCATAATATTAACCCTCAGTACCAATGTTATCTACAGAGAGCCAATGCCTACCTTGTGCACAAAAGATACCAATTGACAAATGTTCCAAAACTTAATAAATGAAGAAATCAGACTGGATCATCGTATCAAAGAGCAATTCGAAATCGAAGAGGTGGTATAGCACCTAACGAATACAATACAAACCGCAGCATGGAAAGCCACTCCTCTAAGGAACAAAGCAAATCAGGGAAATGGTAATATTCCTCTGCATATTAAAAAATTGATCACAAAAAGAAGAAGAGCACGTGGGAAATGGCAAAAGTCAAGAAACCCTCAGGACAAAACTGACCTTAACAGGATAACACACCAACTCCACTCTGTTTTAAACCAAGCCCGCAACGACACCTTCAAACCCCCCGAAGACCATTCGTTGTGGAAAGCAACAAAAAGAATTAAGAGGCCAGTAATACAAACCCCACCCATAAGAAAACCTGATCGAAACTGGGCGCAGTCAGACATAGAAAAGAGCAATGTATTCGCGGATCATCTTTCAAAAGTGTTCTTTCCAGTCTCAGACAATGACAACCGAGATGAAGAAATTGAAGACTATATTAACGCCCCCTGTCAACTATCACTGCCCGTTCAGCCTTTTACACCAGCAGAAATTCGAAAACAAATCAACAATACAAATTCGTACAAGACCCTTGGGTATGACCTCATAGTCGGGGAGATCTTAAAACATATACCAAGAAAGGCAATCGTGCTATTAACTACCATATTCAACAGCATCCTTCGATTATGCTATTTCCCAGTTCAGTGGAAACACGCGCAAATAATTATGATTGGTACCAGGTAAACCACCTACCGAACCTTCATCGTACCGTCCAATAAGCCTGCTGCCACAAATGTCAAAAATATTTGAAAAACTTCTTCTCGACAGAATAACCCAATCAACACTCACAGACGACATAATCCCTGAACACCAATTTGGATTCAGACAAAAGTATTCCACAACACAGCAATGCCACCGAATTGTGAACAAAATCAAAGAAAGTCTCGAAGAGAAGAAGATGTGTGCTGCGGTGTTCCTTGACGTACAGCAGGCCTTTGATAAGGTTTGGACCAACGGATTATTATATAAATTAAAAAGGCATTTTCCCAGTTCCATATACCTACTCCTAAAATCTTACCTTACTGAAAGATCCTACCAAGTAAAAGTAAACAACTCACTCTCCGACTACCACCCAATTAAAGCTGGAGTGCCGCAAGGCAGCGTCCTTGGGCCACTATTCTACTTAATATACACTGCTGACATTCCCGTCACAGAGAGCACTATGATGGCCACATTTGCTGACGACACAGCAATCTTGTCGTCCGATATCGATCCAGCAAGAGCTTCTAATAAACTGCAAGATCACCTAAACGAACTACAAGACTGGCTAAAACGATGGAAGATCCAGGTCAACACCGAAAAGTCCGCCCAGATCACGTTCACCACAAAACGAAGCAACTGTCCACAAGTTAACATAAATAACACTCTGATCCCACAGAAAGCCACAGTCAAATATTTGGGCCTAAATTTAGACCAGAGACTCACATGGAAAGAGCACATTAAGGCAAAAGGACACAATTGGACCTAAAAGTGAAGAAAATGAACTGGCTACCAGGCAGGAAATCTCAACTATCTCTGGAGAACAAACTGATCATCTACAAAATAATTCTAACACCAGTCTGGACCTACGGTATCGAACTGTGGGGATGCAGTAAGCCCTCCAACACAAAAATCCTACAAACCTTTCAGTCGAAGACACTTCGCATGATAGCCGACGCTCCCTGGTACGTGTCCAATCAAACCCTCCACAACGATTTTGGAATATCCTTTATAAAAGAAGTGATCAACCACCACGCCAACAAATCCAAACAACGCAGCACCAACCACAGCAACCAACTCATAAGTGAACTATACACCCAACCACAAATTGAAAGAAGACTTAAAAGACAATGGCCAGAAGACCTAGTTAACTAGGAGAAAGTGGAGAACCGTCAAGGGACGGTACCCAACGCTTGCCATGAACCTTGCCTCATATTTACTCATTACTCTGTTAGTTATAGGAGTAGATTGTAAATTAGCAAATGAGTAAATAAAAAAATTATATCACTGTTTTTGGCTTGATCTTTATAAACAGACAATAAACCTATTTATATTCTATGGGTGACCTGATTTCCACGGCAAATTTACTTTTTAAGTAAGAAGCCTTCGTTATACTTATAACATTCAATCTTATAAGAATTTGTAGAAGGTATTATGACGCTTTGCTTGATGTTAGTTAGTCAGCTAGAATTTTTTTTAGTTACTCCATAGTGTTGTAGTTCACCCCTAGTCCAAAGCTCGAAGTAAGCACACACTACTGCTCTACAAGCAAATTGTACATAGCAGTGTAGTTGGCTAAGTAATCGATCAAAGTTAATAAACAAACAGGGGAATTAACCCATAAAGAGCATTTTTTAAAAAAGTTTTATTAATGTGTAACTCTTGTACGCCCCGAACAAAAACTATATTTACTGATTTTAGAACAGCAATTTTACTATAAAAGTCTAAGTTAAATAATTATAAAATTATTATACATGATAAGACGCATCTCGGTCTACATTATCGTACTTTCTAATATTACAGAATTTCTTACAAACTAATTAACTTAACAAAATTGTTTCATATTTCACAAAAATTAATTTTTTGATAAAATTTTTAACCCAGAAAATATTTTCTAAATATTTTTTTTTATCTTTACAAGAAGAATGTTTCACAAATAAAAAATTAATTAAAAAACACTATGGTTTTTATTTAAATGAATCAAATAACTTTTTCTGTAACTAGTTACATACTATCCTCTAAAACGGCAATAAACATAGAGAAATATTTTTTTAATTTGACATTACCTATTTTAGTTACATTCTTTGTAGCTCACCTCGTGTAATTTACTAAATCTTAAAAAACCAAAGAAGCCTTCCGTTACCAAATATAAATAAGGGCTTTGTCCTATTTATTTTTTAATGTATTCGATCGATTGGTAGTGTACAAGAGCGCTTAATTACATTTCAGTTAATTGCCTGCGAAAGGTCACTTGAAGGGAACACCGACGTGAAATATAGGGCAATTTATTTCCGTAGGCGCGGCTGCTTTCATAAACAAAATTCGTCATAGAAGGATACGGCAGCGCCATCACGAAAATTGATGTCAGGAATTCTACTACTAAGTTTAACCCATTTTTAAGTTTTCTCTTAATGGCACCAATAATATTCTTGTGCACAACTGTTAAAAAAGTAATACAACATTTAACTTTCTTGTAACTGTAGTACCATTTATAAGGCAATTAGTAAGATTTCTTCAGAACGATGAGATAGCATTTTATAGAAGAGTCAAAGCGCAAAAGAGTGCAGAATTAGTGAAATGTTGTAAAACTCAGTAATGACCTGTAAATTTGAAGCCTGCAGTGGCACCGCTTGCGAAACTGCCGATCTAGATTAAAAAATAATTATCCCGAGGCATGCAACAACACTCAATTATTTCACAAAGTTCGAAGTGTGTCACGTTAGCTTCCAGGAGTGATATCTGTAATTACTGGATTAACACTCCATCACGGAAATAAACTGATTAACAGCAGATAAAGCCAGCAACCCTAGCATATAAAACTGCTAAATCGTGTTAATGTTAATTGCCATATTATTCTTCACCGTGGAAGTAGTAAATCTCCTTAAACGTGTAACGGAATAACAACACCAGTGGAGTGTTCAGTCATTTAAAAAATGTTTCTATTAAAACCTACACAATAGTAAGCCCATTATTTCATTTTTTACGCAAAAAAGCGCATTTACTTTGTGTTAAATCCGATAATTCACAAAATTGACGCGTCTCGCTCAAAGAAATGCGTACAAAACTATTTCTTTTTGTCTTCTGCGTTATTAAAAAGCCAGTACATTGCTTACAGTTGTAACAAAAAGCTACAATTTGTCGTTGTGCGTTATTTTATATTCGCGATGATTTACATTTTCCATGACTAATTTAAAAACGCAACAAATTTAAGGTAAATTTTATTTCAAATTAGGAAAAACATACATTTTTAAAACAATACTTTAAAGGTTGAATCAAACTCAACTTCAAATTTTCGATTAATTAAAAGGTTCCTAAAGAACTGAGTATTTTCAAGATTCTAAAAGCTTAAATAAATTTATTCAGAAAACGTAATATTTTGAATAATACATAGTGAGTTTTACCTATGATAGTTATAGGTTTCTTTGGGAAATATAGCAGACGTCCTGCTTGCAGCGTCTCTAATTCACTGCAGATACGACAGTAATTCGAATTCTAAGCTGAACGACATTTACAGATAAAAAGGTGGAATAAACACTGGAAAAAAGCTTAACAAACAAAATAATTAAAAATATAAGAATTGGAAAATAAGGTACATATGCTTTTAATGCAGTCCTATTAACTCAAAGTAATTTAGGGTTACTCCACCTTATCAGAAGTAAACGTATCTTGGTCATGTTCGCCTATTTATGAAACAGGGAATTGTTGGAATATATTAAGATACACGATACCGGCAATAATAATTTTTGCAGAAAACAAATCCAAAAGTCTCTCATTGTTTCATATACAATGAAACATTTTTATATGCAATTTTTATGAATTATTAATGATAAATAATAAATGCATCTTCAAACTGTAAACGCTTTCTTAACATACGCCATATACGAGTGTAAGGTGAAAATTTCTCGGCCTGATACAGAGATGGTGCTGCAATCGACAAACAATTATGCTTTCTGCTTGGGTGCATGTGTCATTAGTTGATATGAATAATTTCAACTTGTTCACTCAAGTAGTTTGTTTACACGAATTTTTTCAGTAGACATGTTGCATGTTTTTTGTTAAAATGGATGAAATGTATGGATAAATATCGTGCGGTTATAAAATTCTTCGTTTTGGATGGATTAACCCATAAGGAAATTCATCCGAAGTTGACAAAGTTTACGAAGACTCTGCTCCTTCCATGTCAACTGTGAAAAAGTGGGCAGCTGAATTTAAACGTGGTCGAACATCCCTCGAAGATGACCCACGTGAAGTACGGCCAAAAACCGCAACCACACCGGAAACCATCGAAAAGTGCATGATATCGTGTTGGACGATAGGCGAGTGAAGGTGAGTGAGATAGCATCTGAGAAGAATTAGGGATAGTCTGCGAAGATGGATGCCGCATTTGCTGAATGCCGATCAAAAGCAAATGCGCAAACGATTTTCGCAGCAATCTTTGGACCGATTCAACAGGAGTCCGACCAATTTTGTGCGGCGATTTGTCACCATGGATGAGACATGGGTCCACCACTACACGCCAGGAACGAAACAGTAGTCCAAGCAGTGGGTGGAAGCCGGTGGTTCAGCGCCAAAGAATGCGGAGTGTTTTGGGATGCGAAAGGAATCCTATTAATTGATTATCTTGCAAAAGGCAGAACATTTACAAGAAAATATTACTCCAACCTTCTTGACCAGCTGGATGCCAAAATTCGCGAGAAGAAGCCTGGCTTGAAGAAGAAAAAAATTATCTTTCACCAGGACAACGCACCTGCGTTGGAGATGGGAAAACTGCGGGGATTTCGGATATGATTTACTCGGCCATCCCCCCTATTCTCCTGATTTGGTACTCTCAGAATTCCATCTGTTCCCAAACTTAAAAATTTTTTTTTCTGGGAAGCGCTTCGCATCCAATGAAGAAGTTGATGAATATTTTCTTAATCTTCCAGATTCTCACTTCCGAGAAGAAATACTGATGTTGGAGAGGCACTTGATCAAGTTTGTTGAAGTCAAAAGAGATTATGTAGAGAAATAAAATCACTTTTTAACGGAAAGTCGCAGTCTTTCATTGTCAGGCCGAGAACTTTTCACCTTACCCTCGTAGTAATGTGTAAAAGCTTTTTAAGGCATACATCGTATTAAACTTTAAACGAAATGATAAGATGTTCACTGTAGCATGAGAAATGCCTGGGTAATTAAACAGCAATATAAACACAATTATTTTGCCATAAAAAAATTGCAAGTTTATTTGAAAATTTCTTGTAATATTAAAATGGAGATTTTGTTTAAATTTATGCTCTTTGTCTCTTTGACAAAAAACTCCAGTAAAGCAGTGACGATTTCGTGCTAACGCAATTCTATGTACAGCAATTGGAAATGTTTTAATAACTTACGACAGTTCAAAACACTGTTTCTGTTTTCTGTGTTAAATTTTCCAAGTAATAAATCTTATTTTGACGCATCCTACACTAAAAATGGTATATGCTTGAAGTACATATTAATTAATATTACTAATAAAAATATCATTAAAATAACTTTAAAAATATAAAAATTAAAGTATATTAAGAGATCAAAAAATAGGTTTAAGTTCTGAACCGACTCCAAGTTAAATTCCTTTAATCATAGCCATTGGCAGGGTAGCCATCTCTGCCACATACATAAAAATCTTCATGTAGTTTTATTGTAAATATTCGTTTTTGCAATCCTTATTGGTTGCAACATAAGGCATTGGAAATGACATTAGCAATAATAGATTTTCAAGAAGCCCTGTCGTCTGATGATCCCATTAGCGATCTATTACCTGACACTTAATACAACTAATTTTTTCAGTTAACAACGAGTTTCTTTCCAGTTCTTCCAATCCTACAAAAACCTAATACAATGCAATTCCAGATATATACCTACATAGAAAAAAATGTTTGATACATTTTCAGTTCTGGTGGTCGTACGCAATAAACGGCGAGACTACAAGTATTTTGTTTATTTTGGAATTTATCAATCCATACAAACTTTTAAAATGTATCTAAAAACACATATTTGATAATTATTTGCGATGCAATAGAAATCAAAGTACTAATATTAAAAAACATAAAAGTACTTATAATCTCTTATACTTTGTCAAAAACTTCGAAATAATTGCTCGGCTTAGTAAACAGTATTTAAAGAGAATTACATTTACATGTTCAAGAATTACTTAATTTAATCTTAACCTTTTATTTAATTGTTAGAATGTTATAATTGATTTCTTGAACCTATATTTGATGTAAGATATGCTATGTTATTCTTTCATCATAATCTATGTTTTCACTCGCCTTGACTTCATTTTCAACGTGGAGGTCGTATCGTTGAAGTTGCTTGTTTCAACTGATTCTACCAAAGTTTCAACATTGAGTTTTTCTTTAATATTTTTGTTCGTTCCTTGTATCATTATAAATGTTATAATTCTTTATTTGTGTTTATCTTAGAATAATTTAGGATTTTTGAGACATAGATTGCTTTGTATGCATTTGTGTAAAACAATATTTTTTGTTTTTGTTTAGTATATATTTGGCAATAAATGTGACTTTACTTATTTTACATTTTTATTTTCGTCCATCGTTTCTTAATTACTAATTTGTTCCTAAGTACTTATATTTGTTTGCCCATTTCTTTATCGTCTATCTGTATCTTGTTTTTTGTTGCTCGTTAGCTTTCAAGATAATCATAATTTTACTTTTATCTAAATTTCTCTTTCCAAATATTTATATTTGATAAATAAATTTATGCTTATATTTATTATTAGTATCCTATATTTGTGTTCTTTATCTCTTACTTCCTACGTACATGCACGCTTGCAAACACATACACACGCATACGTGCGCACATGCAGGTGCATTCAAATCCTCGTGCGTAACACATGCACATAGTGAAAAATCGTATATAAATAAATAAGTAAATATCAAGCCAAACTATCTCTAGTCAGATAAAGAGGCAAAACTCGTTATTTGCATACACTATAAAGAAACAGACTACAGAATTTATTCCATTAAAAAATTAATATTCTATCCCATCAGCATCATTCATAAGAAATTTGAAATAAAAATTCCCCGCAATGTCTCAGTTATCGAGGTAATAGCTAACGTTACCCTAATATTTAAAAACCATTAATTAGCTCACGTTGTTATTTATATAACCCTACCAAACAAACAAACTTTTCCAGCCCAGTGAATTGTTCGACAAAAAATGTTTTGACCACAACCCACAAATTTTTACTTTTGATTCAATAAATACTACAATAAAGCACGTAAGAAACAGTCTACTGTTATTCATCAACATGATACTTGGTCTTTTAAAATTTGGCAGAGACAACATGTTATCACAGTAGGACTGCGATTAATATATCATTACAATTTTTTTATTGTAGTATCAGTCAATTTCACGTCACCTGGTACCCGCTGGCAATACCAGAGAAGTTGTTTTCATTGATGATTGAAAAATGTAAGTTGGATAAAGTCAACACTTATCAACTGGAACTGGAGGAAACCTGCAAAAATGTTTGGTCATTTACACACATCGAAATCTGTACCAGTACAACGTCTTACCACATGGCATTGCTTCCTCCCTAACCGTATTGCAGGAGTTTATGAATAAACTTATAGAAGAAATTCTAAAGTCCGCGTGCTATATTGATGATGGATTGTGCGGTGGTCAATCAGACCAAGATTACCTTTAGACGCTTAAAACTATCTTCACTTGTACGTGAAAATTTAATTATCGCTTGTCAAGAGATATATATGTAAATTTTTACAACGGAAAATTAAATATTTGCGACACGTTACATCCAAGAAAGGGATACGAAAAGTGTATGCCATTTTTATGAGATGTTTGCGAACCTCTCTACAATCTCACATGGAAGAAAGCACTCTGGAATTGGTAATCAAAGTGCCAACAAGCATTTGAACATGTCAGACCAATGATTTTGTTAGCAGAAGTCCTTGCTTACCATGATCCAATCGTCCCAATTGAAATATAGTTATCCAGATGGCAAGAAACGTCCCATAGCGTTACAACCAGACTGAAAAAGAAGTCTTATCTATCATCATTGCGATCAAAAAGTACTTTAAATACCTATGCAGCTGGATGTTAATCTTGGTTACGGAACATCATCCCCTTCTGGCCATAAAAATAACCTGCACTACCTACGCTACATGCCCACAGCACTGGTAGTTGTATTTGTCGCAGTTCTATTGCGATATCGAGTATCGTAATGTTAAGGATTATGGAAATGCAGATTCGTTGTTTCATTGTCCAACGGGGTATCGGAAAGTTCTTCCGATAAACGCCAAGGGCATTGCCACAGCAACGTCGAAGTATAAGGAGCTATCAACTGCCTACACCCTCATCCAGTCTGGTTGGACAGAAATTATATTCAAAACTGACGAATTGTACCTAATCTACCTGCGAAAAGAGGAATTATACATTTTACAAGGGTAACAATATGGAATATAAGAACTGTGATTCTCATTGGACTTTCTCAGAAATTACTATCGTAGTTTAATTTCAATCACAATGGTATCGTCCGGATGAAATCCCCCGCTTGCAAATACATTTGGTGACCACAGATAGACAGTGACATCAAAAATTTGTGTAAAACGGGTCAGGAGTGCTACGAAAATCGAAGTAATCCAGCATCTGCTCATCTTCATCCATGAGAGTTTCTGGCAAATCGTGGCAGAAAATCCACATGGATTTTGAATTCTATTCATGGAAAGATGTGGTTTATCATTTTGGATCTTATTACAAGTGGCTTGAACAACATGAACACGGACATTACAGGAGCAACAATCGTAGATTGCTTCCGCAAAGTAATGTGCTGTTTTAGAATCCCGTACGAGATTGTCACTAACAATGGACGGCAGTTTTTATTTTCCAGGAACAACAAAATTTGCTACACTATTAATTCCGCGTGTACAACGGTAAAGTTGAAAGGTTCGTCTAAGCCTTTAAGAGCTACGTAACCGGAGATGTAGAGTTCACCGTATCACGCCCTATGTTACAAGCAGGAAATTAAAGACGCTGATGGATTGCATTCGCCCGGATGTCCAATCCCACGTCAATAAAGCTCAACAGCAGCAGTTTCATGATTATGACAAACGTGTCAAATCTCGGACTCTGCAAGTTAACCAACAAGTATGGCTGCAAACATTTCTAAGCTCCCGCCAAGGTAGTTATTAGACAGCTTTAGGTTATCTACCTTGTGGCATGCAATGGCTTCGTGTACAAACGTCACATCGACAGAAGCTCACTCGTTTTTACATCCAAACAAACCAATTCAGGTGGAAGTTGAAGTTTCCGTTTCAGGTGTTCCAGGGAAAGCACCGCAAATTGTAGATTCAGATGCACAACCTCAACCGGAGCCAAAAACACCCATACCATTACCTCCTTTTAGGCGATACCCTCAACGGAGTTATCGCAAACCATATCGTTTCCCTAATTGAATTTTATTATGCTTTATGTTTAAAATAGTTTTGAAATTAGAAGAAAGTAAATGTAGTATATTGTGAGCCAAGTACCAGAGCACACTTGCATAAAGTCGGGTCTATATAAAAAGTTTGTAACGAACATATTTTAATGAAGTGGTATATAGAAAGTACATTAGCGTGTGGTGTAATAATTACTGCGTCTACGTTGGACCTTAATTAATTGCATAGACCACATTTATCTTCGGCATCTTCAAAAGAGCAGAGCTAACTTTGCTTAATCACTCCATCCACTTGGCCTCTAAGAAACCTTGATAAAACTAATTCTAAACTCCATGAGAATTTCCATAATATCAGCTCTTCCCATATTCATTCAATTGTTTAGCATTCTTCGATAGGATAGCTATATCATAAAGCGTAAGATATATATGAGAAGGAAAATCCAAAATTTAATAAAGTAAATTTTCCAAATCGTGCCTCAACCAAATTCATATTGCACAAAATAGCTGTGCTTCGCTTCCCCGGCTGTCTTTTAAACGAACCGCCGACACAAGCTCTTGCAAAAGGTTTGAATTTTGCTGTCATCATCAAACGTCATATTTCATTCAGAATATTTCATTACAAACCTCCCCAAAAACGCAGCCATTAAAATCAGACAACATAAGCCTAACCTTCTGAATTGAAAGTATTAAAATGTTAAGGCAAACAAGGGTAGTGTTACAGTTATCCTTATCACATCAGATTATATCGGTTAAAGGATTTGCTAAAGAACATCGAACTATCTTAAAGTGTTCAACAATTCAAAAATTTGCTTTGAACAAAAAAAAACAAAACCCCGCTACTAACTGAAACCCCACATACAAGAACTTCTCATACCTCTATGTTCTATATAAAATGATTTATAATTGTAATTACTGAAATATATTCACAATGTAAAAAACGACATCCTTAACTATATTAATTATTGTCCATGCCATATCTATTTCAACTTTCAAAATAAATTTTAATGTAAAACTATGGTGCTCTTGTGAGTTTTTTATTTTTATTTGTCGTAGCTAACCTCTATGTGACAAATTTTAAAATAAATTCTTTTGTTAGATAAAGTACTTTTGTTATATGGCCTCGTATAAGAGATACGCTTATTGAATTATTTTCTACATAAACGTAAATAAATAAATAAATATGATTATGAAAACAAATTGTATATTTTATTAAACGTGACGCCTATCCTGTCCGTCAATGCTTCTGATGCAAAAAGCTTCTAATTGGTGGGAAAAGCGTAAGTTTTGTAGTTTATGTTTTTGATTATATTCTTGCTTTATGGGTAAAGGAGTTTTTGTAATATTTGTTTTTAGAAGGATTTTAATTAGCTATTTTTCTAAGTTGTGCACTAGGACCAAAGGCGCTGGCAGTAAGTCGAAGAAATAATTTTATTGTGAATTTTTAGAATTAAGAACTTTTGAAAACTTCTCTGGAGGTCTGAGAAGTTTTTTGGTATTAGGAAATAGGTTTTAAAATGATGATAAAAGTCTCTGTTTCTTTTTCAATCTATAGTTTTAAATTATTAAGTAATTTACGATAGCCTGACGATTTTTAGCAAATAACCAGCGTTATCTTTCCCTGATATTTGTTTTGCAGTTTTAGGGCTTGCAATTCGGAATTTTCGGCTTATCTTGCCTGGTTTTATTGGCTATAATTTTTGGGGAGATTAGTAATAAAAGATTTCATATACAATATAATGTTTGGTAAGCACGCGATTTAGGATGACAATAAAATTATTTTTTTTTGCAAAAGTTTAGATTTTTGTCTCCGCAAATTTTGAAAACCCAAGGTTGCATAGTCTACCTCTTCATAAGATAAACTTTGAATACAATAAGGTCACAATTTTTCCCACGCAGCATAATGAAATGTTTCGAAAATTTAACGTAATTAAAAATAAATGAATGAATCATTCAATTTACGGTGGAACCTAGACGATTATTAAAAAATTTAGCGTTTTAGTATTCGCTTATTAATTTCCAGTTGTGTTGCAGTAATCAATTAATAAAATGTTTTTAGCATCCCAAAAGATTAATTTAAATACACACTCTTAAAAAATATACCAATTTAAGAAAAAAATCTTGCCTATAGGAGCTGAGAACATTTCAGACAACCCTTGAATATTTACAAATGATACCGCTATTATTTTAATGCAGTATTGATATGTTTTAGCATTAACCATATATTATTAAAAATATGCCAATAATAATGAAAACAATCATATAAAATTGGTTATGTCCTACTTAGATTAAGCACCCTCTTGTGGCATTTAACTTGAAGCCTTAAAACATTTAACCTAGTTTTTAAATAAAATTGAAAAATTGCTTTTATATCAAATGTATAGTAATTATTTATCCCGATTATATGTATTTAATCAAAAGCATACAGCAAATAACCATGTCCGAAAATTAATAAACAAACTTTGATGCCTCAAATGAAAATCAAATATTTGGGTTATTGAAATATTATACGGTTAAAATATTTAAATTGGGAACCTGTATTTACACAACAATAATACATGCTTTGTGTATAACCACATTTAACAAAAAAAGTATTAATTTTTCCTAATTGAAAATTTTGCTTGCACCCATTTAGTTAATTAAAACGTTTTAAATCCATGGAGCTTGCATATTTTGCTGAAATATTTATGTTGGGGCTTGCTTTAATTGTTTGCTTATTTATTAACTTGCTTCAAAAGTATTAATTGCTTATTTTTGCAAACAAGTAATTGGATGTCCTTTTGTGTAATTATTTTTGTTACGTTTTGTTTTATATTTCACGTGCAAAACATTTTCCTACTAATCTTTTAAGCCTAACTACCAATTATATTTAAATCGATATATTTTATAGATTTACCCAAAAACAAACATTTCCATGCTTATAGTTAATTTTTTTTAATATTTCAGGCACAAAAGTACCAATTTAAGTCTTGTAGCTTATAAAATTGAGAACTTCAAACCTCTTCGCCTAATAAAATGTTTACATTTGCAAATTCAGATTTTAAAACTCGTCTTTCAGAAACAAAAATGGTCTCTTATGTAATGTCGATCTTTTTAAGTAGTTATTAAAATAAACAGATAAATAAACAATATTTTACAAGGTACTTGTAACTTCTATAGTAATACAATACTATTTCTCTTTGATCATTTAGTAAATACGCATAAAATATTATTACCCTTTACAAAATGAAAATTAATGTTCCCAAAAGCATTGACAAGACGTAATTATCCACTGCCTAGATATGTAAATAAATCTAAATTATACTATTTAAAACACCATAGCTAAATAAAATACCTTTTCCCCTTAGTCAAGATATTTTTAAACTGCGGTTGTAGCATAATAGCTGATTAGCCTTCGCTAACAGGCGTCCCTCCATTGTTATGCAAATTGGACCTAAAAGGTAACGATTTTAGGCTAATTCCGTGGAAAACTGGCCTAATCACTTCTTTTATCGCATCAAATTCGTAACTGCAAAATGTATTCTTGTTATCCACCATTTCTTAACAAAAACTCTTATCAGGCATCTGGAACTTTATAAATTGGTTATAGTATTAGCGATCAAAGTTAATATTGCGTTGGTGCTTTTTAAGAATTCTTTCGCTTGCGACAATTCTTTTTCATTCAAATTAAAATCTCATTTGTATTTATATTTATTATTTTGCCTTGCTTATTGATTTTTTTATTCTCAAAATCATAATGGCGTTGCTTGCTTTTTAGCAAGCATTTTTACAATTTCATTTTTTGTTTAATAATACACTTTGTGGGTGTTTATGTTTAATAATACACTTTGTGGGTGTTTAAAATAAAACACGCAATATATCTACCTTTAGTAAATATACACTGTATTTATAGTTTTTTTTGTCAAGGCATATATTTACGTGTAAGGCTTTTTTGGTACATCGGCTTTTTATTATAACTCACAATTGATATATATATATTTATGTTTTAATTCTAGATCATTTGAAAAAGTCTAAAAGTTTTTTACTTGAAATCTCTGTAAAACAAGTGAAACAAACCTAAATAAACCTAAGCGCAAAGCTATAAGATACGTGCAGGTGCAGCTTCATCCATGATCCTCACACCTCCAGATAAAGTTGCTGCCCGCTGCATAACTCCGGGTTACCCGAGTTCATAGGATAACACCACTAATTAACTTCATTATGAGCTGCACTTTAAGTGCAACTTGCATATACGTTATTTAATTAAGCCCCACCCTTTCGCTGCACCAACGCACGTCCGGCGGCAGCGTTGTCTTCCAACGGCACCTTTCAGGGCGGATATGGCGACACAAAACTACGTGGCCGGCGAACTACGGAAACGGCTCGGATTTGCAGAAGCTTCGGTCAGGTCGCTGCTGGATGTTCGGTCAAACCTAACCAACCCATAGCTAAAATGGCTACCGATGTAGATGCAGCATGCTAATGAACACGTGAAGTGGCTGGGCTTTCGTGTAATATTTAACATGCACTTCGTAGTTTAATTTGTGTTTCTAGATTTCTGTATCGCGACTGCGTCTATATAACTAAAAGACGACAAGAAGTGACCCTACATTAATAATTAAATTTACTTTGATTCATAATAGATTTTAAAATATGATGAAAGTACAGGGTATGAAAAGCATCATTCGATTTAAAAAAATCATAACTATTCAGGTTTAATCCGTTTTAATCGAACAGTGTACTTTTAGAAAGGGGAATTTTCAAGTTTCACACGGTTGTCGATAGGTAGCAAAACGCACTTCGTTCACCCGACGCTTTAATGTATGTAAAGATGGCTATTGGACAACAGAAATCATTTTGTATCCCACGCTTCGCGAAATGTGAGTCCGTAACAACTATTCAGCATAATTTTCATCAGCAATATAGTATTGAACCTCCTACCTCTTAGAGCATTAGGCGGTGATATAGACAATTCTAAGATACGAGTTTTCTGTAAAGGAAATCCAATGGTCGTCCCCATGTGTCAAATCTAACCTCAAAAATTCACTCGTCATACCGGTAGAAAACTAAACATTTTCTCAACATCTCTGGCGTGTTTTGCGGCGACGTTTGATTACAAAAACGTGTAGGATTTAATTGATGCAAGCTCTTCATGCAAATAAGAAACAACGACATGTGAAGTTGTGTGAATTCATCCTCGACAGGGTGGCAGAAAATGGCAATTTTGTAACACGCTTAGTGTTTTCTGGCGAGGCTACCTTATGTTTAATTAGGAAGGTAAACGTCCATTATGTGAGAATATGGGGTACGGAGCAGCCACATCAAATTGTAAACATAAGAGAGACTCTCCTAAACGTAATGTGTTTTGTGCAATTTCTCGAGCAAAGGTGCACGGTCTCTTTTTATTCTTAGAGAACATTCTGTTACGGGATTCACATATTTAGATATTTTTGGAAACTGGTTTTTCCCACAGTTAGAAACCGGTTCAAATGATTTCATTTTCCAGCAGGACGGACACCACCACACTGGAGGCTGGAAATTTGAGAACTTTTGAATCATCAAATACCACAAAATGGATCGGCTGTATGTGACTTAACGATTCAGCTCATTAGCCTCCAAGGTCGTCGGACCTCACCGTATGCGATTTTTCTTGTGAGGGTTTATAGCAGACTGCGACTGTGTCTCCTCTTGCAACTACACTAGTCGAACTGCCAAACTGTATAACAGATAAGCTTGCAAAAGTTTAGGGCGAATTTGGCTACAATATGAACATATACCGTGTATCCCAAGGGGTGTATTGAGCACCTATGATTTGATATGTAAAAAAACTTCAAGATCAACCCTGTAATATAAAATTAATTTTAAGTGTCTATGTTAATTATTTTTGTAGTATAAACATTTTAAACTTAAATTATTCTTATTGAAACACACTGTATATTCATTTTCACCATCATGAATGCTGAGTATAGGTTGTTTTCATAATATTTATTAAATTATTAGGAGTATTAAATATCCCTATATATAAGGAAAAACTTGGTGAATTATAAATTTTTTACATTTCTAATGATTGTAAAATGGCTTAAACAAGGAGTTAGAAATAACAATAATAGGTTTTAAAATATAAAATTAAGGCATTGTAAAAATCTCTTAAGTTGTCTTGTATCACTAAATATTATGCTATATTAAAAACAAAAACCAATCTTCTCATGAATGTAGAAAACTCTTTTGCAAAAGAATAAAAAGTTTAAAACACAAATTTAAAAAATATGGAACTAACACTATGAAACAAATTTTTTATTTTATCAAAACACAAATTCTGCAACAGAGAGCATGAAAAAGATGTACAAAAAATCTTTATCATGACTGCTTGAACAAAATTTCTATAATTCGTACTACAAGTCTTCTACTACGTAAAACCTTATTCCATAAACATAATATAGGGTCCATCAATTCAACAAAGTAACCGATTATTTAAACTACAGTAATGATTGTATAATCGAGTAAGGTATTTTATTTTAAAAATTCGTGCATGCCACTTATGTATGAAAAATGATATCACTCAAATATTCACAACGACTGCCTTTACAGACGTCGATATGATGGTCAAAATTGTCGATAACATTTTCACATGCAGTCGCTTCAATGGCATTTATCTCTTATGTTTTTGAGGTCTTGGATTAATGCTAATTTATTGACCTAGACTATACTTTTCAGATATACACACACAAAAGTATAAAAGCGTCAAATCACACAAACGTGCAGGCCAAATGACATTTCCATTTCTCTAAACTAAACGTTCACCGAACTTCGACTGCAATAACTCGATATTCTCACGCACTATGTGGTCTGTTGCGCCGTCTTGTTGGAAATATGCCTTATTTATGTCAGTTTGATGAGTTTCGGGAAAAATAGTTATTAAACATGCCGCGGTATCGCTCAGAATTCACAATGATTCGCATTTCCAGCCTCATTTTCGAAAAAAATGGTCCAATGACACTTTTTGACCATAGAGCACATCAAACAGTCACTTTTTAAGAAATAATTGGTTGTTTTTGATATTCTCTTGGATTCTCGTTGGCCCAAATGCGGCAGTTTTGCCTGTTCACCAACCCATTCAATGTAATAGTGCACCTCATCGCTAAAAACAATTTTTGATGCAAATTCAAATCTTTGTGCATAATACAATGTAAAATAGTCTCCGAAATGCTCAATTCTTGCTATCGACGAGTTATTGAGTTTTGGGTCTTCTTTTAGACTCGCCTTCGCTGCATCGATATTTGCCGGTGTGCAAACCCTTTTGGGTCGTCCACTCTTTGCCATATCACCAACAGAACCAGTGGCCTCAAATTTTCGCATAAACAACCAATGGTTTTAAAGCGGTCTTCAATTGAATATGGCTCAATAGCAAATAATGGCAAACCTTAAACTAAAAAAATAACGCTGAGTTGATAGAAAAAACCATGGCGTGTGTGTCAAATTGGCGTTTACTTTCCTAAGTCCCTATTGGCGGACCATTTATAACAGTGTGTCACTTAACAATATACATCTGTACATCAAACTGATCAACTTGAGTTTATTAACAAAACCTACCATATTTTTTTACTCCTAATCAACTGATTTATAGGTTTTGATATATTTAATAAACGGCTCAAAGCCAAATCCCTTCTTATAGAGTTATATAGTATTTGCTATGGATCCTTATTTTAAAGTTGACTTTAACGATCCCATATAATAAAAAATAGTCAAATTTAAATTTTTAAAAGTTATAACTATTATAAACAAGGCACTTTTTTAGTTTTTAGTTAAAGGAATAATTTTATGCCACACTGTATGTGACACAGCTCCCTCCATATAGGCAGTCGAAGCGAACCTACGCGTCTAGTGTGAGTACATCTATTCTACAAAACTGCAGAAATGCAACTGCGTGTGTGTTTGTAACTTTATAAACAAACATTGCAACTCCTCCTGCAGTTATGAACCTATTTCAAAGGTCAGTACCTCATTCAAACCGGTTTGTTGCCAAAACTCGCATAAAAGTTTTATTTTTTCGATTTAGATCACGGTTGACCTGTTATACGTCAAAACATAAATCATTTGACAGTTTGTGTCACCTATCGGTCAGCTGTCAGAAGGTGCATGCGGCATAATTTTGATTTACGTGACCCGTCTTTGGAATGGGCTTGCCCGTTTGTAGCCGAATGTGGCAAAACTTTGATTTAGGTGGCTAGTCTTTGGGGCGGGCCTTTTTACTAGTGTATTATATAAATTTTGATTGTACGGAATTGAGCTAACACCACAATCCGCGTAATACCTTGTAATTAGTAACTATAACAATAAGCGGTGATAGCGACTGGATAGTAACCCACACTTACTATAGAACCACCGCCCTCACTAAGGTCATCCAGATCAAGTCAAGACAATTTTCCCTACGGTTGTAGCCAATCCAACAAAGATTTGCCTACAGCAGTATCTTCCACTTCCCCTACCATATAATGACTGAGTGCGAGAAGTTTGCAGTCCAGGTCAACCTTAGCGAAAATGATTTCAAATCTAGCCATAAGTGTTAGCTATATCCGCTAGCGAACCAAGATAACCATAATTCCGGCTTAATTTTCAGCACCGATTGCCAACTTTTTCAACTTCTTCAGTGACAAAGGTAAACGTTAAAATACCTCTAATTCTAATCCCCTTCTGGACACCATAATGTTAATAATGTCAAAAGGTGTAAACGTTCTCCCAAAAAAAATAATCTCTTTCATCATACTCCTAAAGAAAAATACGTGGGTTTCCGTCAAAAAAATATTTCACGAAAACAGAGTAGTTTCTCTTTAAACCAGAAACGTAGCAGATGGTAAATGCGTCTGTTAAGTCAGACAATCATTTAGTTTGTATAAAGTCGTTTAATTTTATTTTTAAATGCTTTTAGGGAAGTTCTAAATTGAATTTAATTAAAACAAAGGACAATTATTATGTATTTAAATATAAAACGAAAAACTTTATTTATTTTGTCCTGATTATGCTTGCAAAATGTCCCAATATCGCTCTATATCGCCGTCTAATTGGGACTGGGTGAGACTTTCGCCTGAAAAATAACGACATCGCGGCGTAACGTCACGAGAGTCTAGTCTAGCTGAATCAACCATCGAGAGCAGGCCAGTTGCCACTGATGAAGTTGAGTTCAACCAGCCGTCAAAATCAGGCCTGTTGCCGTTGATGGAGTCAATCTTGATTACTCGTCAAGAGCGAGCCTATTACCGCTGAGCGTCATCGATACCATCGCTTCGTACAAGAAATAATCCCTGCAGGTTACCTTCCAAACCGTTCCCCTCCGTTAAGCACCGTTTGCAACATTCTGGATCCACAGCGTAGATTTCGTATTAGAAATCTACCGTTATATGTCCGCAAAACCTCGATCGAGCACCGTAGCCGCCATTTTGCCTTCTTGTAACGTCACTGGCCTATTGGTAAAGTGCCTTCCGACACAGTAAATACAGACATATTTTGAGTGCTCTAGTTTTTAATGAACAATTTAGAGACATTTAACGAATATACATTTGTAATCATGACTTTATTGCCCTTTTCTTTGATAATTACTTACATATTTTTAAAATTTGAAACTTAAGTAATTTTGTCTCAATTGTTTAATTAAATTCTTTTTATTTAAAGTTTAACTTTTTATTAACTGTATTTAATCGTCTTATCTTGCATGCTTGTACCCATCTTTTTTCTCCCGCAATAATATGTAGGTGTTCTGTGACAACTCTTTTGGTCAACCCAAGATTTTTCGGCGAAGCCGCATTTAGGAAGTTACATTACGATGGCCTTGTTCTCAATAGTGTCCATTACTCTACTGCTGAATATTACCGGTGGCTGACTAGCGTCTTAACAAAAGTAGAGATTTAGCACTTGCTGAATGCAGACAAGGCCTGCAAAGAAGAAGCAAAAGAAGAAACTCTTAGAGCAACCACAGACCAATGCCGCCCATATCAATTAAACATAAGTAAAGCAACAAGAACCGTGAAACCTTACATTTCAACAGTACCCTTAATTTGGTTGTTACAGTAAAACATAACAGGATCCTTGAGGAACTCTAACTGTATCTTTTTAAGCAAGTTATCTGTGCGAGATTACGCTCCTGCGTGTCATCCATAGAAAGGTGATGGACACGTTGGAAACTAAGTGTGCGCGACTCAAGCCACCGAGCTGCTCGTGGTCTTGAGTGTTAGCTGCATCGAAAAAAACATTAGATCTCCAAGTTGTGAACAGACAGTTTTGTTGCAGATTCCGTTACGTTGGTGTCGAGAGAAAGTTTCGCCGACGCCGCGGTCAATTCGGAGTCATCGTTAAGTACCACGCGAAAAAAGTAAAGATAGCCATAGATAAAAAACACAAAACTCGGCAAAGATCCCCAAATGGTTTTTCGTTAAATCGATAGTTCTCTCACAGAAAATACACTGAAGAATGTTGATCGCACACAATCTGAAGATGGTTGAGGAACAAGACCTCCGAGAAGTGCCGATTCGGCGGTGGTAAGAGTCTGAGACAGATTCAACGTAGTGATAAAAACTAACCCCAGGATGCAAGAGATCCTAAAAAAACGCAGAATTAACCTGGAGTGGGAGACAGTGAGAAGGGAGGATCACTTAGAGCGCTGGTGTTCCCAATGTTTAGGTTATAAGGTACGAATGCAGGGCAAGGACCAACTGTGGGGAAAGTGAAGTGGAAGAAACTCGCAATATCGAACGTTGCGTCGTATGTGTACGAGCAAGCAGCAAGAGGAATAATATAAAGACCTCTATTATCTGGGGTATCTACTATGCCAAGTAAAAAAGATACACAGCACTAAATTCTTTAGAACTGCGCACATTAATTTGGGTAAATGACGGCCGACAACCAATAATCTTGTAAACATGATTAAAAATACAGTTTTTTTTCGAAATTTAACCGGCATTAGTAAACAATTAAGACAATCTTAAAGCTTTATTGGTATCAGCAATAATTGCACGGTATTTTACCTAATTTAATTTCTGGACTGAATGTAATTAAGTGAAGTCGTTTATAGTCTAAATACATAAGGCGTACGGGTAAAATGTTTATTAGAGACCTTCTCGGGCGACAACACGATGAAGATGATGTGAATCAGACCACGGTCAGACGCAAAATATTTTGGATGTCTGCGGTGGAAACTTATAGGTATATAGTAAGGATAAACGCCAAAAAAGCCCTGGGGCGCGACGACGTGACAGCTGACGTGGTGTTAAAGGCTTTCGATATTGCAACGTCAATTTTCAAAAACGTCTTCAATTCTTGTTTGGAGCAGCATACTGAGGTGTTGAAAGGTCTAAACAGTAAAGTTTATTTCAAAGCTACGAAAAGAGGATCCTGTTGACTCAAACAGCTTTCATTATAAACTTATTATGGATAATTGGGAGATAATTGGATCGGATCATAAAGACGCGTATCGAACATAATATGCTACAAAACAACAAGTTTCATCACCGATAATATAGTTTTCGTGTAAGCCTGACTAACGCGATTACGTAAACTACCTTCTAGATCAAAGGCGCGAGAGAAGAGAAAGAATATCGCGTAGTAATAGTTCTGGATATTACGGGCTTGTTCGATAACGCATGGTTGTTTGATTCATCCTAGAACTAACCAAGAGGGATTGCTCAAAAAATCTACTCTCGCTAGTAAAACACTGTTTTACAGAGAGAATAGCGTAAGTTAAAATAAAAGACGGTATCACGCTGTAGATCAGTATACTGAAAGCTAGTATACAAGAATATGTTCAGGATTTAGATACCACAAAAATTCCAGATCTTAGGGTTTAAGGATGACACCCTCTTAATAGCTAAAGCAGCGCAGTTTAAAATCTTAAAGCACTCAAAAACAAAACGCTTGTAGTACTAAAACCATTAGGCGAATAGCGAAAAATTGAGATTAAACGGGATTCCACCAAAAACTTCTGTTTTATTCACTAATGAGCAAAAATCAGATTCTTTAAAATAGAGATTTTTTTGATAGTCACATATGGGCGGGTGCTCACATATAAAAACAAATTTCTTATGGCATCTGGATGGTGATAAAGTGGTGACACGTATTTTTGAGGGAATGGTATGTACAGCTATGTTGTTCTCAGCCGAGTAAAAAACACGTCAACACGATGCGACAAGAGGTGGAGTTTCTTAACTAGCACAGTATTCAACCTATTAATAAGCACGAAATCAACACATGGGGATGCTCTAGCTTCCTCCGTAGACACCCAACACTCACCACAACGTCCCCATCCATCTTCCCAACCTTTTGCCATATTCCCCACACCAGAATAAACACTCCATGCATTTTTGATCATAGAAATCTGTAATCATCCAGTTGCATTTAAGGTAAATTAGATATAAACAGGAGTATTTTCTTAATTTATTAAAGCATTATAAAAATATAAATATAAAAATTTATTTTTAACAATATCTATTAATGCATAAACAGATTTTCTTACCGTGTATAGTTTTTAATCACAATATTGCAAAATAAAGATGATTGTCGCTTCTATAACAGCATCGTCGTTAAATTACTATCTTCCTATTCTATCTTCTTAATTATTGAAAAAATAATAATCGTAGGATAATAAGTCTAAAACTGTAGGAAGAGTGTTTTAGTAAAGTTTAGAACACATCCTTAATTTTTTGTCTACTTTTGTTCAAAGTATTATTCAATAACACCTATCTGTTTATAAATTAAGTTACAAGGTGTATTAAAGAAGGGAAGTAAAGCCACAAATACATACATAGAGTTTGTTTAACTGAACTAGCTACTACCAACTATTTAAAAATGGTTGTCGCAACTTACTGCTTTTATTGGTGAATGGCTTATATTGTATAATAAATAAATACCAAATGTGTAAACAAAGTTTTTAGCTAATCAGTGAGTCCTATTTACATACATGTGATTATTTCATATTTGTAATCTGAACATAATACAATTGCAAGATTCAGCTGATTTAGACATTCACAAGAATTAGCTATAGATATGTCTAGCTGAGTCCACGAAGGACATAAACATGCTTACCGACATAAGTAATCTTATTTCCAAAATTATTATTATTTACCAAAATCAGAAAAGTTAACAAAAAAGCTTCAATATTTGATCGAATGCAAACTCTGGTGCCGAAGAAAGCCACCAAATGCCGTCTACCATACAAACGGATTTCAGAAAACTAGGAAAATCATTTATATCACTCATTAGTGGTTTCAAATATTGCTGAAGATTTCTAATAGGTGATATAGTTAATTAAATCACAAAACAAGCGTCGCATAAACCTATACATTGTCGGAATTCCAGAAAACGACGCAAAACCGAGTGCATTAGTGTACCACAAACTCTGACTAAAGTTTCCCCACTGCGTGGTCAACATTTTTTGAAATAGACAATCATGCGTAACATGCACCATTATATCGAAGCTACGAAGAAATTGTCCATTTACAGCAAAGCACGTTACCTAGCCCGCGACCCATTAAAGTATGTAAAAGCGAAATTTCACTTGATAATACAGCAGGGGGCAAAACAATCCTCAAATAGTCCTTGATTTCCAATACTGCACGTGGTACCTAAACAAGTGACAAGTTCTGTCGTTGCAGCGATAACCATACTTTTAATGCCTGACAAATATTTACCATTACAAATCGTGGAACTGCACATCTTTAGAAAAAATTCCATCGCCCCCAAAAACCATTACTAAAAATCAGTTTAGGTGTATTTTAAATGCATACAAAGCTATTTTCATTACTCAAGAGTTGGCAATTCGTTTGTTGCCAATTAAGCTAAAACAGCAGCGTTGTGATCATTCAAAGATTTACTTTGAATGTTTGAATGACTATGGCGTAATAATTAATAAAGAATTTACTTTTTACGTAAGCAATATACTTCTTATTTACGCTGCAAATCAATCAAGTTATTGGGTGGTAGATTCAAATCGAACTCAAATTGACCAAAACAAGAAAACGTAAGAAATTACATGAATATTTGGACACAATTGATATTTATCTATATTTTTTTTAGTACTGCACAAATTAAACTAAAGGATCAAAACAAATTAACACGCCTATAATGTAAACCAATGGCGGAAAAAAATACTTTTACCTAATCAGAACAAGCCTCACAGACATGACAATATCAGCTCACGCGATTCCGGGAGTCCCAATTATCACCGTTGATGCATCTTTTTTGTAATGTTACTCTTTTTTCAGTTAACTACTGGCAATGAGTGACAATTTCCGCTAAGCAATATATAGCGCATATGTGCGCGAGCTAGTATTTATTTACAGCGCCCTCAAACTAATGAAGTATAGAGAGAAACCACAAATCAATGACATTCGTACAACCAAGTCTAAACGATTGTAATTTCGGCATGTTAAATAGGTTAGAAAACAAAGCAAAAATAAAAATAAATTACGAAAAAATTTTACAATAGAATTCAACTAAAATTTAAAAAGTTTTACTTCCCCGATGTCGATAGTAATATGTTCCGACATGACTAAAATGTTTCACGACCTTACCCTTAAAAACCTCCGAGACAATTTTTTAATTTGTTGTATGTGTGTTTCACTCTAGCGTAAAACACAGAAGTTAATTACCAAAGGCTTTATACAACCATCTCTGAATAAAGGCAATAAGGGTTGGACTCTGATAATTTTGAACAGCTAAGTAACCATTTCAAATATATTCACTTAGAGTTAATTATTATACTACCCCTTATACTCAAGGATTCAAATATAATTTTACATGTATCGTCATCTCCATTGCCAATTTAGAAAATTTCGTTTTGAACAGTCGTTGCACACGCCGTTACATCAAAGATAAACATTTAAATCTAAAATCAGTAAAGAATATTGTAGACTACTGGAAATTTCGCACATTTATACGACGACCCACGGCTCAAAAGACTGCTCAAGCATCTATACTGACAGCTCACAGCCGCATCAAACGTCATGGAACGGATAACACACTCTAATTATTGCCCGTCGTATTATTAGATATACAGATTACTGGCATAAATGTCATGTCCACAGAATTTTCCATATCCCACCACCAAAACACTAGTTCGAAATTCGGAACCTGACTAAAAAACCTGCTAAATCATGTTTGGTTGTGCGACAATTTATGAGGTAATCTTGCGATAAAATCAATTTAATTGAAATCGTAAGAAATAACAGCAATTTCAATCGACAGACTCAATCCGTATTTATTTTAGCTGACGATAACTCAGCCAAGACACGCTTAAAATCAGTCACGATAAATCAAAAAAAGCAGTCGTTTGAACTTAATATAAAAATATGACGATAAAATATAGCTTTAGAAACTATAAGGTAACAAATTATATTATAATAAAGGAGTAATAGCACAAACTTGCTCTTATCACTAGATATCAGACTAGAGGGTAGCAATAAATCACTAACAAATCAAATAAGATCCTAACGCACAAATCATTCTCTGTAATCGTTCAGGAAAAATTGTCACTTAATTAGACCCTGTCGCTTTCGTACCAGAACGCTATAAATACCCCGCCTTTGTTTGATTGAAATCGCCGCCACCGACTTTCGAGGGCTGTTTCGTCACTGCTTACCGCCGCCTGCGGCTTTTAATTGCAAACGACTTATAAATAAATATTGTAAATAAATCTTGATGCATAAATAAAATTTGCTTCTTATTTTGCATGCACGCAACAAAAACTTAGTTATACTCGAAATAAGTTATACAAACTACGAGAAGTAGAAATTGAAATAATTAAATTAATAATGTAAATATGATGGATGGCAACGTACTGATATAATAAGAAACTTAAACATACTTCAAAAGTAAATCGTCTTCCATAACATTGCCCTTTTCTCGTTTGTGGAGACAAATTATCAATCAGTGAACATTCCAAATGAAGAAATTTATTATAAACAATTTACTATGATTATGTACTTAAACACATACTATTCATTCCACGTGTTTGTAATAAATTATTTTAATTATCTTTTATAAAAACTAACCATTAAAAATAGACAAGGATAAAATAATAATGAATCTTACATAAAAATAAATTTAATTATTGACTTTTTGAAACCTGGGTTTGGTAAATTCATTAACGAAAACTAATAGAAGCCGATTTTTCATGCACTTGAAATTGTCATCTGAAATATCTGTTATAGGTTCTCGTTTTATATGCAAGATTAATATAAATGCAGAAGTAATAATAAGCGTACATTAAACAGATAGTAAAAGACTTGCTATTTCTATCATAAAAACTATAGAAATGTAAACACTAGTATTTGATATTATTAACGGTACATATAATTTTTCTTGTTATAGAAAATTCCTCCTCCCGCTTCTTCTTCTATTATTTTTCGCTGTGATGAGCTTTCTCTCACCTTTTGGTGGTCTTGCTGATCGTCCATTCTGCTAATATTTCAGGTGAAATTCTATCCACATGATTTTTCTATTCCCGACGTCTTGACCTCGTCTTGATTTTTACAGCCTTCTTTAATTGTCTCGCTTCTTACTTGTTCTCGTAAAATAACTTCCTTTATTGTCCTGGGCATTTTCATTTCCGTGGCTCTTAACATTTTCGTCTACTCGTGTTTCAGCTGCATAAATCACTATTAGTCTTAGTCAGGTTTTATAGATTCTAGTTTTACTTTTCATATTCATGTATTTGTTTCTTCATATAATGTCTTTCAGATAACCTGAGATACGGTTGGTTTTGTTTAACGGTGCTCAAACGCCGTCTGTAAAACTTTTATCACGTTTGCACCCTAAGATAATTAAATTTCCCGACTTGTTTGATGATTATATAAGTTTGCGTCAAATAGGTTCCTTTGTGATGACCATTGGTTGTGATTTTAGGTGGATATCAGTATATTAAAATTTTTTGATATTGTGGTGAATCTATTGTAAACTAAAATTACAAAAAGTAGGTGAAGCAAGAGATGGGCACTTTGCTAAGTGAATTTAAAAACTATTTTAGAAATCTTGTAACCAAGATATGATTACCGACAAAATAAAAAAATAATACCACTTTGAATACTAATCTTAGAGACGTTCCTTCCATCTGAAATTAATACGCATCTACTAAATAAAACTGCAAAAATGTAACTATGTGTGTTTGTTTGTAACTAACATTGCAACTCCTCTTACAGTTATGAACTAATTTCAAAAGTTATTGCCTTATTCGAACCGGTATATTACCAAACTTTGCATAAAGGTTTTAGTTTCTTGATTTAGGTCACAGGTTACTGTTATAGGTCAAAGCATAAATTATAATAAAGTAATTAGACATTTTGCGTCACCTATTAGTATTTCATGCACTACGTGGCCAACTCTTGCCATTAATAGGCGCATGCGGCACAACTTTGAGTTATGCGAAACCGAATATAACCGAATGAATTTCATCATGCTTGGAGATGACTGATAAAACGATTATAAACTCATTTTTTCTTAAATTGTCAACGAAACTCTGAACCAAATATTTAGCTTGAGTTGCTGGTCCTTGAGATGGGCCTTTTTACTAGAAGCTCCATAAATGACGATAAGTTATCTTCGCATAAAGATAACTTTCAGAAAACGAATAAGTATTTCTAATTAAGTAAATAGGATGTAAGAATCTAATAATGATCTTAAGTGACACAATTATGTTATGATTTATAAAGAATTAAATTGTATTATTACAAAACAGAAATAATTAAGTTCCTTTTTTATTACTTTTATAAAGATGATTGGTTAACAATTATATGCTACTGATGTAGGTAAAGTTAAAATATTGTAGGCTGTCTGAGATAGAAAGTAAGCTACATTTAATACACAGTAAAAAAATGATAATGAATAAAACTTATTCTCATATCATGAACAAACTCATACTCATATTTGCATTCTGTAGTACTGCTCTGCTATTTTGTGGTCGGTGTTTTTCTTTCCTTACCTATAAATGCTTTTTATTTATTAGTTAATGTTTTGAATTGTAACATAATTATAAAAATACTTTTATCTTAAGTTACAAATATAGAATATTTCAGACTATTTCCAATTCTATAAAACTTGAGTTTTCAGTCACCCATGTGGTCAGCTCTACACAGTAAAAATAACATACATGCAGCAAAATTTTGTATTGTAATAAAAGAAAAGAGAAGCAACTATTTATTTTCCAAACTAGCGTCAAAATAATATAATATTCAACGACCAAAAACATGATTTTGCAGTTATGTGGAAATTCAGTGAAATAAAATCACTAACTAGACATGCTCTTGTTAAAAATCTAACAATAATAAGTTTTTACCACTTTGTTTGGCTGTTACGTAAATATATCATAAATATCACACAATTCGCTTTGTTCTTAAGAAGTAAATTCATGTACAGTGTCCGAAAAGTAACACAACTAAGTTTGTAAAAAAATTCTTTAAGGTAGCGTTACAAACGTTCAACATTCTTCAAAGTAATCCTCTTGGGCATCCACACACTTTTGCCAGTGACTTTTCCACGCACAGTATGCTTCCTGGAAAGTGTTAACGGAGACCTCGTTTAGAGCCTTTGTCACGGCGGTTTGGATCGCTTTAGTAAAAACGGGTTTCTTTCAGGGAGGATTTGATCTTCGGAAACAAAATAAATCTGCCGGAGCCAGGTCAGGACTGTATGGGAGTTGGGGCAACGTTCCAAGCTGTGTTTGGCCAGAAACTTCAGGAAGCGTAGAGCGGTGTGACTGAGAGAGTTATAAACAATTTGGAGGACTTAGCACACACTTTCTGCATGTGCAAATTGTCGGTAACAATTTCGTGGACAGCGGTTTTCGAAATCCTGAAAATCTCTGCCATCATTCGAACACTCATTCAACGATTTTGTCACTTTCGATGGGTAACTTGGGGTCCAGAGAGGGGTCATCCTCTATCTCGTCCCGGCCATTTTTAAACAACTTCAGCCACCTGGAAACTTGAGAATACAAGATAGCAGAGTTCCTATAGGATGCTTAAATTATTTGGTAGGTTTCGTCGAGGTTTTTATTCAGTTTAGCACAGAACTTGATCGCGTAACGTTTTCTATAGTTTTCTCCATTGCGCGTCATAATACAGGTATTATGATCCCCAAGCCTGGCAAAAATCCAAATCATGTATCTTCCTACAGACCAATAAGCTTGTTATCAGCTATCTCCAAACTACTGGAAAAACTAATCCGCAGCAGAATGAACTCATTTTTAGATGTTATCCCTGACCACCAATTCGGATTCCGGTTACAGCACTCAACGATCCAGCAATGTCATCGAGTAGTTCACAAAATTAACACATCCCTGGAAAATAAAGAATATTGTACATCGGCTTTTTTGGACATAGGCTAAGCCTTCGACAAAGTTTGGCATGACGGCCTTCTTTATAAAATCAAGCTCCTTCTTCCCTCTCTCTTCTACCTACTTAAATCCTATTTAAAAGACCGTCAATTTAGAGCTAAAGTAAATTGTGAATTCTCTGACTCATACGATATTAAAGCTGGAGTACCACAAGGCAGCGTTTTAGCCCCCCTGCTATACTCATTATATACAGCAGATCTCCCAACCACAACAAATACCTTAATCGGTACGTTTGCTGATGACACAGCTATTCTGGCTAGTAACGAAAATCCCATAATCGCAGCTTCTTACCTGCAGGACCATCTAAATCTAATTGGAAACTGGGTCAACAAATGGAAAATAAGAATTAATGCATCAAAATCAACCCAAGTAACCTTTACACTGAGAAAAGGTAGATGTCCTTCGGTCACCTTCAACAATGCTCCCATTACACAATCTTCTTCAGTGCGTTATCTAGGACTACATCTTGACGAAAAAATGAATTGGAAAGAACACATAACCAGAAAGAGGAAACAAATAGATCTGAGGTTCAAGGAGTTACACTGGCTGCTTGGAAGAAAATCGCATCTACCACTCGAGGATAAAATTTTACTATATAAAGTAATATTACTACCCATATGGACATACGGCATTGAATTGTGGGGCTGTGCTAGCAAATCAAATATTTCCATTGCCCAAAGATCCTAATCCAAAATCCTGCGTGAACTCACTAACGCTCCATGGTATATGTCTAATAATACACTGCATAATGACCTCCGCATCCCATACATCACTGAAGTTATCCAGCAAAGAAGCAACAACCATCATACCAGACTTACAACACACAGCAACCCTCTTATACGCCCACTTCTATATCCTCAAGACAACAGAAGGCTAAGACATCTCTGGCCAAACGACATCCGATGAAAACGACGAGGACTCTTTGATGGTAGAGGCCTCATCATGACCGATAAGGATTTTCATATTTAAGATCCTATGTTAGCACATTAGCCTATAGAATACATATTCTGATTGCTAATTTATTGTACAATAAAAAAAAAAAATTAGCGTCCGGTCATAGCAAAGCCAATGAAAACTAATCCTCCAATGTTCAGGAATACTTTTACAATCGGTCCATTTTGCTAAAAGAGTTTACTCCAAACAATGCTACACAAAGCAAGAAATATCTAAATATCCGAATAATTCTCCGATTACTACTGATTTCATAAAATTAGTCACTCGTAAAGAAATCATACGTGAAGTTAATCAACCCCAGAAAACCGCTTGGATCTGACCAAATAACACCAAAAATGCTGAAGAAACTTCAAAAGAAAGGCATCGTAATGCTAACTTATTTATTCAATTCTATTTTTCGACTTCTAACAACTAAAGACCAAAGAGCTAATAACGATAGTTAAACCTAGTAAAATCCAAACTACGTTTCTCTTACAGGCCTGTAATCTTTCTACTTACCGTATCTAAACACCTAAATGTTTATACTCCATCATAGCAGCCTACCCTGTATGCAATTCCCAGCCACTGGTTTGGATTCCGTCATTACCACTCAACAGTCCAGTAGCACCATAGAATCATCGACGTAATAAGCAAATCCTACGAAGATAAAAACTTCTGTACTTCTACATGTTTGAACAATAGTATAACTTTGCAATTAAGCATTTCCATCTAATACAACAACAAGCAAACAGAACATTAAAAGTATGTTGGCCAACTGACTACAAATGTTAACAAACGGACACCACAATTTAAGAGCTCATATCCTTCCAAAAGGACCCGTAACGTATTATCCTATTATACTAGCATACGGAGTGTAAAATTCTGATTGCTGATTAGTAGAGTTAAAAAAAAATTATTATATTATATATATGATTATATTTATTGATACCATCAATAAATTTCCAAAAATTATATATATATATATATATATATAATTATAAATTTCATCATCAACATGTTTGCCATCACGGCGTTGACAATCCTCCAAGCGAGACCTCTAATGCGTGAAAACACGTTAACACGTTGTCCAACTGCTGCGATTTCTTCTCGTATACGGGCTTTCATTTGACGCAGATTAGTCGAAGGTTTTATGTAAACTCTGTTTCAGATATCCCTACAGGAAAAAATCAGGTGGGGCCAGGTCAGGACTTCGTGGTGGCCAATTATTGTCACCTTTACGCGAATTAAGCCGGTTCAGAAACAATTCTCTAATTGCCTCTAATGTCGCAGGTGCTGTTTGACTTGTAGCCCCATCTTGCTGGAACCATGTTATAAGGCCATATCCCTCCCATACATGAAGAGGCGGACTAAATAAATTACGAATCTAAGTGAAAACGGGCTTCATTACTAAACAAAATGTGATCAAAAGCATTTTACGCGCAAAAGCGAGGCGTAATGGGTAGTCCGTTGTTTTCAGAGTTTGCACTAACCAGATTTTGTAGACATAAAAATATAAGTCTTTTTTTCAAAACTCTCTTAACGTTGGACCGGTTCAAATTTCAAGTTTACAGATCGACTTTCGGGATGTTGCCGATTGCTAGGGCGCACGCGATCGATGTTTTCTGGCGTTCTCACTGTTCACCAGCAGCCAACAGGTTTGGAATTTACGGTAGAACTTCTGAACCCAAAGCTTAATTAAATTGGCACTTGGCGGTTTCTGTATGTCATGAAGCCCATATCGAACTTAAAAACGTCTACATACACTTACGTAACTGTTAGATTTGTAATAACTGCGCACACAAAAGGCACATTGCTCCCCCGGAAACAGTTCCATTGCAACTGACAAATTCCATGTACTAGTCAGCACATGTCCGCCCGCCCCTGTTTCACTATTATAGCCGCGTTTCTCAGGACTGGAAACAGATTGAAACATACGGTTTGTTTCATAATACGCACGCACTCTTTGTGAGTACGTGACAGAGATGGCAGCACGGCACACAGAACTCTAGCGGCAGCGGCGAGAGTGAGGACTGTTTTTGATTCTTAAAATGGCGACGTTTTCATTACAAGAACAGCGTGTAATAATTAGTTTTCTACATTTGCGTGGTGTGACACCTATTGAAATTTATCGCCAGTTGAGTGAAACATGTGGTGATAATGTTGTGGATGTGTTTAATGTACGTTTGTGGGTGCGACAGTTCAAAGAAGGCAAACGTCGTGTAACAACAAACCAAGACTATCTGGCCTCGCACCGACCAGTCTGACGACATGATCAAGCAAGTGGAGAAACTTGTTTTGGAGGATCGCCGAATGAGCGTGGAACACATCGCCTCCAAGTTGGAGTTTCTGTGGGATCTGTGCACACAATCCTGCATGAAAACTTGAAAATGCGAAAAGTGTCTTCCAGGTGGGTACCACGAATGCTGACAACTTTAAAGTGAATTCTCATGCTCCCTACTCACCTAACCTGACTCCTAGCGACGTTTGGCTGTTTCCATCAATGAAAAACACTATCCGTGGTCGCAAATTCACTAGTTGTGCCGATATTGCGTCAGCGCTTTTCCAATGGTCAAGCGTTCGCAGCGGCCATGCAATCATGGCGTTGACTTTGTGAAAAATGTGTACGGCTGCAGGGAGATTATGTCGAGAAGTGACACAAGTTTCACAGTTTTCGTGTGATTAGTTTGTGAGAAAAAAAATCGGAGGTGTTATAACTTGAATGCACCTCGTATATATATATCATACAAATTAAATAAATGTTTCAAAATTTCCATTTAAATTATAGGAATATTTGCATTGTGGTTTAATGTTTAATTAACAGTCATAAACTTTGAATCAATAAACATTTTGAATTATAAATATCTGCTCTACTTTATAACTATGCCCATTTCAGTTTTCTTCCAAACAATTTCATGGCAGGTAAAATTTCACATAACTGCATCACAGTGATTAATGTCTAAAAGTGCAGCGAAGTTGTCGAAATTAAATTAAAATGATCCTTACGCGAAATCGCTTCTAAGTGAATGAACGCCAAAGAAGTTTTTAACTCCGGGCAGAATTGAGGCTGCTAAACTACTTTAAATGTTTGAGGGTTGGGAAGAGCTAGCAGAAATCAACGTCAAATTTTTCCACTTTGCAGGTGACATAAAGACGGCTAGGAAAGCCTCCCGCATGAATTTTTTAGCCGTCTCCCGGAGGTTGCCATTCTGCATAAAAATTTCCGCGGGTAAACTGCCTGCCGTAAAATGTAGCACTTCCCCGGCAAACTTCAAAGCGTACGAAGGATCGCGCGCTTTATTTCTTAAGAAGCGCCCTACAAGGTTCTTAGATTTTCATCGGGTTGTTCGAGTGCCGCCTGATCAATTTTTATGACAAAAGGCAAAATTTCAGTGCAAGGCGCGCAGACAAGAGCTCCTTTGTTTACCATACGCCTTGTGTCGAGGGATGTACCGAAGATTATCGACGCGGGATAAGGAAGTGTACATTGGTGTGACATCAATACACCCGTGATGTCTCTAGGGGCTCGTCCGTCTGCACGCTGACACCGCCAGGATCAGAGCTCAATGAATTGGTCTATAGACAGCGCGTCCTTACTACCATAACTGACTGATTGGATGCAGTGATTGAAAGTGAATTGACTAGGGGACTTTATATTTCCTGCCCTCTATGCGGCACTTCCGCATTCTGCTTCTGATATCGCCCTTCCTTGCGCATTCTAGAGATTTATTTTTATTGCCTGCTGTAGTTCTGTATAAAAAGGTTTTAAATGTAAATGAAAAAAGATTATTTTCTGCACACACGTAAAGTAGGGCACACGTATGTATTATTTGCCATAATAAATATTTAACACCTTTCAATGTTTCTTATGATTGAAGACTGCTTTTTTGAAGGAACAATTAATTCTCATTAAGATAAGATATATGTATTACAGAATGAAATCTCGAAAAGACGAATAAATGCATTTATCAGCTTTTAAAAAATAAAAAATGATTTAATCCAATAACAATTTATTACTTAGATGTACCAATATATATGCTCGATAATTTTTAGGCTTGTTAACGAGGTATACGAAATTATATTTAAAAATTCACAGGCTATCAATTATACTGCAACACTTAGGCACATAAAACTTCATCACTTTCAACCGTCGTAACTTCGGCTATCAATTTTCAAAACCTATTTTAAACATGTCAGCAATTTCCTTTATGTTTTGTTATAATTGGATTACGAACGTTAAGCGGCTAACACATTTTAACAAAACCTTTATCTACAAATATTATTGCGTAATGACACATGTTCAAGTGCTAACACAATTATGAGTAATTATTCAAATAAAGTCATAGGTTATCTGACTTACTCCTTTATGACTTAGACTTGTATTTAAAAAAAATAAACGCTATATTTGATGGATTAGCCAAGATACCCGAATCTCTGCTGAAAATAATTTATTGTTAATTGGTAAATTAAAACATAACTACATTTAAGTAACTTAAATTTGATTTCTTAAAATCAAATCAAGAAACTTTTCACGAGATTTCATAATGTCTAAAAGACAAATAATCTCATAAAAGCAAAGGACCTTGAAAAGAATTGAGGTTTTAAATCTTCTTTACATTAGTGTAGATTTTAACAAATTTCATATTAAAAAAATTATAATCTATATATAATATTATCCAAATATTAGGTTGATGTTTGTTCTCAAATATTTCTTTTAACTATTAGGCGTAAAGCCCAAAAATTAATTCTTATAACTAGAAATATAAATTTCTTTTTTATTATATTTGAAAACAATTACGCATGCGTAAATAAGGACGACCGCAAAAACTCTTTAGGTAATTCACAAAACTTTCGGGAAGTGCGTCAAATTCACACATTTTTTTGTAAACAGCTTTTGTAGTTTTCTAGGCCTTGCTTACAAAATTACACTATTGTAAATACAATTTAATAATAATAGGCCAAAAAATATCTTAACACCATTATCATCACCATCATAGAACAACCTTATAAAGTCTGCTCCAGTTTTGTACATACACCTTCTCAAGATTCTTCCACTCAATCCAGCCTCGTGCCTTTTTGGTCCATTGAGATGCTATCCTTTTTGTCATCCCTCCAACTTGCTCTCGGCCTTTCTTTGTCCCGCTTGCCTGTTCGAGAGCCTTATAATGTCGTCTTTTACTCCATCTTTCGTCGTCTCTACGTACAAGATGGCCTGCACATCTCCATTTTTGTTTAGCTACTCTCTTCGCTATATCGTCGATTTTTTCTCTTATTCATGTTTTTTATTTCTGTGCAGTAATCTAATTTTGATTTACTTTGTGTAGCCTTCAGTTTTTCCATGTTCGTTTTTGTTAACATCCAAATCTCAAGCATTTGTTAGGATAGGTAGTGTGCATTGGGTGAATACCTTTGTCTTTTGAATTTCAGCAAGTGTTTTCTTAAAAATATTTTGTTTGAAAAACCCGACCATGTAAAGTTGATCTTTGCTGCTTATGTAGGCTCCTTAAATATCAATTTTTGCCCCAGGTATGTGTTTTCAATAGTAACTTCCTCTCATCATTCCTATTTGTAATTAAATTTGTTTTTGTCATATTGATTGTGAGTTATACCTCTTGCATGGCTTCTTGCAGCTCTTCTGTCATAGTTTAGGTCTCCTTCATATTATTTGCAAACAACAAAATATCGTCAGCGATTCTCAGATTACTAAAATACTCGCCATTTATGTTTGTCTTTTTGTTTTTCACTGAAGTTTTTTGAAGGTTTCTTTTAGTTTGTAAATAGTGTAGGAGAGAAAGGGTTACACTGTCTTACTCTTCGCTTGATACTAATAGGTTTTGTATCTTCAAACAGTCTCACAACGATATTTGCAATTGCATACATGTCCGTGATTGCCTCGATGTAACGAAAATCGATTCTGCATATTCCGACCGTATCGAACGCCTTATGGAAGTCTATGAAAATCGTGTAGAGTGGTTGGTATTCATGACTTATCTCACTGATTGTATTTCATCTAAAGTGCTGTTATAAAGCCTGCCTGTTCCGGTATTTGAGATTTATTAAGTTTAGCTGTTATTTTGTTTGTTATTATTTATGTAAACAGTCTGCATAGGTGGAAAACTAATGAGATCGATCTATAACTCTCTAATAGGCTTTTGTCGTCTTTTGTAAACATAAAAATAATGTTGGCAGTCTCTCGGTCACTAGACACTTTTCCTTGGTCGATGCAGATTTTTTATATCTAACTCTTCGCTTGCTTCTAACTAGGAAATCCAGCCAGCTATCGTTACTATTTTGCAGTTATTTCTTCCGATGTTCTTTGAGAACGTCGCAGTCGCCTTGCTTTGTTTCTTGCTAATATTTCTTCTAAGGCTTTTCGTAAACTTCTCTGTCGCCTTGCTTCGTTATCTGCAGCTATTTCTTCCGGTGTTCTTTGAGAACTTCGTTGTTGTATTGCTTGGTTTTCTACTTCAACTTCTTCCGGAGTTCTTTCGGCACGTATACGTTGCCTCGCTTCATTTATTGGTACTCTTTCATCCGCAGTTTGTTCACTTCTTCGTTTTATCATATAATTTATATGGTTCTCAGCTGTTTGTACCCGTTCCATACCAAAGAATGCTTATTTGCAAAAAAAAAAAACCAAAACAGTAGAATAAATATTTTAATTTAAGTTTTTAAAATTGCAGTGTGCTTTAAAGATACGACGGTCATTCGGTATTTCCGCGTGGCCCCGAATACGTTACTCTGGCAACCAATGCTTTTTACGCGGCCGCCGGCCGGGGGACCGGAGACCGAGGACCTCAGCATCGCGCTTTAAAGATATTATTAGATTGTTAGATAGGTTTTGTATCTTTAAACAGTCTCACAACGATATTTGCACTTGTGTACATGTCCGTGATTGCCTAGATATAACAAAAATCGATTCTGCAGGTTCCGACCGTATCAAACGCGTTATGGAAGTCTATAAAAATCGTGTAGAGTGGTTGGTTGTATTCATGACTTTTCTCATTGTTTGTATTTCATCTACAATGCTATACCCTGTTCTGAAGCCTGCCTGATCTTGTATTTGAGATTTAAGTTTAAGCTATTATTCTGTTTCTTATTATTTGTGTAAACAGTTTGCATAAGTGGAAAATTAATAGATCGGTCTATAATTCTCTAATAGCCTTTTGCCGTCTTTTTTAAGTATTATAATAATGTTGGCAGTCTTTCGGTCACTAGACACTTTTCCTTGGTTTATGCAGATTTTAAAGAGTTTCGCCAGGTAAGGAATTGATTTGTGCCTTTTTTTATATTACCACTTACATAATTATTTCATCAAATTCGTGCGTTTTGTTGTTTAATAGTTTAGTAGTTAGTAAAATTTGATTTATTTTATCAGTTGTAATTTTCCGTATGTAAGTATTTCGTATGAGTGAGAGGTGCCCTAAAATTTCTTGTGTAATCTTTTCGGTAATGGGTAGACTCTGTGGTAACAAACGAATATAAGTTTGCGTAGAAGATTTCTAAGTAACACAGTATGTTCTGGTTTGGTAAATATTTCCTGCTTCGTCGGTCAAGTTTATAATTTTATTTTCTCCATAAACAGCCTTTTTCTAAATACTTTGGGTCTCTTATTTTCCTCTATGACCTATTGTCTTGTCTTATTTTCTGTCTTACTTCTTTGATCCTATGTTTTAATTCTTTTTTGTTAGATGTTTCTTTCGTTTATTTCTCCGCCCTATTAGATCTCGTGTCTCTCTCTTCAGCTTACTTTCTTGATGAATTTTTGTTTTTTTACTTTTAATTTCCTTAAAGATGTTATATGTACCACAACTAATATGATAATATTATTGGTCTGGCGATGTAGTATTTTAAATGTCCTTTTCTAATATTTTGGCCTCTAATGCCTTTTTATTGAAAAAAAAACTATTTTTCCATATTACCTCAACATCGGTTGTTAATTGTTTGCTTTTAATCAATTGTTTCCTTTTATCTTTAGTGATAATTTCCACTTGAGCTCGTACCAAACGACGGTCACCTATTTTTATGCAATTTAATACTGTTACGTATTATATGTGTTTTTCTCAGTTATTTTGTTCTTAGTGTAGGTTGCGCTAGTCCACTTCCTATGATCTTCCTTATAAAAAAAAGCATTCATTGCTTTGAGTTGGTGGTTTTCCATGGAGTTCACCAGCAGTCAGCCTCTTTAATTTCGCGAATCTACCATGCCTACCGAGACTTCTATATCTTTCTGCTTGCCAATATTTAAATTGAAGTTATAATTTCTTCTTCAATGTGATCCCAAGTAGGGGCGTAGACCTAGATTATTTTCAGTTAATAGCATCTGTTCATTGTGAATATACCACATATAACTCTCGATCATACTCCAACAATAGTTTTAAGGTATCTTAGCCATTTTTTGCTTATTATCATACTTACACGAGATGTCTTCCTCTCTCTTGTAGTAAAATAGTGTTACTTGTTTACTTTTGATTAATTCTTCATTTTTCCTAAAGAGTTTGCTAAGCCTTATTATGTCCCATTTGATATTATTTGTCTTTTCTTTAAATTTCAATAAACGATTGTAACTCCGCCATTGCCGGTCCCAAGCCCGGATGAGAAAGTGAGGAGGGGGAGGAGTATCAACCTCGTTAAAAAACCTGGGTTCAGCTGGCTCCGGCTGATAGCACCCAGTAAGGGCCTCTTCCTAGAGTTACAGGATGAAAACCGGTCAACGGACTCATAATATACGAGAGCGGAAGAACCATCAGCGGGAAGATTGGTCTCGTGAATCCCGTAGAAGATAGCCAATCTAAGGGAAGAAAACCCTGAGAATAAATTATCTGGTCCTCCAGGTTGGGGGTTGGGGCAATGGGCCAGCACCCCATTATTTGTAAAAATCTTAAAACAAAGTAGAATGAAAAATTCGTTTAAAACAAACAATCTCAGGGTGGGAATCCACACTTCCGATTACGGAAGGAGCCCCGTAGGATACGGAGGGGGCAATTCTACGTTTGTGAAGAGTAATGCCAAAAAGTTCAATATTAAGAAATCAGATGGAAGCCGAATACAACGAAAGAATTGGACAATGAATATAGGAACTTGGAATATACAAGGACTAGCAACAAAGACACAAGAAGTATTTGCCGAGATAGAAGAAATGGGAATGGACGTAATTTCTCTGACAGAAACAAAAAAGAAAGGAACGGGAATAGAGGAAATAGGACAATACTTACACATGTGGAGTGGAGTCCCAAAAACGAAAGAGGAAAAAGGGAGTTTCTATGGCTATTAAGAAGAAATATGGAAAACAAATAAAAATTGGGAAGCAGTAGACGAGAGGATTATCAAAGTTAACCTCGAGAATTTTAGATATAGAATCACAATTTTAGGAATATATTCACCTAATGAAGACGATAGCCCCACGAACAAAGACCAATTCTATAGTAAGTTAGACGATATAATAAATGAATGTGGTACGCGACGAGAAGTTCTGTTACTGGGCGATTTCAACGCGTGGGAGGATGCAAGACGAACGATAAAGTCGTAGGACAATTTGGTGATGCCAGAAGAAACAGTAATGGAGAAAGGCTTATAGGTCTATGTGAAAGTAACAACCTAAAAATCCAAAATGGTTTTTATAAACACAAGAAAATTCATACATATACTTTTGAGGAACATGCACGACAACGAAGAACAATCATTGACTATGTTATAACTCGACAGTATTCTACCGGTAGAATCCAGGATGTTAGAACTTACAGAGGCCCGACATGCGGAACGAGTCACTATTTGGTGAAAGCCAAAATAGTGTTTTCACCCAAAGGGCAAAACAAGGTAGTAATACCAAAACAGACAGGGAAAATACAACAAGTCAGATACAACATACAAAGTCTACAACAAAGTAGCATACAATACATATATCAAAATAGATTGGATCAAAAACTTAACGAACATCTACAAGCAGAGAGATGTATGAACATTTAAGAGCAGGCCTACAGCAAGCCGCAAAAGAAGCCTTAGGAGAAGAGGTTAGAGAAAAAACAAGAAATTATTGGATAAATGAAGACCTAATGGAGGAAATACGCTACAAAAAAGAACTATATACAAAGTGGCTAAATACTAAAGAAGATGAAGATAGAAATGCCTATAAGATCCAACAAACTAGAGTAAGACAATTGATAAAAACTACAAAACAACAAACGTGGGAAAAAAGTGTAGCTAGATAGAAAGGTACATAGGAGGAAGAAGGACGACAGAGGTATGGAAATTCATAAGGAATGTAAAAGCTCCACATCGAGAAAAAACAATAATACAAAATATTCCTGCCGAAGAATGGAAACAATACAATTTATAGCTACTCGCCGAGAAAAGACCTATATTCCAAGAAACTACGATGACAGAAGGAAGAACGATAGATATTAACTACATAGAAATACAAGAAGAACAAGTAATTAAAGCAATTAAAGAAATGAGAAATGGAAAGGCTCCCGGTCCAGGAGGAATCCCCGTTGTGTTGGTAAAAAATGGAACACCGAAATTGTATAGGATGATAACAAAACTTATGAATAAATGCATAAATGAGGGAAATATACCAAATGAATGGAAAACAGGATATATATCTCCAATACACAAGAAAGGGAAAAGAGACATCTGCGACAACTACCGAGGAATAGCAGTTACAACTACTTTTAGCAAAATATATGGACGAATTATTCGAGACGTAATTGAACAACAATATCAAGCCGAAGAAGCGGAAGAACAAAGCGGATTTAGGGCAGGCAGATCATGTTTGGATAACCTGTTCTGTCTAACACAAATTGTGCAGAAAAACTAGCAACCGGCAGAGAACTGCATTTAGTATTTCTCGACATATCAAAAGCTTATGATAACGTACCCTGAAAAACTATGGGACGTAATGGAGAGCAGCAACATCAACAGTACATTAGTCAGGGCCGTGAAGAACCTATATGACAATCAAACAGCGAGAGTAAGGGTAGGAGCGGAACTGACAACATAATTTAAAGTTACGAAAGGTTTAAGGCAGGGTTGCTGTATCTCACCGACGTTATTCAAGATATATATAGAAAAAACACTCGAACAATGGAAAAGGAAAAGTATGGGAATGGGGATACCACTGGACGAGGACACTACATTATGTACGTTGCAATTTGCCGACGACCAAATTATTATGGCACAAGAAATAGAAGACATTGAATACATGACAAGGAAAGCTATAGAGGAATATGATAAATGGGGGCTTAAAATTAATGTAAATAAATCAGCATATCTTAGTATAAGACATGAACAAGACGCTTTACCCTTAGAAACAGGCGAAACTATACCGTCATGTGAAGAATACAAATATTTGGGAGCAACAGTAGGAAAACAAGGATTATATAACACAGAGGTAAAGAGAGAATAAAACAAGGCCGGAAAGTTATAGGTGCGCTAAATGGTATACTTTGGGATGCAAATATAAGCAAAAGAATAAAAACAAATATACTCCGCTATGGTACAAAGTGTGGCACTATATGGAGCCGAAATCTGGCAACTCTCGGAACAACATAAAATCAACTAAAAGTAATGGAAATGGACTATTGGAGAAGATCAGCGAGAATATCCCGAAGAGATAGAGTCAGAAATACAAGAATACGTGAAATAATGGATACAGAAAGGGACATCTTGGAAGAAATTGAAAAAAGGCAACTCTTGTGGTACGGACATGTCGAAAGAATGGGTAACAACAGGCTCCCGAAAAAAGCAATGCAGTGGCAACCAAGAGAAAGAAGAAAGAGGGGACGGCCAAGAAGAGGTTGGAATGAGGAAGTAGGAAGACTGAAGCAAAAGTGGGATATCCAGCAAGGCGCTTGGATGAACAGAAAAGAATGGAAAAAATATTGAACTCCGGAAGACCCAGATAGAGGTTAAAATACGGAAAGAAGAAGAAGAATAAACGATTGTCAGAGAGAAGTAAATTTGCCTTAAATGTAAGGAATTTTAATTTTGTTGTTAATGTAATGAAAGCAGTTTGTGCGACTGCGATATAAGCAATGTGGTATGTAACTGTCACATTTACAATAACTAATTGAGTAAAGCAGCAAATGTGTATCAAACAGTAGCTGAAATAATCATCTGCAAAAACTATTCGTATGATACAGAAGAACAACATTATGGTACAACACAGATAAAGACGTATTACAAGCGATTTAGATTTGACAGGAAGTCTGTTGCAAGTAATCTACGTTCTGTAAGAGCAGAAGCAAAAGAACTAAAAACAATAAAAGTCAGAAACTGCGGGTTTGACCATTAGTATATCAGTTAGAGAGTACAAAAACTAAAATGTGTGAAATTTTAACTTAGATCTTGTCTCAGCAAAACCTGTTCCCCACCCACTATTACGAGAATAGAAGAAATATTATGTTGCAGTTGCTAATAACTTACTTCGGACTTATACTAAAAGATAAAAATAGAAGCTCCGTTATCCTGACAAAAATCTCCTAGTTTGCAACGTCCGACATTGTACGCAAAAATCACGTTATAGAAGTGTGTGAAATCCTAAAACCCTTAATTTGAATGAGATTGGGGCTACATATATTTTGTTTGCATTATAATTTTTCTAATCAAACTGAATATTTCCTTGTGCTTATAATGCTGGAAAAAAGATGTGGAACTTAAAAACGATTTTCGAAAGCGATAAAAGTTAAATTCAAGTGTTTTTTTGTAATATAAATTTGTTGCTTATTTACAATCTACAACTGTCAACATTTTAATAAGTAAATTTGATACAAGAATATATCATGAGTAGAGTAATCGTCCACTGACCATTCTCTAAAATACCTCGAATAGGTTAGGTTCGACTAATTTACGTCGTGCATTTCTTGCCTCAGGTCTGTTGGCCGTGTTCTTCTGAGCCTCCTCTCTATCGTTAGAGGATTTATTATTTCTACTACTAGGTCATTTTCGTGTCTTTCAGTTCTTTCAAAGTATGTCGTCAAAAGTCTCTCGATTTCCTCGGTGACAAATGGTATGTTCAGGTCATTGTGTAGGGTAAAGTTCTATACATACCATGGTGCATTGGTGATAGAACGTAAAGTTTAAGGATATATTTATATAATAATAATTTGTTATTTAGGGATAGTTTTGACCTACTTTCCATTAACCATGACATCGTTTTAAATTTTAAGTAAATTTGTTGACGTTTTGTTTTGACATGTTTTTTCCAAGTAAGTTCTAGATATAACCCTAAGTATTTAACTTCATTTGATACAGGAATTTGAGTATTGTTTAGGAAAACTGACGGGCATGCCATTCTTCTTCTAGTAAATGTGACTTATGCTCATTTTGTCTCATTTATCTTCATTTTCCATTTATCAATTCAAGCATTAGTAAAAAATTCAAACTATTTTTAAAATAACATCAAAGCGAAAAATAATGTTTTATAATAAACAATAAAAAATATAAATTCAAAGTTTGATTGTTACATATTTTTGAACAGTAAATGCAAAGCATCTGAAAAAACAAAATAATAAGTCACACTACAAAACTGCAAAAATATAGTCTAATCCAATGCTTAATGTTTTGGTAATTCGTTACCAAACATCTTGTGTGCATCAGCTAGTGTTGTTTAAAAAAAAATGTCTTCCATATAATATTATTCATTAACCGTCAATAAAAATATTATTTACTTAAAATAGTCGAAAGACTAACAAGAAAATAAGTTCATAGACATAACATATAAAGAATAATACCGTAGAACGGTCTTCAATAGACTATTCTATAAAAAAGTAAAAATTCTAATAACAGCTTTTAAAAATACAGAGGTAATTAAGAAAATGGGCATAAATCACAAGTCACTATTATTTATTTAATGCAAATGTTACTAGTGACGTTAAAAGATGTTATATTAGTTGCAGCTGTTTGCTTATCTTTTTATTAGTAATGCTATTCGTTTTCCTTGTAGCTTTATGCTATTGAATCACTTTAGCTGGAAAACACATTTTAATTTTTTCTTGAAATTTATAATTCTTTTACAAAGACAAAAATATGTATCTCCTTTTTTTTAAGTCCCATCTAATTTCACACAATAGTAGAATGATCTAATGGACTAAATCAATTAGTTAAATCTCTAAACTTGGTCCGTTTGTTACGTTATTCTATTTATCGAGTGTGTCTTTGATACACTGGGGTGGTTACTGAAGTGGGTCTTGTACCTGCTGTATATTCTTTTTCTTGTTCCACTCCTACCAGATATTGACAATCATCATTGTGTGAACGGTATATATATTATTTACAACAAGAATTTATTATAGCCACGAGAATGCTGAAGTCCCAGCCTGCACTTGGGTTGTGTCCGTAGCGTCGGTGTACGCTAAGGATTGGTTCTTGCGACCCGGTTGTGGCACGAACAGTGTTCGCAGAACGCGCTGCAAACGTTCTTCAGTCGGTGACGCCGCTGCTGGTTTCACAGGGGGCTCGGCGTCCCTCGGCAGGCCTCTTCTGGAGTGGCAACGAGGACAGCGGTTCTGGTATCGGCGTTCTTCGGCGGTAGGCTCGCCACTAGTTCCGATAGTACTTTTTCGGAGGTGTCGATCGGACGATGTTGGTACTCCTGAGGACCATAGGCCACAGTCACGTAGTTGTCAGAGGTGGTTCACAATTTGGCAAGAACCTATGACTAGTGGCAAGCACTGTTTGATGAAGACTAAGGCTTTTAGTCAGCGGCAAGGCCACTTCGAAGACTTTCGAGTACCGGCAGCGAATTATCTTAGACTGGCGTGAGGCGCGCTTTTATCCCCCAGAGATTGTGTGTGGGGGCTGGCTTCTCCTAGAAAAGATTGCGTAATTGGGCAGGCTTGCATGTATATATATATATATATATATATATATATATATATATATATATATATATATATATATATATGTCTTCAATCCATAGAATGTTTAGGTCATGGTATAATGTACAATCATTCACGTACCATACCGCGTTTACCATTGCTTCTTGTTTTTGTGGTACCGTGGCCGTTTAACGGTAGTGGGTCGTCATCATGTTGGCTGTCATATTAAAGATAATAGTCTTTTCGACAGCTATTTGGAATAGTATTACGGTTCTTCCAAACCATTGCTTTAAATTTTTTAACCAGGAAGTTTTTCTGCATTGCGCAAATTTATTTTCGAATCGTTGAGATATTTCTATATTAGATGATTAGTTCATTCCCAAAACTAAAACTTGTATGTCCGTATTGGTACTATCATGATCTTATACAGCAACACTTTAGTCGTTAAACTAAATTGGGTTTTCCAGCCGAAGAGCCAGGTCATCTTCTTTATACGGATATCTAATTTATTCCCTTTGGTTTCTATATATCTTCTAAATGAGACTATTGTCAAATATATGCCAAGATATTTAACATATTCTTTGTAGATTAAACGACTTTCGGTGAAATCCGAAGTCGATTTGCTGAAAATTAAATGTTGACTCTTTTATGATTTTGATTAGCCAAGTTGTCGATCGTCTCCTTAAAGCCTCTTCTGTAAATTAATTGTTGTTTGGAGTGGATCACTCTAGGCGGAGAGTATATTCGTGTCGTAAGTCGAAGGTAAACGTAGCAATTACAATAAATATGTCAGGAGTAGATGGATCTGGCGTGAATAGTTGTTATAATGATAGATACGATTTAAATAATATATTGATAGGAAAAGTTTTTCTTGAGATTACATAGTAGGTTAAAAACCCAAACTCCATTAAAAGCTTGACTTAAGTCGTAATATATAGGTCTAAGCCTTTTTAATAGTAATCCTTCAAATAACTTTAAAGGTACCAATAATAACGATATCATTCAATAAGGATGGGGAAGCTGGACTGATTTGCTTGGCTTTTGTATGAGAACGACTTACGCAAATTTGCATTGAATGGGGAATCACTAAATATATGTGTTATAGATACCAAGGCTTTATTTGTTAGTTGGCAAAGCAATTCGGCTGTGATGAGGTTACTGAAGGCATTTAATTTCATTGCTTGACAGCAGATTGAGTTAGAATGGTGCTTTAAGAAGATTTGCACAATCATAAAGAGAAATTTTTGTTGTATTGCGTGGTTGGATCATCGTCGTCACCCCAAATGCCATTAAGTTTTACAAATGGGAGAAGTCAAAGTAACGGGTTATTTTAGCTTCCTGGTTGCTAAATGTAAGGATAAGGATAGCCATTGTGCTGTCTGGGGTATAATTTAATAATGTTATTGTTAATTTTTTTCTGATTTCCTATTAATCTTTTTAGTTACATTGTTAGAATATTTAGTTCATTTTAATCACTAAGGCATCGTGTTTTTCGCCAAATTCGCATTTCTATCCCTTTCTCCGCGATTTTTTGTCTAATATTTAATGAGTAGTTATTGGCGATGCCATTGCAATTGTAATTTTACAGTCGTAACTACCCAAGATCAATGCTTTAAAATATAGATTAATTCCCTTCTTCTTCTTTCTCTTTGTCCCCATTTATACCTCACTGTGTTTGGTCTTTTATCCATCTCTTGAAGGTGTTCCTTTCTCTTGCCATTCTCCGTATTTCAGTTTCCCAGTTAGTGTTTTTATATTCCATGTCCCTATTCGTATCCGTTGTCTTGTCGGTCGTCTCCTATTAAGCAGTCCTGTTCCGAGACGCTCGTTTTTTCTCTGAATCGATTATACCTCGTGGGGGTGATTGGCCCAACGACGAGGGCCCCGTTACCTCGGGACTACTGGAATCCAGTTATACCCCTGGATACTGGGTCGCCAGAGCCTCGTTAGTTATCCAGCGGAGGGTACCGCGTGCAGGTGAGGTTGACATTTGGGTGACTAAATGTTGGCGTCACCCCTTACCCTCCTAGATTAATTCCCATACCACTATTTTAATTTCTATACCCCGGTTAAGTCCTGATTAAACTCATAAGTGGCATGGGTCAATTGTTTACTATAAATCGTAGATTATTTTTTTATATTGTTTTTTTTTGTTTAACAACTTATGTATTGTTGTCAATAATTCGAAAAGGTCTTTTGCTTTTTTTACTATTTGCCATTTTTTAACCTTGTTTGGAGTTAGCTATTATTTATTGCTTGCATTTCATTGTTTGATTGATTATTGGTGATATCCATGGTTTTAGGTGCATTATTTGTAAGGTGCTATTTGCGCAAAATGCATGCGATAAATAATTTTGACCTGATGTTTGTTGCATATATAAATTGATCCATGGCACAATTGGTTGGTTTTCGTACATTAATTGTTGTTGAAAAATGGACATTTGTTGTTGGAATGAATACGTATTCAAAATAAATAATAGGTTGTCCAAGAAATTTTGATCGGCTTTTTATAACACTTTTATTTGCACATTAATTAATTTTGAACAAAAGACAAAATTATTCTTCTTGAATAATTTCCTGCCATTTTTCGGGTAAAAATTCGATTCTACGACGATAGAATTCAGGATGCATAAGACGATTCTTTTTCTGATCAACGGTAACTCATGTCGCACCCACTTTAATTTTTTCTATTGTTTTCCTGCTTCATAAAAGATGTTTCAAATTGTTTTGAGGACTGCAGTCAAAGTCACTGGCCAACACTCGCCAAGTCATCTATAGATTGCCTTCAATTGCGTTGAGCACAGCTTGACGATCGATTTCTTGAGGAGATTCGGAACGACCAAATTTTTTTCGTCTTCTTCAAACTTTGAGGACCAACATTTAGCAGTGGCTTGTCCAACAATACCGTCTTCGTAAGTTTTACAAACATTTTTACCGGCCTCTGTAGCACTCATTTGCAGATTCAGTTTGTATTGAAATTGCACAACAATCAAATATCTTCTCGTAAAAACTCCATCTTGTAAAAATTGTGCATAAAATTATATATCAAAAGATGCGCAAGAAAATAAAAAAAATTATGTATATAAATTTAATTTTAATTGGGCCGATCAGAACTTTAAACAACTTATTAAAGTAAACGTGTAGATATCACTCGCTTGCGAGGCCGGACTAAAGCTCAAAGAAAATCGTGAACCAAACAACATAACTTACATGCGTAAATTAAATTGCTTTAAGTATTTTCCTTTTTTGGTTTTTAATTTTTAAAACAGATTGACAAAGACAAATTTTGCTACTTCAATAAATTGATTATTTCACTTTATAATTGATCATATATGTGGTTTGTTATTATCTACGACATAATTTTTACTTTCCTTATCCTATAATAAGGAAAGTAATGTAATCGGCGGAAATTTGACCTACCCAGTTTTTCACATTTCTGGACGAATTATAGCCTCAGGACACAAAAAAGTTGGTTTGCGCCATTGGTTCGTGTGTGTGTGTGTGTGTGTCTGTCGGTCTGTCAGTAAACAAGATATCTTGAGAACCGTAAGAGCTAGAGACTTGAAATTTGGTATGCAAGTTACTTGTAGGTAGGGGACGTAGTGCGAAGCTTTTGGTAAAAATCAGCCTAGCCGTTTGGTCACAAGGTCGCAAAATCGGTCGCAAAGCGGTCGCGAATCTACACGGTTGAAGATACAAAAAATTTATAAGAATAAAAATGATTTATTACAATGAGATAAACATGAATTTAAAATAAAAGTTGGTAAAATAGGAACTCGAAAAAATATTGAAGTTCAGGGTTTTTAATATACCGGGTGTTCAGAAAATGTTTCGGGAAATTTATATTACCGGATAGATCAAAACGAGACGAACAAAAAATTACAATGAAATTTTTTCATCCAAGGTCAAATAAATAAGTTATAGCCGATTAAAAATTAATGAAACGGATCAATCACAGCGCGCTCGGAGAGCTACCGGGCTGACTGCGGAAGGACGGGGGGAGCGCTTGGCCGCTAGGAGGGAGTACGCAGGCGATAATAGGGGAAGGCTGTGCGGCAGAGCTCGCACTGTTACCTTCAATGACGTAGCAAAATTTTAAGTACGAGACAATTATTGTCTTGTACTGTTTATTTTAATCAGCTTTCGAGTGTTAGACTCGCGCCTCGTCCTCTTTTAAAATAACAAGTTCCGGGACAAGCGCAGCGCAGAGCCGATATATATATATATATATATATATATATATATATATATAATAATAATAATAATAATAATAATAATAATAATAATAATAATAATAATAATAATAATAATAATAATAATAATAATAGGATTAGGAAAGTCGTGTGATGTTCACACCATATTTTGTTAGGTTAAACTACCCAAAACATAAATATTCATGTAAAAATAATAATTTAGATTATGGTGATTTTAATATGAGGAAATATAATTTTAACTAACAAAATAAAAAAATTGATTTAAGAAAACTAAAAATAATATGATTTATGTATGGTGATACCATTTACGTTACATCTAGAATAGTGATGAGACAGTGCTTGAAAACAGATGAAAATGGCTAGTAGTCAGATTGGAAAATTTACTGAATATTAAATTAATTAAAATAACGTAGCTCTTTTCGAGACCTAAAATATAAAAAATGCTTCCCACAAAGAAGACTTAAATAAGCTTGTTATAATAGGATGGTAAATTGCCGAAGTCGCAAAAATAACAGAATACAAAAAATTAGGAGCGTAGATCTTAATATAAAAAATATGTTATTTAAGCAAAGATTTCCTTCTAAAAAATCGTTACATGTAAGTAAATTATAAGCGAAATACTCCGAATTTTAATATATTTCATTTGTTACTTACCGTTATATGAATTTGAATTTATCAACTTACCCTAAAAATTGCGTTTTTTTAATTAAGAGGTTTTGCTATAAATATTCTCTAACATAAGGCAATAAAAGTAATATTTTTGTAATTATTGTTTCTAGTAAATCAATACATATAAAAAGTTAACAGAAAATGCTGTAAATATTTAATTTACCACTTATTGTAAATCGTATTTGAAGTTATTAACCTAGCCTGAAGTATTTCGTTTATTTTATAATTAAGAGATTTATAGCTAAACGTTTTTTAATGTAACGTAATAACTTTTAAAATAAAGATCCAAAAAATAAATAAATAATATTATAATTAAAAATACCTTTTGCTTAACGACGCAATATGTATTTGTGTGCTAATGTAAAACAATGCTTTGGTAAAAATATATTTATTATATAAATCTTAAACATTAAATTAATTTTTTGTTAAATCACTTTATGTCAGAATATTTTATACCAGCAGTAAGATATTTACAAAATGCATTTAATATTTCTATTTCACTTTCCCTAAATTTATAAGGTTATCAAGAATAATTACTTGTATATTTTAATTAGTATGTATATATTTCTTAATAGAGAATTTCTAATTAACAAAATAAAAAATTTCCTCCTTCTCTTGGAACTGCCGATATTTTTATCACTTTATCGCAAAAAATGTGTAAGGATTATTTTTATAAACTTTAACCTTTTCTACATTAAAAATATTTTACACAAAATTCTCTGAATATTTGTTTCGGTATTTTTGTAAGAAAATATTTGCCAATTGTTGTTTTTTCAATATTGCTAACGCAAAATTGTGAAATTAATTTTAAAAGGTTGCTTTTCGCATTAATTAAAATAATTTTTAGAATTATTTAAAATACCCTTTTTCTAACTTATCTCATTTTAAACTTGTAATTTTTTATAATTTTCCTTTTTTCCCTACTGAAACGTTTTTTGTGATTTCTATGTCTGTAAAACTTTTCTTTTATTTTATTTCTGCTCTTATTGTATAAAATTTGTAGGTGCTAATAAGCTATAAGCACCAGCTTATTGTAATTATTATTGTTTATATTTTTGATAATTTAATTAATAAAAAATGTATACTATACAAATTTGGCTACTAAAACGTTTTTAGTTGCTTAGTTCAGCTTAGTTCTATGAGAGCTACTGCATTTAACTCTTTATATTTAATACAAAATTATTCTAGAAAATTATGTAACATAAAGAAACAGAGAAACGTAAATCAGATGTATGTTCTCTATATTTTTCTTGTTTTGATAATAAAATAATAGAAGGTTATAAAAATTCTAATAAATAATGGCCGAATTACAAGTATAGCATGATGTACTATACTGAGATAGGAAATTTTGTCCAAAATTAATAAACTCGTTAGTTTGATAAGACGTCCCATTCTATGTTCTTTAAGATGACCATGTTGTAGAAAATTACGCTTATAACGATACTATTTAATCTTCTAGATTATGATAATCCTTATTGTTAGATAAAGGCGATAATAGTGAACACTTGTAAGATGTAAAACAAAATAAAACCATAGCTAATTTATCTGTTTTTGTAGATTATCAATGACTATACAAATTATTTGTTTATATCTAGATTTTACAATGTTAGAATTAACTTTGCAGAAAAACGTAGTGTTTATCCAAAATTACAAGTCGCTATTTTCTAGATTATTGTTTAGTACGTGACTGTGTATAGTAAGGAAACATCACTGTTACTTTCAAGTTTAGAAGTATTTCTTATGCGACGTTTAATATATTTTTCAAAGCATCTTTCTAATTCAGTTAGTACAAACATTGCATATTACTAATACTAAAAACTAACATTTCTTTTACACACACTGTTCCAATAATAATTTGCGTAAATAAGCTTATAAATAAATTATCCTTATTATTAAGTAGCAATTATTCAGAACCGATAGTAACTTTAGTGTATTCACATTAATAAGGGCAATTATTTAAGTATTATTTTAATGATATTCCTATGTCTTGTAAGAAATTTTATTTTAATCTCCCTTCACAAAAAAAAACAATCCTTATTATCGTGTTATTAAAAGAGATATAAAAGATATATTAATAACAAAATGACTAACTAAAATTTATTTTAAGCAAATGTTGAACCAACTATTCAAATTGGTTTAAGGATTAAAATCAACTTAAATTCCAAAGTCTTTAAAATGTATTACACCCAAGAAGTTTTTAATATCTCTATAGAAAATCAAGTTGATTTTATTCAAATATTCAAATCTCTGAAATGGGAATGTAGATAATAAGAAGATTTTGTGTTGACATGTGGGAAAAACATATATTATGTACGGAAGCAAAGAAAAAATAAATAAGTGTTTATAAATACGACCAAGTATGCCATTTCTTTACATTGGATTACAAGGTTATTTTTTGATAAATAATCAGGCAGATGGTCTCCGGTTACATAAACGCATTGTTGCAAACGTTTTTTAAAGTTATCGTGCACGCGCCTCCGTAGGTCCTCATCAATAGCTGCAACTTCGTCACCAATGGCTTGCTTGAGTTTATGAATACTCATGATATGCCTATGGAACACACGGTGTTTCAGGAACCTTCATAGGAAATAGGTGACCGAGCTGGCCAAGCGATTTCGCCGAAACGAGAGATAACATTTTACGAACTACAGCTATACTGTTTTGTGTGGTGTGGGCTGTTGCTCCATCCTGCAGAAAATATAGGCTTTTAGGGTCAATTCCAAGCTGTCGTAACTTATATTCAACAAAATCTTCCAACATAGTTACATCACGTTCTGAATCAACGGTCACTGTTTGTTCATTGTCATTTTCAAGGACGGGCCTACAATTCCAAAAGCACAGCCTCCACACCAAACCGTCACTTTAGGAAAGTTCAAGGGCCTTTCATGCAGTTCCTTAGAGTTTAGTGATGACTACTGTCGCATGTTCAGTTTGTTTATCTAGCAAGAAACATGAAAATGTGCTTCGTCGGTAATTATCAAATTATTTAATATGTGTGAATTTTTCCGTAACAAACCCTTCATGGTGGTACAAAAAACTAGTCTTTCTTCCTTACCTCTTTCGTTAATTTGTTGCATAACTTGCAGTTTGTAAGAGTATAATTTTATCTCTTTTAGCATTCGATTTAAACTTATTTTACTGATGCCTAAAATGCGAGATTGCTGGCGCGCCGAACGGCGAGAACCGCGTTCAACAGCTTTCCTCACTGTCCGCACTGTTCGTGGAGCTAAATGCTTCATGTCTAACACGCAGTTTCTTGAAATTTCTTCATCCAAGCTAATATGGTATTGTAAGACGGTACACAGGTAACACGGTATTGTATGTTCCAACGCTCCATTGCGATTAAGATACCGCGAAGGCGCATGTCATAAAATGGCGTCCTTCCCTTTTCTATTCTCCCTCCCTCCAACCACGAAAAGTTATCGCGGCAGCGAACTATACAGATTTGAAATGTGTAAGTTGGCTCCGCGCCACCCTGTATAATATGAAATCTCCTGAACTGTATCTTAGGTAAGCCCAAGCTATTAACCAATATAATATACTAAATTAAAACTTAAATTAAATACATTTTTAAACTCGACAAGCAGCCGATTTTTTTTTAATTAAAAACTGATGTACTACAATGTGATCCTTCTTGCTGTGCTTGTTTTAGACATTCGAGATACTGCAAATTGATAATAGTTTGGTTGTCATGAATACCAGAGACATGAAAAGTGCATTTTAGCGAGATACTAACAATAAATTGCAAAAAAACTGAGACATAGAACTTAATCCAAACAAGCTTGCTTATGTTAATTTTACCCAGCGAAAATTCGACACCCAGATGAATATTTCGTTTCTTACTCCAACAAAAAGATTGTGTGCGTGAATCTATATACCAGGCCAAGGTGAAAGAAGCATATCAAAAAATAAACACAACATCTTAACATCGAATTAAAAATATATTAGTTCATAGGTACAATAGAATGTCTGTGTACTCAATACACAACAAATTAATGCCCTTAAAGTAAGTATACTAATGCCAGTTCTGAAACTCCTTCAACAGCAACATTCAATTTATTCTACACTTTTTAAACACTCTTGCGGAACCTAACAAATCCCCTTAGTGCATTAAAAAACATTTTCAAATAATCCTGGAAACAGATGCCGTAATGTACGAAAGAGAGTTACAGAAAACACAGAAACCGGCAGAAATTACTAGTATAAGTTAAAGTCTCAAGAAGTATAAGTTTTTAAAATTACAGCAAAAATTAGTTATAAGTATTAAAAATACCTAATCAATATTAGTACCTCACCCTACCAAGTGAATATCCTATATAACTGTACAGTAGCCACGCTAACAATAGCGTAATATTTGTGCTAAGATAACTAAACAAATATAAATATACAAAAAAGTTACAAAAATATTTGTTAACATTCTACTAGAAGCCTTTTTCGCTCTTGTGTAGCTACGTTTAGAAAATATAAAATATGTCTGGTAAAATAAATAATTTATTTTATATTATAGAATAATTGCAATGTTTTATTTAGACAATGCTTTAAAATCAAGCAAATACCTCTAATTCCACTATACTGAATAAACTTCACGTAAATCTTCGGCTAAAAGAACACATTAAGGCCGCCGAGCGACAAAACGGCGGAAGTTTATTAGGTAGAGCGGTTGAAGTGAAAACTTTACCTTCCAAGTGCGTTATTCTCGACTCTAAACTATCCCTACAAACTTCTTAAGTAGCACGAGTTCATATATTTGGAGTCGCCTCGCATCCACGAAATTACTGCCTGTTCTACATCCGAAAGCCACCGGTCTCTAGCCACTACGTCATGTATATACAAGTGGCTGAATATTATGCAACTATGTCAAGCCAGCAAATTAGTGATCAATTGTTGAGCTGTGACTAGGTTGCACAGCGACTTCAAGGAGCGATGCAAATTTCGAATTCACTTAAATGTAAAGGAATCTTGCGATTCAGAACAACTACTTGCAATCAAGTGGCAAGGACTTGAACTAGAGCTTTCTGTTGAAGTTTATGCTGCTACTTTATCCATCATAAAAGCTATTGCAAATATAACAGATAATTCTTAATAGTATTTTCCAAAAACTTAAAAACCTTGGGTTACTAACACTTTTGTTATGTATGAACGCAAGTTACGTTCTCTTCATATCTTCTGTAAGCATAACATAGTTTATTTCTAATATTAAAATAATAGATTTAGGCAAAAAAATTATTAACTTGCAATGTCCGCACTAAGTTGGGTAATAATAAGAAAGCTGCAAGTCTACAAAGTTTTGACTAAATATATATCTATATATAAATCACCTTTAGTAATACAAATCAAGTTATAACATTATTATTCATTTCTGTAATTTAAAAGAATCCTAATTTGTCTCAATTTAAAAGTTATTTAAAATTTACTGATTTGTTGCAATTTTTAAAAATAAAGATGTTAATGTTTTATTAGTATATTTAAGGCACAAAATCATTGTCAATTAGTTAAACTTCGTTGAAAGCATATTAAAAATTTGGGTATTGTTATTTATGATTTTGTAAAGCAGAAAATTAGGATAAGTATTATAACTGAAAAAACTTGCTAACTAAATTTTTTTTCTTCATGACATCAAAAATTCATTACCAACTCTAAAATATCAAATTTAAGAGTTTGTGTGTCAACTCTGTCCATTAATTAGTTTTTATTTAATCCTCTCATCACTATAATTATTCGTGGTTTTCGTTTTAAAGCGTAAGGTTTTGTTGCTCTATAAAATATTAAAAGTTTAACAAATGCAGTGATAAGGGTAAACGCGACATTGAAAAACTATTCGAAGTGAGCGGCACTCCGTAAATGTGTGCAGCGCGAGAGAACATTCAGAGACACATAAAAATACAATAAATTACGACCAAAATCTACTATACATTTGAATAGAAAGTAAAAAGACAGCTAATATAAAATGTGGCGTGGCTGACCTCTAAAGGTACCCTTGGTTGCCTATCTTCAAGATTGTTTTGCATATCTTACTTTCGTTAGGTCATCTTGCAAAAATTTTTAAGGAAAAACGAGTGAAAAATTGTCAGCCTAGGACACCAAAAATACCTTATTTCGGGAAACCCCTCATATGCATCACAACAATCACCGTATCACATTGATCCTGCATTCATACAAAACATGTATTACTCCCAACAGCCACAACAATATTTACAATGTTTATAACTTCCACTGACTTGCAATCAACCAGTGCAATTCAAAATCCTATCAAAATAACCACAAAACTAAAATTTTACTTGAGCCAACAAATAATGCGGCCTATAATAGTAAATAGTCACAATAACACACCAACACCACAAAACAATAAAATTACGGACGAGAATTCGGAGGAAGAGCCATTTGAAACAAAAAAATAAAATATCGGCGTGCAAAACTCAAAAGGAATAAAGACAGTCCGCAAAAAAAACCATGGAGAGAAGCAATGAACAAGTACAGGTAGCATACAATCAAAAAATTCATTCCAACTACTCGGCGATCTAGTAGAAAAAAGAAACCCCTTTAAAGCAACAGACAAAACCAAAGAATCATGAATTCAAAAAAAACATTTGTATTATATGCTGTCAACAAAAATGTGCAAAACTTGTTAAAATTAGTTAAAATAGTCATTCGCAAGTTCGCATATTAACTTTTATTGGTAGATAGAATGAAGATACAGACGGGCAGTATTGAAAATTACAAAAATCTTATAACGTTATTAGATGCTAACAACCAAGAAATACCAAAAACCCTATTTTTTATAAATATCAAAAACTCTTTGAAATGCAGCTGTATTTTTTGAAACCCCAATCAAAAACAAACGATCGTTCAGTGTCAAGCATATGTGTCATACAAGAAATCGGTGCACCCAGCAATTTCGTTGCGTCAAGTGTGCAGGGCTCCACGATTACCGAATATGTAATAAATTGAAAACAGATGAAAAACCTGCCAAAATACGTGCTTTATGATGGAGCACACCCTGCTAATTACAAAGCATGTAACGTACGTCTAGAAATCATACGCAAAAAATTCCGAGCATGAAATGAAACAGCATTAAATCAATCAAATACACAAAGGAAAGCTATCGCCGCCGCCAAATCTAGAGATAAAGGCTCTATAAAATATATGCACTCCTCCAGTACAACCAGAAATGCAGAATTATGCTCAAATAACAGCAAAACTACCCCTAAAAAACGTATATCAACAAATATGCCAACAACAACCAGATTATGATATTATAACCCTTCTTCAGCAACAAAATATAAAATATAAAAATTATAATATATAATATAAAATTACAAATAAAAAAAACACATGCTATATTAAAATTGTCACAATAAATCATACAGCTCAGAGGAGAGATGAGGCAAGCTACAAAACTCAAAAAATAATGGCTCAATTATACAAAACTGCATTGTGGAAAGCCAACAGCATCACAAACTACAAACGTAAAATATAATTGTTCCTAGCATTAAACAAGATAGATATTTTGCTAATAACACATAACAACACACACAAGTTTTAAAATTCCACGCTATATAATGCAGCACCTCCGGGCACACAGCAACGGACCAGTGCGTTTGCAGCAATTATCATACGATACAGTATAAAACATTATACGTTGGATAAAATTGAAGAAGCTTGTCTACAGGCAGAAAATGTAGCTATAGAAGACTCTCCCACCAAACTTCCCAATTGACAAACAAAGCCTCATCCACTATTTCACCCAACTTTGACATAGATTCGTAGCTGATGGTGATTATAATGCAAAGCACGTCAGCTGGGGATCTAGACTAGCAACCCCTATAAAAGGTAAGCTACTATACGAGGTAATTAATGAATTACACCTAAGCTATTTTCCTACATACAAACGAACTTATTGGCCAACGGATTCAAAAAAGCAACCGGACTGTCTGGACTTTTTTGTCACCAAAGTGTTTGCACCAGAATCTCTAGACATTGAAGCAAATAACGACTTAGCATCCGATCACTCCCCAGTGATAGAGACCGTTTATTCGGGTATAAAAGAGGGAGAAAACGATAAAACTTTACAATAATAAAACGGATTGGGGATTCTTCAAATAATTAATTAATGACACAATAAACCCAAGTCTCACTCAAAACAACAGAAGAACTGAAAATTGAAGTATAAAACTTTACCGCTATAATATAAGAATTTTCCTGGGAGGCAACACTAGCGCTAGAAAAAATAAAACAATAAACAATGGATTGTCCAATCAACATTCGTAAAAAAATATTATAAAAAAGACGACTTCGACAGTTATAGCAAGATGCCTTGTTGGCATCCACGAGATAAAACAAATTTTAACCGTGCAGCAAGATAACTGAAAGAATCACTAAAAGAACTGAAGAACAGTTCATTTAAGGAATATCTAAAAAGATTAACATCTACAGTTGATACTGAATAAGCACTATAGAAAACAAGAAGAAGATTAAAACAGCCAAGGGAACATATACCAGCAATAAGAATACCAAATCGTGGCTGGAATAAAACGGACCAAGATAAGGCTGGAACATTGCTGATTACTTAAAAAATGTGTTTAAGACACTCCCAAAGATCGATAAAAACGAGGCTGACAAATCCACAGTTTCATAGAAGAACCAAAACAACCTAGCAAACCTGTACCTGCTACAGTCTCAAAAGAAGTAAAAGATATAAATCCTAAATGACCTAAGCCTAAAAAAACACTCGGGATCAACTTCATCAAGGGCACAGTATTGAACCAACTACCTCGCAAAGAATTAATTATGCTGTTCCGGCGAATCACTAATTTTTTTTACTTGGATTTTAAAATAAAGTCGGCCTTCTTGTGGCTTCCCCAGTACGCGTTTTGTTTAATTAGAGATAGCCGCGGCGGTTCGTTCGCCTGCGCGGTAACGTTGCTATAAAAGCGGAACTGCTACGGCCGTTTTTTTGGTGTAACCATGATGGTTTTCGAAGCGATCGACCGGCTTTAATTATTCCGTGTGCATGAAACCATTTTGACCGAAAGTTGGCAGGCGTGTTTGATAGGCGGCAGGAGTTTCCACATCCCAGCGGTCGTTTGTTGTACGCCGATTGAGTGAACGGGAGTAGATATTTTCCAACGGAAAACTCAATCCGTTTTTTTTGTACTTGACTCGGTGAGAAAAATAGAAAAATCCTGTTGTTAACCTCGAATACGACCAGCTAAAGAACCCACATCAGGAAAGGCGCTTCTGATCGGCCCCGCACCGAAGATTGGGGTAACTTGTCCTTTTTTACACCCACACCCTTCTCTCCATTTCCCCGATTTTCCCTAATTACAGCACCGGGGAGCCGATTCCTGTAGCAGAGCATTCGCTTTTACGGTGAGTGTCTTCCAGCTTTTTGGTCTTTTAATTGAAATTCCTTTATTTGAAATTGAAAATACGGTACAGTCCGCTTAAACCTGAAAATATGCTAACACAGTTCATAAAAGCTGCCTTCACATTAAAACGTTTTCCAGCCTAGTGAAAGGCCGCAGAAATAATACTATTCAAAAAACCGGGCAACCACCGCATGAGCTTTCATCTCATCGGCCAATTAGTTTGTTGCCTATCTTATCCAAAATTACCGAAAAATTGTTAGCCAAAAGGTTAAATAAGATAGTCGCAGAAAGAGACCTAATAGCTGATCACCAGTTTGGATTTAGACGGCATCATTCTACAATAGATCACATGCATCGTGTAGTTGACAACATCAATGAAACATTTGAGGATAAAAAATACCGTGCAGGAGTATTCCTAAACATTAGCCAAGCATTCAACAAGGTATAGCACAAGTGACTTCTCTATAAGATATGAAAATGAGATAGTAGCTCTACACCCAATAACGTCGGGCGTGCCACAAGGTAATATACTGGGTCCTATTATTCACACAAAAATCCAGTTGAGGCAAGCAACCTACTACAATACAATATCAATGAAGTTGACAAATGGACTAAGAACTGGAGGATCAAGAGACCAAGTCAAACCACATAATCTTTACAAAACTGCGGGAAGATTCACCACAAATAATGATACTAAACAAAACTATACCTACCACAGACAGCATCTAGTACCTCGGAGTGTAATGATTGCGCAGTGTAGTATAAATTACATTCATCAATTGGAAAATCATTTAAACGTATTTGATAACAGTGAGCAAAACACCATTGGGCTTGATGCATGATAAATGAACATCAACTTGCAATTTAGTTATTTTATTTACATATTTGTAATAATTATCATATAGAGGCTATTGTTCGTTGCAACATATCTGTACCATGTCAACTTCATCATATCGCGCAAATGCTTATTGATAATACTGTAACAGATTGCATTGTAATCCTTGAACAGAAAAAATCACTATAATTACTTTACAAGTTTTAAAGTTATGTCTTAGTCAAATACGCACAATTATGGAACCTATAAAATTTTAATGTATTTTTGTATCGAAAAAAATTAGTGCTAATTATTTAATATTACATAGTTTTTAATATCACTTATATTACTTTGAAATTTTTAGCGAAATTAAAAAATATGTGTAATCAGTATAACGATTTTAAGCATTTTTTATGTAAAACCGAATTATTCTGATATTCGCTTTACTGTCTAACTTAAAAATGCAAGTTTTATATATTTTAAAAAGAAATTCCGGTTAAGTCAGTTTGCTTTAATACTTCTTAAATTATATAATTTATAAGTAACATTAACAAATATTGCCAAATTACACGAAAAACTTGTACATAACTTTGTTAATTTTTATCCTGTGGTATTAAAAAAGCAAATACAAAAATATTGAATTATTAACACGTACGATAGCATATACACAAAGAAAATTGAAAAGAAAATGGTAATCAGTTATCCCCTATAATTACAATTTAACGCAATTATCATGTTTGCAAATAAACATACTTTTCCTGTAGAATAGTACACATCAATGTTTGTTAGACGTTTTGCACCACAATAATACCTTAAGTCATGCTGCACATTAACAAAAAAAAGTTTAGAAGCTTACAAGTTACAATTATTAGATCACGTGATTTTTTTTATTTCCCTGATCAAAAAATGCAACACTACCCTTGTATTACTTGTTCCTGTCGAAGGTAATGCAAAAATAGTAACCCTTTAATCATAATTAAACACCTCTAAAAAACTTTGGCAGTTGGTAAACCTTGAGTTAATTGTTTTCTCCATTTCATAAAATGTAAAGCCTCTTGGAAGGAAACGGAGTTGCATGTAACTACAACAATGTATAAATTCCCTATTTTTTGTTAACCCAAAAAGTAAACAAATTAAAATCAGTCAGAAAGTTTATATTTGCAATTTATTTTATAATATACTTGTAACAAAAATATTATTATAAATACGCAATAGTTTATTAGGCTTTTCTGACTTAAAATATTGTAGCTTATTGTTATATTTATTTTACTGTAGTATAGCTCAATATAAATATTAGTAAATTATTTTAATCAATTTAATCTCCGTATCACTATAACTACATTAAGGACATCAAATAAATATTACAAATCTTACTCAAAGAAAAAACATAAAATGTTAGTATTTTAAAAAATACTAATACAAATAATTATACACAATATTAAACTGTAACACAGATAAAAATCAAACTCAAATAAATTTAAAAATGTATACATGCTGTAACTTTTTAAAGTGACTTGCACCAGCGATAAATTAAAAAATAAAATTCAAATTATAATTTGTATAGCTAAATACATAAATGGGGAGCTTTCGGCAATCTAAAAATTTTAATATTTGAAACGAATAGAATAACACGAACACAAAAAATATCGACTTGGTAATAATAACTTGTCGTAGCTGTCACCCCGACCATAAACGTAACATTATTGATGTAACAATAATTGGAAATGAAATGCATTATACTAATGACGTATGGATAAACGATGTTAATCCCCAGAAACCATCAATGCCAATATTTAAAAAGTAATTTAATCAAAAGCTAAATTAAAGTAACATAATTACACCGTGTCAAATACGATATTTCCAATAAAATAAATTGATACATGCAATCAAGAAAAATAAAATAAGGCAGTAAATTCCACAGAAAAATTAAAATGAGTCCCATTAAATTCAGTAAAATTACACAGCCTGCGATGGAAAAATTGTTTAATATATAATCAGTGATTTTTATAGTTTTATGTACGCTGATTACGGAAAAAATAACAAAAAAATTCCATCACGCGTAGTTTAGTCGGGCAGCAGCACTGAGTAGCTGTCAAACCTTTGTTTGCTTTCTACATACAGTGTGTCTATTGACTCTATACTGTATTCATGTGTTTTCTGATTTTTGTTGATTCTGTTTTGTCATTCGGTTCACTTAAAGTGGTCTTTAACAAACTTAGCTATTCAAGCCATAAATGGACTGTTTGTCCCCATTTAAAAGTCATTTCACTGTTGCTTGGTCAACAGAGTGGATACAGAAAGTATCAATGTTTTCTTTATAAATGGGATAGCCGGGACAGAAAACAGCATTACATGGCCAATCAAAAAAACAGAAGTCGGTACAAAGAATATTGGTAAAGGTAAATCTTTTAGATCCAAAAAAAGTTTGCTTCCTGCACTTCACATCAAATTGGGTCTGATGAAGCAATTTGTTAAGGCCTTATCAAAGAAAGGAGAATGCTTTCGATATCTTTGTCACCAGTTTTCTGGTTAATCTGAGGCAAAGTTGAAAGAAAGAGTATCTGTTGGACCTGACATCCGAAAACTTATGAAAGATGACAACTTTGAAAAAAAAATGGGCCCAAAAGAAAAAGCAACACGGGTATCTTTTAAACTTGGTGTCACCAGATTTCTTGGAAACGAAAAGAAGCCTAACTACAAGGTCATAGTAACTGAAATGTTAGACAGCTTCAAGAATTTAGGCTATAACATGAGTCTAAAGTGCATTTTCTCCACTCACACCTAGACTACTTTCCAGACAATCTTGGTTCTGTCAGCGGGGAACAAAGTGAAAGATTTTACCAAAATATAAAGAAAATGAAAAAGCGATATCAAGGAAGGTGGAATGTTAACATAATAGCGGGCTACTGCTGGATGTTGAAAAGAGACGATCCCCAGCGTTTCTACAGTAGAAGAAGCACAAAACAAAAGTTTTTTGGGAAGCGAAAACAATACGACTAGGACTATTAAACAAGATGATCATTCAGCTTTATTAATTTTGTGTTATTTTTATGAAAAATGTTTGATTACATGTGATTTTAATAACATGTAAAATAATATATACTTTTCATATTGTTTTGTATTTGTCTTGCTATTCCTAAAATACATCTGCTTTTTCTGAGAAAACCCTACGTGATAGAAAAAAACGGTTTTCGGTTGTGAGTTCAGCACTGAAAAACACACAAAATTAAGTGACTAAAGTTAAAAGAAAGTATTTTTTGTAGGCCTGTGTTATCGAATGTATGAGTATAAAATCTGTATAAAATAATTAAACACTAGACTATTTTATAACATCAAATGCTTGATCAGGCTTTATGCACGACCACAATATTATAAATACATTTTCCTTTTAACTAAAAAATTGATTAACCCATTTGAATTTTAATAATATTAAGACACACGCTAAAATGTTTCTAATAAAACAACACTTTACTCCAGTGCAGTGTTTGTATTCACATAATTTGCGAATTCTATTTAATGAAATTATATAAAAGAGGTTAAATTTACAACTATTAAGATGTTTATGAATTACGTTTTATTTTTTGTATAAAAAAATGTCGGCAAATTGATATATGGTACAAAAATGTATGACAACATTATTTAGATAATTCATTATATTCTAATAAACCAGGGGAAAATACTAGCTACACAAAAGTAAAATGTACAAAAACTTCTTTCAACAAAACATATTATTTATCAAATACTACAAAAAATATTCATTTATTTGCAGTATCGAATACCAAGACCAACGACACGTTGGTATAATGATATTAAGAAGATAGCGAGTTCAACCCGTACAAGAACCGCCTAAAATCGAACAAAATGGAGAGAACTAAAGGTTACCAGTGCTTACTTCTGGGTGCATTAAAGGTTAAAGAAGAATATCTGAATACTATTGCTTACTTTAGTACTCTTAAAATAACAAAATACATAAATAAGAAACCATACCTTTGAAACAGTTACTTCAAATTTTCAATGCTACAGGCAATATAACGGGTGACTCAGAATGGAATGCATATTTGTCTTTGAAATAGCGGGATATAATAGTGGAAAAGGAGCGGGCAGCCATGTGGTAAGTAGTAGGGAACATAAAATTTGTCAGTTGCAATGGAGTAGTTTCCGGGGGAGCCTTTTGTGTGCGCAGTTATTACGAAACCAACAGTTACTTGTTACCTGGCCCCGATTTCGTCAGGGCTAATGTTACCTGGCTCGGAATTTTTCGGGCAACACAAGGGCCCTCCTTTGGAATGTATAATCCCAAAAAGAATCTTACCTGAGTCAGGTTTTGTAGCGCCGTGTGCGACACCGGGACAGATGACCTACCGCGACGTGTCGTGCCAAGCGGTTCCGAGCCGGCCCGAAAACCACCGACCATAGCCGCCACGGCATTTACCAACCAGGGCAAGGGTGCCAGCGCATTTCCCAATAAGCGCAAAGGCGCCCCCGGCGTCCTCAATCCTGGACAAGCTCTGCATTCCCCAGAGGGCTCAGCGTGCTTCCACCCTGAAACTCAGCACCCCACCAGCAGAGTGGGGCACGAGATGAGTCCTTAAGACTTGAGCCACCGAAGCATTCGGCTCAGTCGTCACCCTCTTAAGAAGAAATCATCAAGAGTCATCAGGTGAGTCCCTTTAGGTTTCTTTTGCTGCTCGCTGCCCGGACCTGCTGCTCACCTTCCGGCCCCGCTGCCCCGATCTCCTGCTCACTTTCCGGCCACGCTGCCCAGACCTGCTGCCGCCCCTGCTGCTCGCTGTCCGGCTCCGCCATCGGCCCCGCTGCACGCTGCCTGGTTCCGTCACCGCCCCCCTTGCGTCAGCTCGCTGCCCGTACAGCGCGTACATTAAGTCGTAGGTTAAGTTCTTGTACATTAGCTAAGTGGGTTATGTTAGCTAGGGTTGATAGGTTAAGTTTTATAAGGTTGTAAATATAATTCTAATTTGTAAGTTGGAGTCGACGCTTCGTTGTTTTTAGCCTTCCGTGCCCCACGCGTTTCCGGTCCTAGCGTCCCGACGCCCGATTTATCACCGCCCGGGCCCGACCTGGTAACATACGTAACTGTACGTAGGCGCTTTCAAGGTCGATATGAGTTTTATGACATACAGCAAGCGCCAAATGCCAGTTTAATACAGCTTTGGGTTTAGAAGTTTGAGCTTAATGGTTCTACCGTAAATTTCAAACCTGTTGGCTGCCGGAGAACAATGAGAACTCTAGCAAATATCGATCGCGTGCGCGCTAACGTTAAGTAATATCCTCAAAGGTCGAACTGTAAACGCGTGGTGGCCTTGAATTTCAACCGGTCCAGCGTTCAGATAATTTTGCAAAAAGACTTACGTTTTCATGCCTACAAAACCCAGTTAGTGCAAGCTCTAAAAGCACTAGACTACCCGTTACGAGTCACTTTTATGCTCGAGATGCTTTTACAGTTTGAAAACTTTGATGACATTTTGTTTAATGATTAAGCCCATTATCACTTAGATGGATACATTAACCGTCAAAATATGCAGCATTGGTCAGAAAACAATCCTCAGGAACATCTCTACAACCCTAAATTCACCGCTTGGGATGCAATTTCTTCAAAGGGCATTGTTGGTCTGTAATTTTTTGAAGATAACAATGGGCGCGTACTTACTGTAAATTATGAAAAATACACCGCCATAATTCGTAATTTCTTTAGTTTCAGCAAGATGGGGTTACAAGTCACGCAGCACGCGCGGCATTAGAGGCAATTAGAGAATTGTTTCCGAATCGGCTTATTTCGCGTAGAGGTGACATTAATTGGCCACCACAAAATCCTGACCTGGCCCCACCTGATTTTTTCTTGTGGAAATATCTCAAACATCGAGTTTACATAAACCCTTATACGAGAAAAAATCGCAGCAATTGAACAAGAAATGTGTCAACGTGTTTTCACAAATTTGAGGTCTCGCTTGGAGGAGTACCAACTCCGTGATGGCAAACATCTTGATGTAATTTTTCGCACATAATTTTTACATTGCATTCTTCAAATGTTATCATAATTACATAAATATATCATAAAAAGTTCCGTTGTTTTGAAATATGAATTTCCGTTATTAAAACATTAGATAAGACAAAAATAACAAAAATATCATATGAAGTTGATAATACGTTCATAAATTTATTAGATATCAAAAGCGCCCAAAAAGGTTAGAAAAAGATCATCGCTAACAATAAACAATTAAAAAAGAAAAATTTTACCAATAGCTAGCATATCTAACTAAAATTTAACAATTGCACAAAACAAATCCAGACACTTTCTTAACTACCGTCTAACAACATTAAACAAAAAACATATTCTAGTAGGGCCCCCTAAAATTCCAAAGCCTCCACCATTTTATAGTTTATAAAAGTATCAAAGGCAAATCACGTGCAGGTCGGACAGTTGAAATAATTTTGAAAGAAAACGTCTCCCTAATCAAGAGTGAGGTAGTGCAAGGTTAAGGCTTTCCGATACAATCGTATGACAAATTCTCCATGAGCACCTAATACAAATAAGGTTAATGTCAGATGGGTACCCCTACCTTTGTCAGATATTCAAAAATAGCAAGTATGACCTGTTACAGATAATTTTTAAACCTCTGTCGTAACAATAAAGAAGTCTTTAATCTATTGTTACAGGAAATTGAACAAAAATTTTGCTACTTTATTTTAAAAAAAGGAACGGAGTGCCAAAATAAGAGTATTACGACAACTTCCTGCATATATTGCGCAATGTTATCAAGAAAAGACGAGATGACATACTGAACCGAACTGTCTGCCTTCTGCGCAATAAGGTCCCAGTCCGTAATGTTGCAATTGCTTTGGCTTTGAGGAATTTTTCCACCTACCTTACAGCCCAGAGCTTCTATTTCTAAAAATGGAGAAAAACTTTCAAGGTAGAAAATTTAATAACGATGAATATTTGCAGGAGACTATTTTGGAGAATCTAAAGGCAGTATTATTGGTCGACTTTATAGCTTGAGGGATTACAATAAACGCTAACAGATATTGTAAGATACTTAAAAATTCAGAACCGGAAAAGGGGAATGTTGAGTAAGGACGTATGCTTTCTCCATGACAACGCTCGTACTTAAGTCGTCTGTACGACCTTCATTTTCCTGCAATAGTTTGGGTAAGACATAATCACCCACTTACCCTATAGTCCGGACTTGGCATCTAATGACTACCAAGCGGTCCAATGTTTCTTCAACAACATGGCGACGAGCTGGTATGACATAAGCATACAAAAACTGCCATTACGCCTACAAAAATGCGTTGACTAAAATGAGGATTATGTAGAAAAATAGAGAAATATGCCACCTTTAAAATAATCTAACCCTACACCGAAAGGTATACAGGGTTTACTGATTATATATATATATATATATATATATATATATATATATATATATATATATATATATAAAATGATGGATCAATTACTAAAAAAAAATTTTATTTCTAAAAGTTAGGAGCTCTTATTTTTTGTATTACCCTCGTAGATTAATAAGTAGATAATGTAATGGTTGCTATATGACACGAGTGGGGCACCATCCTCTGATGGAACTTTTACATGCTCTCAAAGAGACCTTCCCACAATTACCTTTTCAAAGTTTTAATAATATGCTGGTGGGACTACTGATAATGAGTTGGTTAATGTGACTTAAGGTGCGCTTTTTGTTTTTAGTAGCATAATTCTTAATTATGAAGTTATAATAGAAGGATTGATTGTTAACAAATAAAGATACGTTGTATAGAATGTGTAGTGTCTCCAAATTAAAGCAATATTTCGGTTTTAGAGGTTTACTGTATCCCCATAGTTTGATCACGTATATATGTCCAACTAACAAGAACATTTTTTTACCTTTAGGTTGAGTTGCTATCTTTTGGCTTTTATGTAGGCTTTATAAATCAATTTTTGGTTAAAATGAAGTCCAAAGGCATTTCACCTCATTTCTTATTAGAATAGACTGTGGACACACAGCGAGTTTAGTGGCAAATGTAATTTAAGTTAATTTATTGCTGTTTCGTTTAATTTTTCAACGCTAAGTTAGCTTTATAAGAACTAGAGCTTTTCAGATACGTTTTCAGGGTTATTAGAGAGCAGTAGTTATTAATGAATTATCATATGCAAAAGTAGCAAATAAGCCATTGTTTGTAATTGAAATTTCATCAGTATAAAGGAAATATAGAAAAAGACCAGAGACATACCTTACGGAATACCTGAAGTGATGGAGTGGTACTTACATATTATATACTAGAACTGGATTTCAAAGTTTTATTCAAGATAAAATTTTAAAAGGAGGAAAACTTATTGGTACCTTATTTTTATTTTGTCAAACAGGCCGTAGTTTCAGATTCTGTCAAATGCTTACTGGATATCTGAAAATACAGAAATATAATTCTTTCCTTAATATAATTAATTAATATAATAACAAAATTATGATAATAGCATTGCTGAATGGTCAAATATTCTATACGAAAACCAAACTGGTGAAGGAGGTTAGTTTTACTAATGGTATTATTTTTTGATTTTATATAATAGTAAATGTACAAATATCATAGATAGGAGAGATAATAGAATTATTGGTCAATATAAGCTGCTTCTTTACGAAGGTTCACAGGCTTAGAGATCGTAATTATTAATGCAAACTTCCAATGAATAGGGAAGTGAGAACGAATAAACATATACTTTTATATTGTTGCAGTTACTTTTTTAGAAAGATGCTTTAATAAGCTCTCTATTATATGATTTCAGTTAGGGGCTTTATATACACTAGGTAATTTTATTTCTTTCTATATTTCCGCACACGAGCTTGATTTCGGGGATAAAAATAATTAACCAAGCAACTTGAAACATTCTTCTACCTCTGCATCCAGATGAAAGTCATTAGATGCTAATGGGTGGAAGATATGTGTTCATTAGTTTGAGCTAAATTTCTATCTGATATTCTTAAAATGGGTGTTGAAACAGTAATCCTTTTAAACGTTTTTTTTTTTGTTGTGCAAATAGAGTAGTCCTCTGACAGTAGGTAAAAAAAGATTTGTATTATTGAGGGAGTAATCTCACACAATTCAAATTTGCATTTAATTTTGTTGTATACGTTATAAATTCTTTTTGTAACTGCAAATCCCAACAGGTACAAAATTTTACGCATTTCACTTTCATCTAGTAATAGGTTGGTTAAACATTTAACATATAACTTAAGTTACGTTACTGTGTGGTTTAAAATGGTATTTGTTCTTTGGATGTAAGCAGTCTGTAATTCCAAACAGAATGTTTAGCGTTTTATTTTCCTGCTACAAAAAAGTGACAAAAAAGTGGGTGTAGAAAATATTTATATTTATTGTATAAAATGACGTATCTATATACATATACTATATTACTGATTTAAAAGCTGACTGACAGTTTGAGTTAAGTCATTAGAGAGGAAATATTTATTCTAAATTGTTATTGAGGGGGGAACCTCCTCCAAACAACAGGTTTTTCAATCATTTTTTACAAAAAACTAAGAGTATTTATTGCAATTAATCGAATTACATAATAAAATAGACGTTCCGATCGAGTTCCGGCATTTTTTTATGTAAAATATTTGGTAAGTATTTAACTACAAATCCTGTAAGTTTAACCTCTTAATGTTGAAAACTGGGGCCGTAGGATTTTGACTCCAGAAAATTGTAGGGCAAAAATTTTTTATTTTAAATTTGCAGAAAAATGCCTGTTATCGAATGACAGTATCGCCATTTCGATACAAATTAAAATCAAAAATTTAATCGAAGTTTTATGGGCCCAAAAAACGATTTTTTGATCGTTATTTGCGGTATTTGCAACCGTTTCGCGGATCGTGCAATATTTGCATATTAACTATTAAAGAAAATTTTAAGCCCAACCCCGTGTCTCTAGATGTGGCGGCGTATTATTTATTGGGACTTAAAGAAAACGCTTTTTTTCGAAAAAGTCGATTTTTGCAAAAACTGTAAAATATTATTAAATTTTAAATAATTTTTACTTTCCTTATCCTATAATAAGGAAAGTAATGTAATCGGCGGAAATTTGACCTACCCAGTTTTTCACATTTCTGGACAAATTATAGCTTCAGGACACCAAAAAAGTTGGTTTGGGCCATTGGTTCGTGTGTGTGTGTGTGTGTCGGTCTGTCAGTAAACAGGATATCTCGAGAACCGTAAGAGCTAGAGACTTGAAATTGCAAGTTACTTATAGGTAGGGGACGCAGTGCGAAGCTTTTGGTAAAAATCGACCTAGCCGTTTGGTCGCAAGGTCCCAAAATCGGTCGCAAAGCGGTCGCAAATCTAAACGATTGAAGATACAAAAAATTTATGAGAATAAAAATGATTTGTTATTATGAGATAAACATGAATTTAAAATAAAAGTTGGTAAAATAGGAACTTGAAAAAAAATCGAAGCTCAGGATTTTTAATATACCGGGTGTTGATAAAATATTTCGGGAAATTTATATTACCGGATAGATCAGACCGAGACGAACAAAAAATTACAATGAAATTTTTTGATCCGAGGTCAAATAAATAAGTTATAGCCGATTAAAAATTAATTAAACGGACCAATCACAGCGCGCTCGGAAAGCTACCGGACCGACTGCGGGAGGACGGGGGGAGCGCTTGGCCGCTAGGAGGGAGCACGCAGGCGATAACGGGGAAGGCCGTGCGGCCGAGCTCGCACGGTTACCTTTAGTGACGTAGCAAAATTTTAAGTACCAAGTCAATTATTGTCTTGTACTGTTTATTTTAATCAGCTTTCGAGTGTTGGATTCGCGCCTCTTCCTTTTTTAAAATAACAAGTTCCGGGACGAGCGCAGCGCAGGGCCGAGACGATGGACCCGGTATAATATATAATAATAGGATAAGGAAAGTCGTGTGATGTTCACACCAGATTTTTTTATTCTAGTTACGGGATCTACACTTTCACTAAGTTTTGTTGAAAAATAGTTGTTTTCCAAAGGATAGGGTTGTTTGGAGAAATTGTAATTCTAAGCGGTTTTTTTACAATAACTAATTAATCTGTTTATCGATCGAAACCGGGTTAGGCTTATTCGATCCGTATTAAAAATTCCTACAAATTTTGTCTGAAACTATTTTTTATAACGCATAGTTTTGTTTAAACGGAATAAACTGTTTTTGGCCAACTTTGGCCGCCATTTTAAAAGTGAAGCGGACATTGAAAGTGTTAGAAAAGTATTTCATTCAAATCTATGAAATGTTTCCAATTTTTTAGGTATTTTTTTGAGCTGAACTTAATTTTTGCACGTAAAAATATAATTTGACTAGACTAAGAGACCGTGAGAGGCGCGCGCGCGTTTACCTGCTTTTGGTACTTTTGGAGCGCATTACTTCGGTAACTTTTTAGGGACCTTTAGGACATTTTGTTGGGCTTAAAATTTTAAAATATATTTTTCAGGTATAATTTGAATTTTTAAAACAATTAAAAATTGCAAAAATTTTGTTTACAGGATTAAATAACAGTAAAAATAAATACGAAAACTATTAATACGTACAGGAAGCTGAACTCTCATTTACGTAAAGATAACGCCACATGTATCAAATTACACAAGGAAAACCCTATAAATTATTATAAGCAATCTACAGTATTCAGTCCCTCTTTAGGACATAATACATAAGCTAGATAACTTAGGTAACTCTTTAAGAAACATAATAAACATCAGGCAAAACAAGTAAAGAGATATAGTCAATGTACTTCGTCGACTTTAAACCACAACCAAATAGTAAAGGAATTTATAGAATACCATTTGTACCAAATACAAAAATTAGATCGAAATACGAATTAAGAATTCAGTGACATGCTCCCGAGCGTATGGTCATTTCAAGACCTTCCGCACAAAGCTCTACAACTGCGTCAAATACAGAGGAGCACACGACAGTCAAAGTTCCAAAAAGACTAAGAATACTCCCGCTACGTGCAGTGTGTACTACTATCATCCTGAGGATTATAAAAGAAAGCAGCAACTATCAGAGTACCTAACAAAACAAATTTATTAATAATTCTCGTATAACGCTACATAGAATTTTTAAATCACATTTTGAAGGTCTAACAACAATAATAAGGTAGCATATAAATCTACCACATCTCTAAATGAATTTAAAAATATGTTCTTCCAATTGCTACATCAAAACATAATTTTGAACTTACAACAGACAATAAACTCACTCCAATGAAAATAGAAGCATAGGGTTATCAAACATATTCTTAAACTACAACATTAGACAAACTACTTATATTTGAAAGGCACTCTACATTTAATGCAGCAATAAAAAAATTAAACTATGCAAACCATCTGGGCGGAACTGCACCGGCAGACTCAGCAATTATAAAAAGATCAGCGATAGATCACTACCAAATTAAAATGTGTCTAACAAAGTCCTTTCTTCTGCTTGTGCCGTATCCTCATTGGACGTTGGCGATCAGTCTGGCCCATCTAATCTTGTTTATCGCTGTTCGGAACAGGGTGACCGATGTCATTTCTGTCCACTGCCGAAGGTTAACATTATATTTCTCTGCCATCCTGATTTTTCTTGGGAATATAATGAGGTAGTTTCCCGTTGCTTTCCTCATCGCAGTGTTACAGCCGGGTGTATCATAATTTGATAGTAAGTATATGATGACAAGCCTGTTACCGAAGTCATTCTTCTGCAGCCTTGACTCATTAATGACACAGCTGCTTCCTATGCCATGCTAGTTTTGGTCCGCCCCTGGTATTTCATTTCCCAGGTACCACCCATATCTGGGAGGCATTCCCCTATCCGCCACCTGGGGAGACGCCCGATGGGGGACTAGCAACCCCACACGGAACAAAGTCCTTTGGGTTTTTCTAATTCAATCTCACCCGCGCATTCTGCTCTGCTTTTACACACAACACTACACAATCTCAAATATTTCGGTTCTTTTTAGTCTCCGTACAAGATGCTAGTTGCCCAGCAGCTAAAAAGCTTCTGCATCCTCAAAAATATAAATTCTGATATCATGTATCATCAAACCTTTGGATCTTGTCTTTAAAAATTTGAATGCCAAGACCTCGATGTAAATCAGAGTTTCTTACGTACTATTCAGCGTTTTATCTTGTGTAACACTTTGTTTTAAGGAATTTTTCATGGATCTGAGGTCGCTATCTCTAGCACAGCCACAAAGCTGAATACCCTATACCCACACCGATTTATGATCTGATTGTATATTAAAATCTTATTGTGTATCGTCAGCTTGGAATTTTTTCAAGAAACCAATAGTATTGCTTGTATTTCAATTTAAGTTTGGTTTTTTCCTCTTTACATGTTCTTTCCATCAAAGCTTAGAATCTAAAGTCATGCCTAGTTATTTAGCATTATTCTCATAGGATACGACGATACCATTGATATTCAAAAATATAAGGTTAACTAGCTTTTTGTTGGTGAAGTTAACATGAACAGATTTCAGTTCGTTTAGCTTTATTTTCCCTTCCGATGCTTGTATATCGCCGATACAGGATAGTTTCCCTGAGGTACACCCGCCTTTATTTGTCTCAAGTCAGACTATTTATATTCTTGTTTAATTCTAAAAAGTATGAATAAAATACATCACGTTAATATCTCTGCATGTTGGTTTGAGAGCATCTTGTTTAATTAATTGAAAAAAGACCTTCGTACGACACTTTATCGAAAGCCTGAACTACATACAGAAAGACTGCAGGACAGATCTGGTTTCTTTAACATCACGCTATGTTACGTGATACGATGCACTTCATCGATAGTTGAGTGCTTTTGCCTGAAACCAAATTAGAAATCCGGAACTAGGTTACCTATTTATATTAGTGGTCTTAATCTTTTGAGTAGTAATTATTCAAACAACGAAACGATTGGTAGCAAAGAAATAAAAGCATACCCTTAAAACTGTTTTTTAGAGAAAACATATACTGATAAAGTATCAAATTACCGTATACAACGTAGACAAGAGTGAGATGTGTATAAGGAAAGAAGTTCAGAACAAGGAACAGCTTTGTTCGCGGCAAATCTCCAGTTACTTTATTTGAATTTTAAGTTAGGATCGGCCGTTTTTTGACTCCCTCTGTATACGCGCTTTAGTTTTGATTTGAGATAGCGGTGGTCAATTTCCCCGCTTGCGCGGATATATGAAAGCGGAACGGCTCGGCCGCGGCCCTCCTAGCTCTTCGCTCCTTCGCTTGCTTCGTTTTGATTGTAGTGGTTTAGAAAGCATGCGACCGGCTTTAAATTTTCCGGGGCGAGAGCGTTGTGACCGAGAGTTCGCCGGCGTATTTGATTGGCGGCAGAAGTTTCCATTTCCGCGCGGCCGTTTTATTAAGACTGATTTTGTTGCGGAATTTGATATTTTTCCGGCCATATTATCCTCTTGCTGGAGGTCATTTTGCTGCCCGATTGAATTTCGGGAGTTGAAATTTTGCCAGTGAGAAAACTCGTCCGATTTCCTTTGTATCTGACCCGGCGAGGAACCAAGAAGAAACCTTGTTGCACCATGAAAGATGCTTCCGATCAGCTCCGCTGTAAAGATTGGGGTAACTTTTCCTATCTATTCACCCACACCCTTATTTCCTCTTCCCGGATCCCCCCAGAATTACAGCACAGAGAACCGATTTATGCAGGAGAGTGCCGTTTCCAAAGGTAAGTGTTTCAGCTTTGGCTTTTGATTAAAGTTCTTTTGTCTAAATTTAAAATTACGATACAGTCCACTTTTGGCCGTAGCAAGCCTAATAATTACCAAATAAGTTCTTAGGTAGTTTACAGGCAACGTATACAAACAATACCTCTTATACTTGGTTACAGTTCTCCATCCATTATTTAAGACCTAACTATGAGAAAAATATTATGTTGATGTATAATTATATTCTGCATGCGCTAAAAGAAATCCTTTAAGTAAGATATAAATTTATTACAAAAAGAAAGAACTTTATATTAACTCAATGTGGAAAAGCTAATTGCTTCAGTTAAAGAATTTGTATGCAGAGAACTCTAATCTTACTACAAGATTTTATTTAAAATTTAAAACCCTGTTATAACGACTTCTACATATGCTAGACTTCCTTTTGGGACCAACAGGTAAGAACTTACAAGTCAATTACAGACATCCCAACAGACTTGCTCCTCGAAGGAGGCACCAGCAAATATAAATATTTTCCATATTAAATATGAGGACAATTTTGAAGAAACTCCGTCTGTGCATGTGCAAGAAATAGGCTGACATAGCAACTGCTATCCTGTGACCCTATACGCAGTAGTTTTGTAGACAGTTCGTGTTTTGGATTAACTGAAAATGAAAGCTTCCATAGAAAATCTCCTCAAATGTGAAATGTACGCTACTATTTCTAATTTGCGCAGAATATCGACAAAACGGTTTGCTGTGTACATTAAACAATGACTTGCGTCGTACCGCTTTTAAAATGAAACTGAACTTCAAAATTCTACTACAAGGTAACTTTATTTCCAGGCGGGATAGTTTTTGTAGAGCAATGAAACATTGTAAGATGTTACGACAAGTGCCTCAGTTTGCATGGTGATTATGTCTAAAAGTAAAATAGCGTTGTAGATTCCTAATGTGTATAATAAAAGTTATGTATTTACCCGTGTCTGGCATTGATAATCAAACGGATGTATTTTTTCGAATTGCTTTCGTAATTAGCATGAATCTCGTAGATTACCCAAATGAACAGTAAAGGTCGACTTTCTCTCCTACATTACTAGGCTATAATTGCCCTTGAACGCCTTAATAAATAAATCCTAATGCTACAAGTTAAATTTAATTAAAATGATGGTTTTAAAAAATGGAAAACTGGAAACCATTAGTTTACTTTATTTATAGCTATTGTGATATCCTCTTGTCATAAAACTACCATTCTCTATGAGATGTTCGTTCTGTGCGGAAATATTTATTGTTCACGAAATATAGGCCATTAATACCAATTTTACATTTCAGCTCGTGCAATAATTTCGCTATAAAACCATCAGCGTGCCCAAGTTCGGCGCAATAATTTAATGCAGTTCGCAGTACGCAACGAAACACTATCTGATGTGCAAAATACCCTAAAACCTCATACATCATTTTTAATGGAATCATAAACAATAATCCTAATAACGCCGAAGCACCTAACCGATCACGAGATTAACGAGGACTGGTGTTCATTGCGCGGTGAGTCGCAATGGGCACTTGATCGGCTTCAATTGCGTTTGATTTGGATCGATTCATTTTACATTTAAATAATACCGGAAAAGCAGCACCAACAGATTCTGTTTAAAGCGGTAACTGTATAGAAATGAGCGTTTTAAACTGCGTATAATAAATTGATATTCCTACAGAAGCCTTTAATAATCTTCCGGCGATTGTGTGGTGCCTGAAAGGCGTCCTTAGCCGAAATTGCTTGGGAAGACGCAGAGACCTTTTTGACTCCTATTTGTCGGCTGCCTACTGTCCTATGGTGAACCCAAAATCTCGGAAACTCCACACATTCCGGCTTTGAACCCGGCTGCTTGCATGAACAATCTTTCCTGCATCAGCAGCAAAGTGGAAGTAAAATGTTTTGAATATAAAGTACGAGCTGAGATATAAAAATCAAAAAAGAGCGACAGCGGCGTTTCGACTTGGCGCATATGTATTTCTGATACTGAAATAGAAATAGCTAGATGTACCTAGGTACGTTACTTCATATATTCTTCCTGTTTCTTGATAAATGAAAACTTTTAGACGCATTGTTATCATCCAATATTTACAGTGTCTGTGTTGCTCTTAGTAACACACGTAATGCACAATAATTTTAGATTATAAAAAAAATATAATGCAGTGAACTTTTTTTCTTTTGATAAAAACAGAATTTATTTAAACTTTTTGTAGAATAGGGTTGTCTCATACAACTATTGTATATCTAATAAAAACGTTAATACATAATTTATACAATACATTTCAAGCTACAGAATTTTTTTATCAAAAAGCTGTAACCGTTTTTCAATTAAAAGTCTCCCTAAACTCATACCATTAGAACCACACATAATTAAAACTATATTAATACTGAGAAATGGCCACTTGTAGTTTACACTAGAAAAATATACTAAATTTTTTTTTCAAATATTTTAATTTCCTTTTGTACTTCTCTGTTAAAACTAATATATTTAACGAAAATATTTTGTTTTTTATTCCTGGATCAAGTATGCGACAGTTCTACTACGTGCCGCGGAGAGACTTGCAAAGACCAGTCGTGCTACAGCGACTAGTGCACCGCCATTTTGTTTTTTTTTTTAACATACATAATTTTTTTATACACTTTTTTTATTAATAGGGGTTAATGCCAGATCAGCATTACATTTGCTATTACATGGCAAGGTTAAAAGATTTTTAACATTTATATCACTAAAATAGATAGTTCATTGTGATTTTGACAATTAAATTAGTTATTCTCACTATTTAGGACATCAATAGGTAACTTCCTTTTAAGTCTGGTGTGTAAGTTTTCAGTGCCCAAGTTGTAGTGAACCGCACCACTGCACTGATTTATGTTATCATAAAATTTTTGGGCTGTTTTCTTTATGAATTCTTCCACAGTTAGGATTCCTGTTTCTCGGTGGAGCTGCGAGTTTCTTGCGTACCACTGTGCATTTGTTATTATACCGATAATTTTATTTTGTAACACTTGGAGTTTGCTAAGATTAGTTTTTGATGTCGCGCACCAGACACTGCACCCGTATGTACAAATTGGTCGAATGATGGTCGTGTAGATGAGAACCCCACATTTTATTTTCAATGTTGACTTCTTGTTGATGATGGGATAGAGCATGGCCAGTCTTGCGTATGATTCAGTTAGTTTTTTATTGGTGTGGAAACTCCATGTTAATCTACGGTCGAGAAAGACCCCTAGATATTTCACCGCGCTATCTTTCGGATTCCAAGGGATAGGTACATTATTGATAACGATGTTAGGTGGGTCTTGTGGGTGACGCAAGGTAAAGACTTTGGCATCACATTTGCTGGGATTAATTCGTATAAACCATTTGTTAAACCATGAGTTAAGATGATTCAGACTTTGTTGCAGATTGTTTGCGGCTAGGTTAATGTCGTAGTCTTGAGTTATGATTGCTGTATCGTCGACATACATTGCGATGTCAGAGTTTGGTGTTGTAGGAGCATCGTGCATAAAAATATTGAATAACAAGGGACTCAGTGCGGATCCCTGCGGTACTCCCGCATTGATTTTACATACTGATGAGGTATATCCTTTTATTCTTGTCTGGAACGTTCTGTTATTTAAAAATGATTTAACTATGTTTAATAGGTAAACAGGGATTGCCAAATCTTTCATTTTGTATAATAAGCCGTTTATCCATACACGATCAAAGGCTTGCGCCATATCTACAAGTACCATTATCGTGTGCATTTTGTTTTCGTAACCCTTTTCAATTATCTCAGTGAGTCGTAAGATTTGATGACCAGTAGAGTGCGCGCTTCTAAAACCAAATTGAAATTTGGGCAGGAATGCATTATCTTCTAAAAACTGGTTTAATCGGCTTTGAATGGTTCGTTCAAAAACTTTAGAAATTGTGGACAGCAGGCTGACGGGTCGGTAGTTGTTAGGGTTGTCATGCGGTTTATTTGGTTTGGGAATCATTTGAATTAGCGCTCGCTTCCATTCGGTAGGGAAGTAACCCAATCTTAAGCAGGAATTAAATATGGTTGTTAGTAAACATACTTTTTTGCGGTAGATTTTTCAGAATTATGTTGGGGATCATGTCGATTCCTGGTGTTTTTTTGGTTTTAAGTTTTTTTATGCATTCTTTAATTTCTGTTGGGGAGATAGGGTTATCTAGCATTTGTTCTTGGGGTGTAATATTTTGAGATTCCATTTCAACCTGTCTGATATGATTGGGATCATTGTTAAAATATGCGGTGGTAAATGTTGCTTCGAGATGTTGTGCAAATATTTCAGGTTTGTCCTTATCTTCCGATATTGTTTGGCCATTGTATTTTAGTGTGGGGGTAACCGTGGGTTGCTTCAGGATCCGTTTGGTGGCTTTCCACATGTTGGCGTCTCCAGGTTCGAACGGTTCTAGATACTGTTTATAAGAGTTTATTCTGAACTGATCGAGTTCGTTTTTAACCTGCCGGATCAGCACATTTAGATGGTGTTTATCTGCAGGGTTCCTAAGATGTTGCCACTTCGTTCGGGTGGAGTTTTTTTAATTAATTTTAAAATTCGGAGTGGGGGTGTTTGGTTATTGACAGGTTTGCGTGTTTGAGAAACTAGAGTAGATTGTTTGATAGCCTCATTTGTTGCTTCTTTGAAGAATTCAGTGGTTCCATCGAATTTCAGCTGTGGCAGATATGGTAAGAGAGCACTTAATTTGTTCGTCCACGATATTACGGAGAAGTTCCCAGTTAACTGGTCTGTTGATTAGCCTTGGAATTTCCGGGTAATAATAAGGAGTACAGTTAAGAGTGAATATTACCGGCAGATGATCAGAGTCAAGTTCAGTTATTACGGTTTGGTTTATTGGCAGTTGCAGGTTTTTATGTATTATTATATCTAGGATGTCCGGCAAGTGGTTTGTGCGGTAGGGGAAATAAGTGTAATCTCTAGGGGCTGAAATTTGTAAAGCCAGTTGGGACGCTAATGTGTTCAGTTTTATTCCGTTGGGGTTGTTGGCCTGCATCCCCAGATTGTGTTTTGCAATTTAAATCTCCGGCCAGTATTGTGGGCTGCTGGTTGTCAAATATTTTACCAGTTCTTCTAAGATGAGTCTATTTGTGGGTGGTTTGTAAGCCGAAATTATGTTAATTGAAGAGTTATTCTTAAAGGTTAATTTTGTGGCGGTAGCTCAAGTTGATGAATGCCTGTTAGTTCAATAGGGTGGCTACGATGTTTTGCTTTATGATTATTGCAGAACCACCCCATCATATTGCTGCCTCTCTGTCCTTCCGAATAATGCGATAGCCCGGAATTGTGAATTTCTCGTTTTGTATGAGGTGGGTTTCGGTAATACACGCAATGTCTATGCCATGTCTTGCGAGGAGTGATATGAAGGTAGATCTCTGAGTCTTTATACCGTTAGCGTTCCAATTCATTAGGGTTAACTTTTGTAGAGTGGTTGATTTATTTGCCGCCATTTGTGAGCAGCATTGGGATAAGGGACAAGAGAAAGTTTTTGATTTGGTCATAGTAGGGAGTGATTAATGTGAGAATGGACTGAAGGATTTTTGATAAAAGCGAATCAGTAGTTTAGTAGTTTTATACACTTAAATGTATGTCTAATACAGCCCTACTTTTTTTTCTCTATACTTTACTCATTTCTTAAAAAAATGACGAAGTAGGTACTCAAAAATGGTTAGTCACCGTGGTGTCCTCTCTTAAGCGCAGATATTTGCTACACTGCAATGCGCCAAGCAAAATACCTTTAGGGTTTAACAAAATACGCGAATTAATATATTCACAGGCTGTTAGACATTCCTAGCAGCATTAAAGAACCTGAAGGTCACATGCAAGCTGATATGCCGCGAAGAAGTTAGGAGTTTGGCAGATCCCACGTTATCTTTTTTGTGGGTACCAGGGCACTGTGCAGTTGCGGACAACAAAAAATCTGATGATCTAGTACATAAAAAATCATCAACTCCATCTATAGGCCGCGAACTGGCTCTGGAACTAAGAAAGTAGGTCAGAAAAGAACATAACAACACAACATAAAAACATGGAGAAACCTTTATAAAGAGACCATCTCGTAAACAAACTGAAAAACTGTTACTACCTAGCAAATATCAATTAAAACTATTGTAAAATTTTCTTATAGAGCATTGTTTTCTCAGAGGACACCTTAACGAAATAGAAACTTAAGTTCCAGGCAATGTGTCAAGAAACCAGAGATAGCCATCCATATCTTAATCAAATGTGAGGCTTTACTTCACAGGAGGCAAACTATTTATAGAAAACTAATAATTAATACAGAAGAATACAGCAACAGTGAGGGATTTGTACAAACTAATAGAAGAAACGAGGATACTGGAAAAAATGCTGTAGAAAATTAGAGAAGCATAATAAAGTTAGATTGGAGACATAGATCAAAAGAAACTCTCAAGAAAATGCTAATTAAATTTACATAAAATTTGTACAAATGCGCTAACAAGAAGAACTTTTTCTCGAAACTTAAAATTGAATTGACGTCTATATGTTTGCTCTTTTTGTCCAAACGATTTATCATACGACTGTATACTATATATCACACTGAAGAAAATATTAGTGCGCATAGTACAATGTCATTTCAAGAACAACTTTTTAGATCTTCAAAATTTGACTCAAAAATGTTGCATATTTTAGAATCACCAAAAACACTTTAAATCTAATTAGAATACTTCAGTACCGTTATAAATAAAAAAATGATTTATTGTTAATAATGTCGACTTCAAACTTTAAAACTAAAAGAGTTGGCTTCAGATTATCACCATCGACCATTCGGATTCGTTTATGCTACTATTGCGAATTGTCTTCGTCCGCAACTTCATCGCCTACCCCATAGGCTACAAGATATAGTATATGAAAATGGCCTTCAAGACACTCCTTTGCTGTTTGTTTATTCGATCTGTTATACGACACATTTTAATTTAAAAAAGATGCATAAATGCAATCTATTTTTACATTAACTATACCACTTTAATATGCTATTAGTTAAACTTCTCTCTATTTGATGAAGTTATCATGCCTTCAGAACAAGCGTCTTTTTAGTTTGGTTTCGTAGACGTTTTAATTATAGTTGATTAATCTTTACAAACTAAAAAAGCGTATATATCATAATGAACATGATATAGCTTCTAAAGTCTCGATTAGTATAAAGATCTAAGTGTATTCAAATCGACTGGAGTTATCTGCAGAAACTCTAAGCATTTAGTTGAATTCAAGCTGTAAAGTTGGATATCGTACGATTTCATCCAATGATATCAATCAGAATATTCAGCTTGGTTTTCATTATGTATATTTTATGTTTCAAATACTCGTAAATTTGTCCTGTTATGGTTCCTAATTCACTGTCACTCATTTGTTTAACTGGTTTATTATCATTATCGTTATTACACAAATCCAAATTATCGTTTTTTATAACTTTAGAAATATTAAATCTAGTGTTCTCATAATTTATTACTCCTGCAACCTTTGTCAAAATAGTTAAAAGATTAATTTTAAATTATTTGTCTATGATATTCAAACACAAAAAATTAGTTTTATTTAGTCACTTGGTACGTATTCTAAATAGATATGGTCTTGGAAATGTTTCCCTGTAAACTGACTAGGTGATGAGGATAAGCTTGACAACCCACTGTTCTGCGTGTTGACCACTTTACTTGGAAGGTGCAAGATCAACATGATAGATGCAAATTCTCATCAGAGAGTTAACATTAATTTTTGCTTTAAGTTAGGAAAATTTTCAAGTAAAACATGAAATATGATTCAGCAAGCATATAGTAACGAGACACTTTTGAGAAACTATATCTTTGAAATGCAGAAAAGCTTTCGAAAGGACAAAAATTTACAATAAGACGATTCCAGCCTCACTTTCTTGTCTACATCACATACCGCGTGGAGCGTGTGAGTGGTTAGTGCAAGAACACCGATTATGCACGTGATACCGGAACAGCCAAAATTAAATATACATTTACAACATCAGATTTTATACAACGATTTAAAAAACGGAAATTTAATACAAGATCACAGACGAACACCTGCTGTTGAATTGTTGGACTAGAATTGATCCCAGATTATTACCGGAGTTCAAAATATATCACACAAAGAGTTCTAAAAGATCTAAACGATAAAACCATAGTTCACCAGTCTCTAAACAAAGTAAAGCAACAACTTTCAAAAACAAATACGAGGTTTACTTTTTTTGTGCTACAGGTTTGATTTATTATGATTACCTCTGCCTAAAAGACGAGAACAATAACCCAAAACTATTATATTAATGTATTGCAACGTTTGAATCAAGCGTTTTGTGGTGTAATCTTAATTTGTGATCATCTAGGTAATTTTTTTCTTAAATAATAATACAAGACTCCATACTTCTGTATCAAATCAAGAATATCCGATCAAACCTTACATTTCTGCTTTATCACGTTCCTCATTTTCTCCCTATTTATCGCCGTGTAATTTTTTTGTTTCTTTATTTGAAAAAGCAACTTAAAGGAAAAAATATTTTATGAATTCAAATGATCCTTCTAGATATGCTTAGAAGCATCCCATATGAAGTTTCTTATGCTTGCTTCCATGACCTTTAGAAACAATGAGAGTTATGCATAGATAACCAATGGAACCACTTTGGCAACATCTAAAACCATTAGTTAATAAGTTGAATAAATTAATTTTTAGTGCCCAGTCTAGAAGCTTTCTGACAAATTATGCGACCTCATTCCAAAGAACATCTGATATTATATTGTCTCTAAAATGACTTTTACAAATTACAATTGTTGGCAGCATATGTATTTGAAAATAACTTAGATAATTTAATAGCACTTTTTCTGTTGCATCGATCAAGTTTGGATTGATGCATCTCCTCTGACAGATAGTAAGAGTCTCCGAGCAGTTGCAGTTTGCTTTGGATAAACCAGCTTTCCTACTAAAATAGTAGTAAAGCTTATCCTTACAGTCCATGTCTTCTGCCACAATCCGATCATAAATGATGCACTAATGCAATTAGTCCCACAAGGTTTCCAATGAAATTAGTTCTAAGAACAAAGAATTTCATACTTTAAGTCGGACTCGCTAACCACTCGACCAGAGTTCCTTCGATCAATATTTGTTAATCGTTCAACTTATGTTTATCGTTTATAGGTTTCTCTATTAGTAGTTTATCCTTGAACGTATATAATAATTTGTCTTTCTAAAGCGAGTTTTAAGATGTTTCCAAAACTGTTTTGATCCTAAAGTGACAATTAATGCGCATTAATATGTCCTTAGCACAAAATAGGCAAAAACTAGTTCCTCCCACAAGCGCCCACTTATGATTTCAGTTTCAAAAAAAGTAACATTTTGACAGCGCACTCGGGTAATTTTAATACAGCCCCTTAAATGCTCCATTGGTTAAATAAACCTGCCGCTTTTATAAACCAAAATGCCAAGAAACCAAACAGATGCACACTTAACATTGCATTTCCGGATTATAAAACCGTTTTTTTAATCATTTAAACTAATGATTTCATGTATATAACTAGCCCTATATCGTACAAATACCTTTTTCTCTTCAATTTTTTTATTGAACTGCTTTATAGTATCGAGGTATTATATATAGCAAATTAATAACTAATACCTACCTCTTTGGTAAATAGTTGGCTTTGTTTTCATTAAATCCTCTGCTACCTAGTTTCCAATGTCAGGGCATTCTAACCTGCCGCAGTAAATCCATTTTTCTCGGGTAATGAACCGGGAGCAATCATTATGTCTCGACGTGACAACCGCGCTGTTTAGGAAGAGTTAAAAATTAAAAAAATATATATAATGACGAAAATTTAGGAGGGCTTCCTCAACGTAAAGCTACGAAGAGGGGTATCGGTAGAGCCACACTAATGAGATGTATTAGATCTGGAGACCAACTAGAACTTAGTTCAAATTTAAATAGTGATACAAAAAGTGGAAAAGTAAATTGACTAACACAGACCTCCTTCGATATGATATCTCTGTATATTTTTATTTATTGTTGTATGTAACATATCAGAATGATTCAAAAGACAGTGGTTCTTTACGATCCATTTGAAACCAACTGACTACTTAAATAACTGCCCTATAATATTAATTAAATTTTTCCTTTACACTAATGGTTTTATTGATAAGTAAAAAAATTTTCTATATCACTCATTCATATAAATATTTCCAAAACAAGTGTTTTGATTTTTGGTCCTGTTTTTTAGAAGATGCAATACAGAGATTTTTTAATGCCCCTAGCTCTTCCCAAAATACAGTGAACTGATACACAAAAACATGCAACTAATCCCAAAGGAATAGAATGTTTTGAAAGCGGTTTCTCTTGTTATTTTTCACTTATGTGAAACTACACTTACGACACATTTATTTATTTGAACAAAAAGGAATATATTCTTTATCAAATGGCAAGTTGATATTTCATATTTGTAAATTAAAACAATATATTAATATATTATACAGGGTTGTATCCAGAAGTAGTAGAACTATTTTTTTCGCGTCCGCGGAGCGATGGAGGGGGGTCTGCAAAGTCGGATGTTATGGAGGGGAGTTGAGTGTGGACCACTGTTTTAGTGACCTCCTGTTGTGACGCCTCGTCGTCAGTTGCGATGGAGCGAAATTTAGAGCAGCGGTACGCCATCAAGTTTTGCTGCAAATACGACCCGGAAATAAAACGTCAGAGCGAAGAGTGGCACACCGCACAATCACCCCGTAAAAAGAAAGCCAGCTCAAGGGGTATCGTTTCAACTCGGTGGAAGCAGTCCAAGCGGCAACGACGAGTGTGTGGATGCCCAAGGGGCCTATTTTGTAGAGTATTAAGTGTATTAAATGTTCAATAATTTTTTTTTAATTAGTCCTACTACTTTTGAATGCCACCCTGTAGTTGTATAAATTCATTTTAAATCATGGCTCCAGCCGTATACACCTACTACCCATACCGCAAAAATCAGCAATCCAACATACTCGACATTGTTTTGCCTGTTTATTAAAGAGTTATAACCGAACTGAATTCAGATCATCTACCAGTACTAATGTCCTTTACCAGCAAGTTATCAATAAAACAACCAATGCCAAAACTTATAAACGTTAAGACGGACAGGAATTACTTTGAAAACTCACTCAACAATAAGCTAGACTGTCCCACAAGTCTTCAGACTATAGAAAACATTGACACAGCGATAGCCTATCTCAGTACGTCAATCAAATTAGTGCTAGACTACAAACCAATTAAGACAATTCTAACCAATTATAACTACCCTCCGAGATACACAATTAATCTAATGAAAGAAAAAAGCCAACTTCGACGCAAAGGACAAAGAACAAGAAATGCCATAAACGAAAATCGATTGAATACCTTAGAAAACTTTAGCCCAGGAGACAAAGTACAGTGGAGAATCATCAAAAGAATATTAAACCAAAAATAACTCTCTCCATTTTCATCAGACTCCGGTATTAACAACTACAGATTAAATGAAGAAAAGCTACGGCATTTGCTGCACGCTTAGAAATGACCTTTACACCCTTCATCACTAGTACACCTATTCATATTAGCACGTGTTAGATCACATCGAAAAAAATGTGCCCAACTCAGGCAGAATTAAACCCACCTCCCCCAAAAACTTAGAAACATCATATGCACACTTCTAACAAAGAAGTCTCCTGGACCTAATTACAAACACAATCCTTTAACGTATATTCAAAAAAACCTTAGCTTATCTTAGTAAAACGCATAACGCATGCTTGAGATTAGGATATTTCCTCCAGTCATGGAAACACACTTATGTATTAATGTTTACAAAACCCGACAAAAACAAAACAAATAGCTGCAGACTAATAAACTTGTTGAGTATCTTATCCAAATTACTAGAAAAAGTAATTCATAGAAGGTTAACTGGAAAACCAAAATATACTGCCAACCTTTCAGTTCGGATTTAGAAAAGGCCATTCAAATTGTCACTTCAAAGGGTAAGAAAACTTAACGAATGGAGTTTCTAAAACTAACAATACATTACAGCAATATTCTTAAATATCACACGGGCTTTAGGTAAATTGTGGCTATAAGGTCTGAAAAAAAAATCCTAGATATAGATATACCCCAGTCCCTTAAAAAATTCCTATTTTTGTTTCTCAAAAATCGAACTTTTGTTGTCAAACTTAATCCTTTCCGAATCCACAACTATTAATGCTGGCGTCCCAA